>CM033798.1:39666259-39793778 GCA_019656835.1 Rhododendron ovatum | reverse complement strand
AAGAGGTAGGCGATGCTGGAGATTCAATTTCCTGGATAACCGACGATGATCCTGACTGTAAAGTGGCCAACAGGGAATACGGAGAGTCTTCCGTTGTGACTGACTGAGCTTGCAACCTGACTAGCCTTTGAACCGAATTCTGACGTAGACGTTCCCAAGTGGGTTTGCTTTCTGCCTCGATACTTCCTTGGCGGCGCAATGATTCAGAATTCCGCTTTGCTTTGCTGTAAGAAAAGGTTCGATAAGGGCCCTGCAACAACCTTACTCTAAACAAAAGACTAAAAGAGATAACGCAGCCATCGTCGTCAGTGTCGCCCTTAGACTCTAAGACTACAGACGAGTCTGTCTCATGATGTTCGGACACTGCCAAAGTCCTCAGATTTCTTTTCGAGAATGTATCCTTGTTTCGAAACCGAATAAACTAAGAGATGTTAAAATAGCCTAAGCCCTTGACTTTTCCTTTTGAACTTTCAATTTTGAATTTGGAATGACTCGGGGTGGACGACGTGATACCCTAACCGGGGTGGCGTAGGCGACACGGTGCCATAGCCTGAGCGGTGTACGTGCTGCGCACGGTAACCAGGGTGGTATGAGCATCACAGCATCTTTTCCGTCATTCCTTGTTTTCTGTTTTGAAACTGCAATTGTGATATAGACAAGGATTTAGAAAATTCTGATTTCCCAAAGTCTTGCGGATCCTAGGACTTTTGAAAATCTGGTAACACGCACCGCAAAGATGCGTGACTCTTCATTGGGTTTAGCAGCGTCTTATTTGAGCATAAGACAGACTCGAAAGAGAGACAACCTAGAAGCCGCCCTAAACATGCCCCTACGCAGATCGGAATGTATGTACAGTGCATGCAATAGGGAAAGCAGTAACATGTAAACAGTATATGGGGGTTAGATGCAAATAATCTTACCCTGTAGGTACCTGTCCTAGTTTGGAGAGTTCTAATGCTTTGTATATGCAAAGGCTGGTTTTGGCTTGTAACAGGTTCCTCGGACTAGGGCCAAAGATATACCTCCCGTTGCCCGCGTAATCGCAGAGTAACAGTCGAACGGTAGAATGACCCATCATCGTCGAAGGTTGTTGGTCATTCGGGGTCCCCGAGCTCCGGTAAACCGTGCCGGATTGCCAAAACGATCCAATGGGGCTTATCCCACATCGATGCAAATGAGAATGCTAAAGAAATTGATTAATGAAACAGAATCGCAAATTCGCAAATGCCTTTTTAAATTTGGCTCTCTTTATTGATCAATACTTAGAAAAAACTACACGAGAGAACAATCGGAAAAGCCCCAGATTGGATGGCCGGACACGAGGTCCTGTTAAATCGCCAATCCTTTCTTTAGCAGCGCGAAGCTCACTATTTTGACAGGCTTTTGTGGGATTGTTCTCAAGCGTATTAAAATCTAAGTATAGACCAATATTGATTCGATCCCCAGCAGAGTCGCCACTGTGGGCAGCGTGCCCTTGGAATTTCCGGATTCCGAGACGCGAGGGCCCAGATCGAGGGAGCGAGAGCGGCTGGGAAGCAAGCGCTCGCAAAATACAGAGTCGCCACTCGGGTTTGAAGGTCCGACACCCAAGGAACCGTATTTCGAAGCACTTGCCGCGCTGTCTGATTTGAAAAAGTTTAAGGAACCAGTCCGTCATAACCATATCTGGGTTCGGGAGCCAGGTTACGAGAGGGGAAGGGTTTTATGGCACCCCTCTCGCCCAATCCGGAGATCGGTCTCTACTTAGGCTTTTGCGAAAATGTTGTTTTGTGATTCTGTTTGATTTAATCAATTCTTAGCCAATTAGGGCGGGGAAACAGTTAATTGGGGATTTTAAAACTGTAACAATTTACAGGACATGATAAGATATGACATGGATTAATGAGATGACAAGTAATAAATAGAATAAAGTTCAAAGCATCGATCATACATCAACACAGTGCTGTGTATGATTTTGGCACGAACGAATAGCCAGCTTTCATGCATAAATTCATCTGCATGCAAGCAAACCATCGCGCGACACAACCATACCCTCGCGCGAGTGTTGATGATCTACCAATGTTTTGAATTTTATCCCCTTCTGGGCTCTGGAAGGACCAGTGCTCGCCCAGGTGCAAACCAAGCAGTTTTATGGGTACTTGAAAGTAAACAATATTACAGTAGGAAAATGGAAATACTGAGAGAACACGACCCCTAAACAGTGGGGGTGTCTAAACAGAGGCCAAGGCCAGGTTGCTCATGCAAGGGCAATTCTTGAAGGACAGAAATAACATCGCGCGACGGAGTGAGACAGCCGCGCGACGTTTCAGACTGGACTTCCAGGAATTGCTTTGCATACTTAGGGCTCTGAGACATGTTCAGGAGCATCCCAAGAGCATTCCAAACGAAGAGGTGTTATAAACTAAGCCAAACGATTACTTTTTTAACATGCAAAACAGTGAATTAATATTTTTTTTTAAAGACTTAAAAGAAACGATGAACATAACAATAAACTTGAAAACCAGTATCCCTTCCCCACGTGATCCATTCTCACACAGACTGAATTGTCGCGCGAGTATATCGGATCGTCGCGCGAGGGTTTTCCAGTTAACGGCTCTTGAAACCTTGCTGGCCTTAGGGCCAGAACTGGTATCGATTACCAGCCTTGACCCTGCCAGCCCCCCTCAGGGGTTCAAACAGCGAGCAGAAAGATATTATACCTTTGCTTGAGTGTCTTGGAGATGGCTTGAGTGATGAGATGGTGAGACTTAGAGGGTGATTATATGGGAGTGAATGGTGTGAGGTGCTTGTGCTTGAGTTTGCCTTCTTCTTTCTTAGGGAGAGAGATTTTGTAACCCTTTTAAGGAAGCATGAGGGGGGGATATTTATAGGGAAAAAAAGGGGGGTTAGTGGATGGCTAACCAAGGCCTTGTAACCAGCCAACAATGCTGGTTACAAATGCTTGGTGGAGGAGTGGGTGGCAAAGGTGATGGGAGAATGGGGGGTGAGGTGGTACAAGGGGAGCCCCCCCCCCCCCCCCCCCTCACCAGAACGCTGTTCAGCCGAGAAAACGGGATCCCATAGGCCTGTAGCCCCCTGACCACCACGCAATCTGGGTGAAAATGACAGGTGTTGACCATCGCGCGATGAAGTGAGACCATCGCGCGAGGGTCCAGCCAACCCTGCGATGGTCAATGGTCAAAGCTTTGACTTTGACCACCACCTGGCAGACGAACCGTCGCGCGAGGGTTTTGGATTGTCGCGCGACATTCAGACCAAGGTCCAGGTTCTGATTTAAAAGTTTTAAGGGCTAAGAATGGGTTCCTCACATGCCAATCTCAAGCCATTCCAAGTTCTCGAGACTGTTTTCAACCTGACTCATCATCGGGGAAACAAGAAACCGAGAAACAAAGTAAAACAATCGGGAATTCAGATTGGGGTGTCTACAACACATACTTTCACTTAAATTATGTAAATATAAGCGCACAAGATCTTAGACGAATTTTGAGGGTATGTTTTACAAGAACATCGACAAGTTTTAGAATGATTGATATAGTTTTATTAATGGTATTATTTTAAAAATATTGCTCTTAGACGGTTAAAAATAAGTACAATTTAAAAAGAATCGATCCAAATAGACCAAATAGTTCGGAAATCAACAAGTATAAATGCGTCATATGACGAAATTGAAACATAAAACTAGTTTTACATGTATATTTTCAAGATATATGCAAATATTATTTATGTGTAATAGTACACTTAATTTCATAATTATGCAAAATATATAAAAATATAATATAATAAAATTATTTTAGTTTCGAACGGGAGCACGTGCCCCCTTTCCCTCCGTCTAATAACGTAAATAAACATGACACTCCTTCGAAGTCTATATAGTGAAAGGTTAGTCCAAGTTCAAGAGATTTTTGAACCAATGCAATAATAAATTGAGTCAAGTTTTTTCATGTTCAAATGTCGATTCATAGAAATCAATAAGTTCTTGAGTTTTTTTTTTTTTTGGTAACTAGCACATTTTATAATCAACCACCAAAACAACAAGAGGAGTTAATCCCTCATGCAAAAACCTTTACAAAGGACTCTACTTGAACAGCTACACATTTGACACCCCAAGAACTCTACTTGAAATGTTCCAGCTACAACAGGGATGCTGATTTTCTAGAGAATTAGGAAAATGCTCCCAAGTGCAGACTCTAAGTCTTACATTCTCTTCAATGCAAGCCATCACAACATCAGCTCCTCTAGCTTTTCCACCAAAAATTCGAGCATTCCTTTCCAACCAGAGGTGATAAATCCCAGCCGCCAAAACTAATTTGTACAAGAAGGATCTAAAGCTCTTACCTCTACAATGATCAATGGCCCATATCAGTTCACTATCCCATTCCTCCGGAGTCCTTTGAATCTGAAATCTACTGAGAACTTCCTGCCAAATATGTTTAGAGAAACTACAAGCAAAGAATAGATGTTGCAGCGTTTCATCCCTCTGAGAACACAACACACAACCAGGATTAATGGTCATCCCCCATTTACAAAGTCTCTCCTTTGTAGCTAATCTCTTTAAGCAAGCAAGCCACAAAATGAACGACCACTTGGACACACTTCTGGAGAACCACACAACAGAAGCCCACTGGATTTTCTCTCCTCTATTACCGAGAGCCTCCCAGGTATGCTTGGAACTGTACTGGCCAGTAGGTGAAATAACCCATATGATTTCATCTTCTTTATCAGTACAAGGCTGAATTGAACTAGGGATTAAATAAGTTCTTGAGTTACAATGGGAAGACCCAAAAAAGTTGCATCATTCGATATGGACTTCAGTTATAATGGAGAAAAACTACAGAGGACAAGGGGGGAAAAAAGTCCATTAACCTCACCCATTTTAATTTTTACGGTAAAAATCTGATCAAGAATAAAGTGAAGGATAGATTGAAATTCAAATTATCCATAATCTCTTTCACGAAGAAACGGAATTTTTTTTTCTCGGCAAACGAAATTTTTTATTAACTCAAAGAGGGTACATTGAGAAAACAAGAACACGAAAAAAGAAAGACAAAACCGTCCAACAAAAAGTTGGATATTACACCACCAGAGTCACTACTAAATCCTTAGCTTTTGAATTCTATCCAAATAACCCTTAGACTCTTTCACCGTATATATTTTAATCTCAAACTTGGATTTCATCCATATAGCCACTCTATACTTCACAAGCTCAACCACCTCCCCAATACTTGTTGTAGCATTGTTAAAAATATAGTCATTTCTTACTAACCACAAGAACCAGAGAGTTGCATAAAAGATAGTTTCCCACAAATGTTTCTCCGAATTTCTAAACCTACTATCAAACCACCATAGTGCCAAATCTGCCAAGGAAGGAGGCATACCCACATTACATGCCACCAGTGCAGAATGAGAGACCACAAGTCCCACGAGAACTGACAGTATAAAAACAGATGTTGGGGAGTTTTCAGGTGCACCGAACACAACGGGCAAAGCTGCTAGTGATCCTTTTGAATCAGATTCCTGCTAAAGAGCTCTGATCTAGTAGCTACTTTGCTCTGAATTGCCATCCATGAAAAGATTTCCACCTTAGGGAGGCTAAAGGATGTTCTTCCAAACTGATCCCAAAACCTAATTCATAGCATGACTTTGCTGCTCCCATTGGTAGCATATTGATTTTACTGTGAAACATTTGTCCGAAGCCCATTTCCATTGTAAATTATCACTTTGGATTGATCCAACATCACAGACTACAATCTTTGCTTTAACTCCTCCTCAATTGGTTTCTCCCAATCGCGAAACAACCTTCTAAATTGTAGATTCCACCTCTCACTCCCAAAACCATTCTTCACATAACTAATCACCTCCTCTTTTTTAGTAGAGAAAAAAGTAGATATAGTCCAGGGAAAGACTCTTTGAGAGTATTATCTCAAAACCACAAATATATGGTTCCAGAATGAAGTTTCCTGCCCAGAGTTAACCTGAAAGCTTTGTTCGGTTCGTGGTTTAGTTTTAGTTTTAGTTTTATTTTCAATCATTACCCTATTTCTTTCTTCAATCATTACCCTATTTTTTCAATTATTACTTTCTCATCTCTCTCTATCTCTCACCAATCATTACTCCTATCTTCAATCATTACTTTATTTCTCTCTCCACCCACTACCAAAACTAAACTAAACTAAACTCTCAACCAAACACAACCCTGCCATCTATGATTATCGAACTAATACATGAGGGGGAGTCCCCTACTTAGCAAATATCCCTCCATTTATTAGTAACACGTCTTCACGATGGCAAATGAGGTAGCCATGCTGCCTGTTTTAGATTGTACTTTGCTTTGATAACCTTGACCCAATAAGCATAGTAATCAAGGGGGTTTACTTCTTAAAATTGATTTTGAAAGAGCATATGATGTGTCAATTGGGGATTTCTACTTGATTTACTTGCAAAATGGGTTTTGGGGATAAATGGTGTAGCTGGATTAAGGAATTTTGCTCATCAGTTACCATATCAGTTTTGATCAACTGCTCTACGTCTAAAGAGTTTAGGATTTAGAAAGGCCTCATATAAGGGGATCCTTTATCCCCCTTTCTTTTCAATATAGTTGTGAAAGCTCTTAACATTTTGTTGGAAAGAGCAAAGGAGTTAGTTTTATAACGTATTATAAAACTAAGGAAATATTAAAAGAATTGAACAGACAGTAAATACAATAAAGAACACAATATATATTAAATTTAGTTCTTCCAGAACTATTAGAAACACAATTGATCTACAAGATCAATCGGATACTACTTCTGATTCTTATTTTTCATTACAATTTCCCTTCTGTCTTCATAGGGATGAAATATCAAACGTATAGTTAATACGCTACTGTTACAACTGCGTTTCTTATTCGAAAACTTAATTCGCAAAATAATTTATGGCTTAAATCATTGTGAACCTTTTGTCAACCATCAATTTCACAACATTAACTTCTTTTTTGTTGTGTTGTTTTGTAGAATAGTTTCTATGACATGTTCAACATTGGATAAGAATTTTAGAATATTGATAATGTCAATTTTTTTTTTTGTGATTATCAAATTTTACAACGGTAAAAGAATTAAGTACACCTTAGGTAGGGTACAAGTCTCTTGCGCATTGAAATTTCGTCATTAACTCAACAGTTTTGCCATCAATATTTTCCATGTTTTACTCCTAGAATTCCAAAATCAAAGTAGTTTTCATATCCACATGTAGCCCTTTCTTGAGCTTCAACCAACCAAACAAAAAAGCTTATCTACTTTTTGGGTCCCTACAAATATCTCTCGGTTTCAATTTCGTCCTCCTAAAATTTTTGATTTCGATTTTACCCTTGTAGTTTCTAGTTGATTTCAATGTTACCTTTTCATTAGAAACTTGGATGGAAAATGCCTAAGTGGCAAACGGTTTGGTGGTGTGGCATCCTCTTAAATTACTCAAAGCGATTTGTGTTGTCCCTCTTAAAAACTTTTTTAGGTCTCCCAATAGTTTGAAAATAAGTATTTGACAATAAGTTTTTGATGAGTCACCTTGGTCTATTAAAACCCTAGGCATGGGAGCAAAAAGCTTGTATAGTTGAATGTCGCAAATTAGCAGCTTTATACCAATATAAGTTTGAGAAAGTTACATATAAGTTTTATTTAAAAAAAAAAACCAAACTCAGATTAAAAAAAACCCCAAACTCAGATTTAAAAAAAGAAAAAAGAAAAGCAACATGAAATAAATTTTTAACATCAAAATTGAGAGTAGGGCCAACACAAGGCACAAACTTAACACATGCAGGATAGAAATTAGCTTAACTTAGATATCATTCTTCATTACTACATCAGGTACGGAAGCAAGATTTTATCCTAGCAGTGGCGAAATGTATACTAAAAAAATAAAAAGATGCATTACAACATTAATAGTCATTGACTCTAGAAAAAATTAAAATAACATAAAAAACTATAATAAATAATGTTTGTCATTTGCACTTGGAGTACGAAAAAAGACTAACTTTAATTTTTTAGGTTAAGTAGTTTTACAATTAAAGTGTGGAGCTCTTTTTTCTTTAATTACACCTCATCCTTAATATTATTTCATTTTTGGGTCTCCATTCTTGAAAAAAAGAAGAAGAAGATTTAGGACTAGTATATGACAAAAAAATAAAATAAAAAGGGAAAATGACGGCTAAGAATGTGTTTTGATAATTAATACATGTCAATGACATTTTCAGTATTAACAAATATTCTTAGCTTGTCCTTGACGGGTATTAATTATCAAAACACAGGAGTCATCATTTTCTCAAATAAAAATCTAATAGTGACAAGACTATATAAGTTGGGGATAATTTTTTTTTTACATATAATAATTGTATTTTCTAAAGTTAGGCTCCCCTTGATTCCATCCTTGAGTCTACGTAGTTTGGACCTCTGACAAACATAATTGGGGAATTTTGGGAAATCAACACCATAAATAGCAGAATAAGAGCTCAGGTCATAAAAAAAATTGCTAAAGTGGCATTGTGGCAATGATTTATTATCTAGAAACTCAATAAGAAGCACCAATTCAGTAGCATATGGAAATGCAAAAGAAATCGCAATATTGATCACAGCATATATACTCCACAATTAAATAAAAGCAGCACAAAGAAAACAAATTATGACACAAGCATAGAGAGAAAATCAAAGATAGGAACAAACCTTGTGAAAATTAAATACCAAATCTAGCTCGCAGACATTGCTGAAGAAGTGATCCAATATCTCCACACAAATCGCTTTGAGTAATTTAAGAGGGTGCCACATCACCGAACCGTTTGCCACTTAGGCATTTTTCATCCAAGTTTCTAACGGAAGGGTAACATTGAGATTAGCTAGAAACTACAAAGGTAAAATTCCAAAAATTTTAGGAGGACGAACTTGAAACCGAAATATGTTTGTAGAGACCAAAAACGTAGATAAGCCAACAAAAAAATCATGTACTTTGCTTGATAAATTCATGAACACTACATCACCTAGTCAAAGTCTCAAGTTCAATCTCCTAAGCCAAACAGAGTGCAAAACCATATGAAACGCATCAAATCTCTGAGCCGGTTGGTTCAACACAAAATGCCTCCTCACAGCCCTTAAACCCTCCTTCAACCTCAAGTACTTCTCCTCTCCCACACCCATCAAAATCTCCTTCAATCTCCCAATATCCGAAACCTCGACCGCAACGGAAAACTCCTCCCACCTCAACACATCACTAAACGGCAGCACGTAGTTTTCGGACAGTATCACCGGGATGCATTCAGCGTAAATGGCCTCAACTGTTCTAGGGGTAGCCACTTCATACCCGCTGGGACACAAACAAAACTTGGACTCGAGCATAAGCGTGTAGTAGTCCAGGTTTTCGGGTAGGTATTCGTAGACGCGTATATCGGTGTCGAGGTCTTTCCAGTGGCGGAGGACGGAGGAGCGGATGGGGCCGCGGGCCCCACCGGCAAAGAAGGCAAGGTGGGGCCGGGGAGCGGCGGGATGCGGCGGCGGGGAGAGGAGTTTGGGGTCGATGTCGCCGCTGTAGAGGTGGATTTCGGGGAGGGTGACGTCTTTCTGTGGGTTGAAGCCTTCGGAGGAGTTGGCATTGCATAGGACTCGGATGGATGTGTTGTAGAGTTGGGCATGGCCTCTGGAGGCGTGTGGGCCCTGCAATTGTTGGCAATTACGACAGGGTTGGTGAGATGAGATATGGAGACACTTGACATAGAAAGATTAAATTTACTAATTCCGATACGCAAAACTATAATGTTACGCTAGTGGAGTGAGGTGGTGCCTTTCTTATATTCCGATGTACATGGGTAAGATTCGATTTCCGTAAACACTATTCCCCTCCTCTAGTTCCCTACGATAGAGTAGATTAGAATTAACGGATGTCAAATATATGGGATATATGAGATTGTAATGTTACGAAAAAACTAGGTGTATATGGGATTATTTTTTGATGTGATTGTAACCTTTTAAAGTCGAATCTACACAATGCACTAATTTTAGGCATGAATACTGTGGGGCTCAAGATCTTTGGTTAGGTCACCTGTCGAGCATTTGGTTCAGTAGGTTCAATTGCCTGCACTTCCACTTGACCTGCACAAGGAAACGTGACTAAAAGACCACACCGGAGGGACTTAATGATCCTCCAACGTGTGGATGAGAAAGGGCAGAGCAAGTATGTCCTTACTTGCTCTCCAAACTCGGTCATGTGCTAGGCACATGTCGGCTGACGTAGCAAATAAGGCAAGTAACTACCTCGTGTGTGAGCTGTCACCCCCATATGTGCTCATGATTACTTTGTTGCATAACCGCCCGGATGACATCATACTCATCACTGATCTAGATGAGGCGGTTACATGCACATGAATGAGCTGGCATGCCAAGCATGACCGAGTCCATCATTCGAACACTAGACCGGCGCGCGAAGGCTCTGGCTTCGTACCGGATATACCAACAGTCCTCAGCTGTCGGACCAATCGTCTCTGGTGCTGAACAATGACACCGAGCTAGCCTAAAAGCTCATTCATTGTTTGACAGTTCCAGGAAGGTCCTGTGGGTTTGGCTCGGCCATCTGCCCCACCCGGTGATCTTGTCCGAGCCGTTATATTCGGCTCACTACAAATACTTTCAAAGCACGACACTTTGCACGGACAACTGTAATAAGGTTGAGGCGAAGTCTTGAGTTCGACTCGGATATGATGTCTCCTTAGTTGTAACCCAAAAACCTAATAGCTTACTTATGTTATATATATCTGGCAAAAAATTGAATATTCTTGTATAAAAAATTGTCTCAAATTATGTAGTCATATCATTCTGTTTATTTATTCAAAGTATAAGAGCTGATACATATGTATGTCTTATTGTTGATAAACCTTGTAACGTCAAACAAAAAGAAGTAAATAAAACGTATAATTCCGCTCCACTTCTCTTCCCCTCCCCTCCCTCCCCCTTGGGTTTCTATCTTAAATGGGGCGGCTGTGTTGGAAAGCGGAAGTTACTATGAACACACACACACCATCAAACACAGAAGACACAAATTTTACGTGGTTCTTCAATTTGGATACATCCACGGGCAACGAATTTTACTATGAAATTGGGGAGGAGGATATGCAAATTAATCACTCAACTCAACCTCACACTCTCACTTCTGTCAAAAAAAAATAAAAAAACCCTCACACTCTCACAGCTCTCTTTTCTCTCTATTTCCCACTAGTGGTGGGGGAGTTCCCCCGAAGGGGCTCCCTCTTTCTCATGTCTCTCCCTCCCTTTTCTCTCTCACTTTCCACGTCTTTACACTACGACTTGTACACATAATAAGCTCTAAATCAGACAAAAGGCAAATCCCCGAAAATCACCCATGCGCCTACCAATTTGGACTTTCAAGACCAAATCTTATCCAATCAATCTTTGACAAAATCTCTTAGTCTGATCCAAATCCTTGGCAAATTCTTGAACATGTTTCTCATGTGTAAATCAAGCTTACCATATTTCAACAGGCCGGAAGGGGGCATTCTTTTCCTCTATTTTCGAGCTTTTTCTCCATCGGTTTGATCAAAGATTTATCTCTTCCTTTCACCGTCCTCCACTCTCGACCTACCCCTACGCCTCCAGCCGCCTAGACCTTCTTGTCTTCTCCACCGCTACACATCTTGCGCCATCTCCATCACGTAGTCGTAGGCGTTCCATACTAAGGTGTGTCTCGGGTTTGTGGATTAGCTTGCAAATGTGGTTGTCGGAGTCCTTGTGCACGCTTAATTAGTTTGCCGGGGTATAGGAGTGCTTTATTGGTTGGGTGTTGTTTGTGAAGTTTTATTTTTGTTGCTTTTCGATTTGTTTTTCTATATTTTTCTATTTTTCTCTCTAGTTTCTTGCCGTGAGTCTTTCTCCTGGTTGGGTTTCCCCTAGTTAGGTGGTTTCGTTGGGGTTTCATTTGGATTTTGGGATATGGTTGTCAGAAGCTGGCTGATAATCAAGAAATCACCGTGTTAGTTTTTGACGTTCTGGAGTTAATTATAAGCTTGCGAATCTATACCTCGTTATTGTCTATGTTTGGGATAATTAACCCTATTTGGTTGTATGTTTATCTCGCGTATCAATAAAATCGATCTCTTATCATTTTGACAAAAATAAAATAAAAACATAAGGAAGGTTGGAGGAATAATAGGGGAGTGCTATGGGAGAGGTAGGCCGGTGATGTGGATTTTTCTTGATTTTTTCTCATTTTATTGGAAATATGTTCGATCAAACTGATGTTTAAACATATTTTTCTCATCTATTTTTTTCTAACCAGGTGTTTAGGTCAGCTCACCGGTACCTCACCGGTACCTCGACTAATTCTAGGAACAATAACCCATGCTACCCGCCATCCACTAGCATGGGCCCTATTTAAAGCAAGAACAAATGTCCTAGGTCTTATGGACTGGCTCCAAAGGAATTAATGTCCCACCATCCACTTACAAGTTGAAGGGTTTGAAACATATTTTTGTGGGCTTGAGATGAAACCAAATTAAAAGGCGTGACTTGTGAGTTCGGAGGGATACAGAAGATTAGGTTATGGTGTGTGAGAAATATTTTGGTACCAGGAGGGTATATTTCACAGGGTACACGTTCAGCACATCCGGACCGTCCAATACATTTATGAGCGGTTCGGATTGAAACCGTCTCTCTCTTCTAACCCAGACACTTTCTTTTTCATTTTTCTCTCTCCAAAACCGAGCCGTCCAAAAATATAATAGACGGCTTAGATGCGCGAACGGACGCCATGTGATACCCACCTGGCACTGAAAATTTCTCCATGGTGTGGGGAGCTTAACCCAATGCACAGGGTTAAAAAAACAAATCACAAATGCCACATTCTAAACCACATGCGGTCTGGATCTAGACAAGCCAATGTAATTCTATCTCAGACGGTTTCTTCGCGAATCAAACAAGGCCTACTAGAATACTGAAAATTCAGGGATCGAGATCGAGAAGAGATAACAAAGACTTACCCAATCATGACAAGAGAGCATGAAGTGGTCAGCCCCATGGGTCCGATTCCAAAAAGGGTATTTGGTGGATACCACTCTCACATAATCACCCACGAACTCTTGGAGCGATCTGCGGTCGTAAGACAGAGGCTTGTACAGGTACTTGACCATCCAGGTGACACTGAAGGGCAGGAAGTAAACGTGCGCACGGTGCGCATCCCATGTCCGGAACCCACTCTTCATCTTCTTCCCAGCTTGCTCCATCTCCTGTATGAATCTCCCTTCCGATGTGTATTTGTTCTTGCAGGGCCCGTCGTGGACCATGGGTGGGTCCCCTTCTTCGTACACGTATACCTTGAATCTTTTCTCCATCTCCATATAACTCCTGTATGTCATTTTGTTGAGTGTCAAAACGGTAAATTAGGCATTTCACGTTTTAAAATTAGGTTAGTTTGGATAACCAGAATCTTTAGCAGTAACAGGAATGTAAGGCTCCGTTCCGCAATGGAAAAAAATCCCTTATTTTTTAAGAAGGCAATTTCAAGCTCAGAAATTATAGACTTATTGAAATATAAAAATATACAATATGGATCTTATTTGAAAGATCTCATCGAAATATTTTATATGATGCAAAAAAAATTAAAAATTTATTTTTTATTTACATTATTTTTGAGTTTAAAAATGTGAAATAAACTACTTATTTTTTAAGAACGTTTCTGAAACGGGGCCTAATTATACTGGGAATTTTATGATTGGGAATAAAAATATGATTATTAGGATGAAATTCTACCTGAAGTAATTTCATTCAGTGTTTGGATTAATTCAGTACTCTTATGCATGAATCAATTATTTTGAAAATTTATCAAAATCGATATTTATTTATTTATTTTTATTGATTGACCTAAGAATCTAAGATTTCTATGGGGTAAGGGAGGGGTCAGGTTCTCACTCAATCTGGTAATATGATTTCTGGTCGTATGTGTCATCAAGAATCACAATCCTATTTCTATGAGAGGCAACTCCATGTTGTGGATTCCATGGTCAATTGAACACCCGAACAAACTTTTTTTTGTTTAGAATTTTTGTTTAGAATACATGTAAAAATTGTAATGCCTCGCTATTTTCTAAAAATAAACTTCAAAATATACTGTATTTCAAACACTTCTAGGCCTCTATTTTCTCCATAAATAAATTATATCACCAAAATAAACTTAAGCCGCCCTCGAAATAATCTTTTAGATACTTCAAAATTGTCAACTCTTCCAAGACCTCTCCAAATTAATTCTTATGTGCTCCAATTCAATTTTCACTAATTCGGCTCCACACCTGAAAAAGAAATTATCCGAGAAATATACGATATAACAGAATAACAAACCTCATAAGTGGAATCAATAAACGATAATCAACTACCAAGTCGAAGCAACAATCACAAGAGACCTCATACCATGTCCTTCTCAATACATGACCAGTGACACTCCTCCAATACCTTCCTCACCGAGTCATCCTCAACCCATCCTGGATATTGGATAGGCTATTGGTGCATGAGTTCACTCGATCGTTGTACTAAACAGTTCTATAGTACTCATCCAACAACATCATATTCGATACCAATTATTCCACTTTCCAATGTCATCCTCGACCCATCCTGGATATTAGATAGGCTATTGGTGCATGAGTTCACTTGATCATTGTACTAAACAGTTCTATAGTACTCATCCAACAACATCATATTTGATACCAATTATTTCACTTTCCAATGATATCCACAAGATTGAACAAATATCATGAGATAATCAAAAGGAGTACAAAAATGAGAGTGAAGAAATGATTCCGGAAGTGGAAAGCATATCGTATACTTCCCGAATTACCTCAAATATCCCCGGCCATTACATCTACGAATCAATGCCTTAAAATATTTTTCTATCTTCCGACTAAATACACCACTAGCCCACCAATCCAAACATCATTAGCTATTCATAAAATAAACTCTCAAGCTTTTTCTCTCTCTCTCTCTCTCTCTCTCTCTCTCTCTCTCTCTCTCTCTCTCTCTCTCTCTCTCTCTCTCTCTCTCTCTCTCTCTGTCTTTAAGCTAACAATTGAAATGAGAAGTGAAGAGAAGTGAGGTGTGGTGTGATGTGTGGAGGGGAGTGGAGTGGAGGAGTCTATTTATACTAATGGGAGGAGAATCTAGATCATATCTAAAAAATCATAACCATATCTTATATAATTTAATCATATCTTATATAATCTAATCATATCCAACAAAATCTATATAATATCTAATAAAATCCATCAAATCTTGTCCTAATCATATCTAATAAATTCCAATCAAATCTTATCCTATTAAAATCCAAATCCAATCTAATCTTATCCTAAATTTTTAGGATTATAAAGTAGGACTATGGTTTCCTAGAAAGTCTAGATTTAGATTTATCAATTAACAAAATCAATTATATTTACAAAAATACTTCAATGAAATGTTTAATTTTATTCGGCAAAATTTGGCCCGAGATTCAGGTCATTACAAAAATTATGAGCTAGCATTTCTTTGAACACCCAATTTAAATATCAATGAACACACAATTCTAAAAGTCTTGAACTTCTAACCCAAAACTAATTGAATACTCAATTACAAAACCAATTACAGCTCATTAATCTAGGTAATTCATATTTGAACATTTAACACATTACATCAAATAAATCTCATAATCATAAAAAAAAATTGTAAAAATAAAATGAAAAGAAGAATGTATTAGTGTAAGTATTATGTTATGCGTTCTATCTCCATCTTTATTGTCGATGGTCTAAATGTGTTAATTTCGCATTCATGACAATAACCTATTTTTGTCTAGTTAGCTTACAAAATTATGGACAAAGCTTTAAAAAAATTCAACTACAATGCAAACCCCGTTTACTTGAATAATAGTCCTTCGAATTTAAGAATACGATAGAAAATCTCATCATGTCATCCTAAAGAACATATTTTCGAGAAGTTTAACTCCAACGTGCTCGCTAAAATTTCTTTCACAAGAGTTTTAGTAGATTAATATGTTGTTTAAACATTCGCAAAAAATATGAAAACTCATTTAAGACAACTGTAAATTAAATACTAAAATTTTACCCCTTTCATTCTCGAAACACTGTCTACTACAAAATACAACTTTCGAAGAAATTAAATTTTTATTAAAAAAATAGTATATATTTTTAAGTTTTTAAGAATAAAAATATTTTTTGACCATATACTATTTATACAACTATATGAGATTTTGTACATATATTATTTGTTAATATATCAGGTAATAGAGTTAAGGTAATTTCTGAACACCCTATCACAAATTTCTAGAGCCGCCACTGATTCATGTCTTTCCCAAACATGAAAATCTTGAAAGTGTGACATCACATTTCTATTCATGTTCCTTCCAAATGTTAAAATCATAGAAATATGGTGTCACATTCTCATTCCTCTATAAGATTCCTGTCATTCAAACTGAGCCTTAAGAATACTGCATCCAATCCTCTACAAATATATAATCTTCAAGAATTCTAATCAACAGAGGATTAAAAAGAGAGAGAGAAAGAGACTCAAAAACAATTAAGGGGGTCAAACATAGCTAGACAAGTGCATGAATTACTTTTTTGGACTTGATTGTTTAAACATCAATAAGATCTATGTATAAATCGCTCCCTAAGTTACAGAAATTCAATCGACTTATTTCTTATTTTGAGATTTTTTATCTGTCTAGCTCCGTGAAGTTTTCGGACTCAAAATGATGCTCGTTAAGTCAGCACAACATCCCTTTGTAATCGCGTACAAAAGAACATAATGAGATTGTAAAAATCAAGATAAATCCATTGAAAGAAAAAACTCAATGCAAAGTTATTTAACTAAGGAATGCTTTTCAAATTTCATAATATATATTATCTGTATTGTATTCTAAAATAATATTTTTAATTTTCCCAATATATTTTTATTAGTCAATCAAAGAAAAATAATTAAGGTGAAAAAGATATTAGGTACGATTTTGTCTTTGCAAAATTAAAAATAAAATATAAATTTTTTAAAATAGTCCCTCCAGTTTACATTTTGTCTCAATTTTGTCCATATACGAGAGAAATGTCAATTTTGCCCCCGAGTTCCGTTAGTTATAATAACGCCATCAATGAGAGGGACCAAATTGAGACAAAATATAAACTATAGGGTTGAAAATGACACAATTAATACTAGAAGGACGAAATTGAAATTTCATGCAAACTAGAGGGACTATTTCTAAAATTAAACATTCTGTCAAGACATATACTATCTATAACATGGAACTAGATTCAAATGATAGTTTTGACTTTGCTTTCGTAGTGTTGGTGATGCAGTTTGTCCTGGAAAACTTGGTTACTTTTTTCATTTCTTATCTTTTTCATTTTTTTTATTATAAAATTTAGGTTAATGTAGGCCAATTCGTCCGGCTTGACTCAGCGTTTTGATAAAATGTTTTTCTTTGTTTCTCACAATGAATTCGGATTTGAAACATTCGATAAATTTTTTAGTAGTTTTTTGTGTTCAATATTTTTCTTTTTTTAGATATAATTCAACAATATTAAGACAAATGCAACATAAGCCAGTAACTGATGAGGAAATTAACTTTGATAGAAGCAAGTATATGTATCTAGTTTGTAGAACTTGAACCGATTTTGTGCCATTTTGGCATGCCTTCTTATTTACCTCATCGAAGTGGAATAACAAGATTAGATTTATTTTTTAGAACAATGCTATTTAAACATATTGCTGTAAATATATGCACACACAGAAATGTCCGGAACATCTCATATTGTGCCCCATGTTTACCCTATAAACTCTCCAATAAGTCTAGGTACACTACACCTATTCACTATATTTTTGCGGGGCCCATTCCGGATCCCATAAAAATATAGAAAAATGTCCATAGATTTAAAAATAATATTTTATGGGGCCCTATAGAAAATCAACTGCAATAGATATCGGTAAATATTATTTCTCCATTCGTAAGCGCAAAACTGTGCAGTTAAGCAGTTTCGTTTTTGCAAATCTAGAAATAATACTTACCGATATATATATTGAAGCTGATTTTTTTACTGGACCCCATAAAATATATTTTTTAAATTTATAAATATTTTTTTTGTATGTTTGTAGAATCCGAAATAGACCCCACAAAAACGTTGTGAATAAATATAGTGCATGTAATATCTCTCATAAACCCTCCCCATAATTAATTATTTGACTCTTTTGAGATTCCGTTTCTTTGTAGATCCATAGCATCGGGACTGTCAGGGTGGCAGTAATTTTTTAATTTTGTTTGGACCGTTTAAAAATTCTCATTGCGATCATAGGTTCGACCTAATTTTAATTTGGGAGTTTTTTTGTACTTACTTATTTTTATACCTGATTTGTTTTGCATGTTCATTATTTTTCCTGACCAAAGAAACAAAAAAAAGAAAAAGAAAATACAAACAGAACTTAAAAACGTGCCGAAAAGGGAAAAGAACAGACAAAATTATTTAAATTTTTGGAAAATGATTTTGGCCACTCCAATTTTTTGTGATGGCACTCCAAAATTTAATTTTTATTGTGCATCGCTATGCATAATTTTTATACTAAAAGACGAGTTTTAAAATTATTTTTTTGCTTTTATTGTACTTTTTAAAACATTCGCTCAGAATTTACTGCTACTTTTTAAGTTCTCTCCCATAGAAACAAATCAATAACCATAAAATTTGACGTAAACCTACAAAAGCATAAAGAAATCAATAAGGACGAAATAATAGTACTCCATAACTACATTATGCCATATTCTTAACTAGCTGCTCTTTTCTGGAAATTTTAAATTTCGGGTTAAGGAAACCTTACTGATAAAATGCGCCAGGGTTACGGTAGATGCGGCCAGTGAGTACGTCACGGTTGTGGACGTCTAACGACAGGTTTCGACCAGAAGCCGCCATCCGAATGGTAGCTCTTGCTCGCGCTAGCCCTAGCTCCAGCCCTCTGTATTCTTCTCTCTGCACAATTCAAATTAGTAACTGATTACCAAATAGTGGAGTATATTGTAGTGGCCTTAGCAGCTGTGTATAGCGGGCAAGAAATCGTAAACAAAGAACTATGTAGCAGGAACTGAGAGATACGGGTGTGAATTTCGTGTAGCATTGGTATAGTAAGGTGCAGCGGTACCCGAGGTCTGTAAAAGTGTTACATAGCGGCCGATACACTACATTTCGGCCAGTTTTTAAATCCATATTCTGTACTTGGCTTCTACAAATTCAACTAGTTCTCCGCATCAGAGAGAGACAGAGAGAGTATAGACGTAAGAATTATACAAAGGAACTTCGATTGATCGAGAGAGATGATCGGTGAATGAGTTCTTACAATTACGTTTAAGTTTCTCAAACGAGGGTTGAGGGAGGAACTAGTAGTAGCAGCAGCAGCAGCAGTAGAGGATGATCGATCAGAGAGAAGTACAGCTTGAGCTCGTGATTCATTAACCTTGGTTCGTAACTCCACAATCGCCACTCTGGATTCCGAATTACTGGAACAATCTCCGAAGCACGTGATCAAAGAACTGGATTTGTTGCCTGAGACGATCGAAATTAGGAAGATTGAGATCACAAACACAGAATCAATCAGAGAAGAAGCACAGACAGATCCATAGCTCGTCTTCATCTTCTCTCTCTCTCTCTCTCTAAAGGATTGTTGTATGGAATGTTGGATTGGCACGAATTTGGAACTCTTCACTGTCTCTATATCTGTATGTGGGAATTTATGGCCGTGGGCGTGAGCGCCATGAAATGAGGTTGAATTACGATTTTGACCCTGTGCATTGTTTTTGTGCAAATTAATTTAGGAAAATGAATTTTGGCACGAAAATGCACACCCCTGTGCATTGTTGTTTTCACTATTCGTACCTTTAGTGAAAACTGTGAAATTGTCTATATTTTTTTTATTTAATTATGACATTTTATGATTGTAAGACTCACTTAATTTTATTAAATACTCACTCCTTCCCGGTTTGTTTGTCTCCTTTTTGACTTTTTGAGAGCGTTTGACATCTCAAAGAAATTGTTTATAATTTTCAATTCGTAATGTTTTTAATATATAATATGAATCTTGTTTGATAGATCTCAATTAGTTTTATTACACAAAATCTTCAAAATCATAAAAAAAATATTACATATAATGTAAGACATACGTATATTTTTGAAAAACAAGAATTTTGATAATTGGACAAACAAATTGAGACGGAGCTAGAGAGTAACATTTTTAAAATTATGAAAATGGTACGAATCATAAGAAATATTATTGAAAGATGTGAATAGTTAAAATGGACGCAAGTGGAGTGGAGTGCAGTTGGTGTCTTCCTTATACTTACATGCACATGAGTATGGTTCGATTCCCACAAACATTCATTCCTCTCTCCAAATCCCCTAGCTAGGGTAGAGTAAATTAGATTTAACGAATGACAAAAAAAAAAAAAAGAATATTTAAAATTGACATTTATATGGGATAGATTATAGACTACTATGCAATAACTTTTACAAATCCAAAGTACGTCGCTTATACATACAGAGTTGTACTCCATGTGTCCGGTATACATTTTTTTAAAGATATATATACTCTACACCAATTTTAAAAAATAATTGAGATATCAAAATTTGTAAAAGAATGAATTTTTTTTTTTGCCAAAAGTATTTTATTAGTTATTCAAACAAGGCACGACTTTCAAGATACTTTTGAATGCCAAAATTTTATTAATTAAGTCAATTTTGTTAATCTGCCAATATTCGATTACCTAATATGCCAGGAAAATCTAATTATATATAGACAATTTCGAGTGTCTATCTCGTTTCTTTTGATAATTGTTTTAAATACCGCTAGTGGCTTTTTTTCAAGATTATTTATGTCTTTAATTTTGCACTTCGATATGGTGATAAATTTAAATAATGCAAGTCAAATTTTTTTTTTTAATAACCATGCAAGTCAATTTCTTATAGCCCCTGATCGTAATCTCATGTGATTTTTCCAGGTTTTACGCATCAGAGGTAGTGGTAGCTCTAGAGTATGTCCACATGACGGGAATTGCATGTTTATCGTGATCTCAAGCCCGAAATTGTCCTAGTCCGATCGGACGGTCACATCATGCTCACCGACTTTGACCTATCGTTAAAATGCTATTCTTCCACATCCGCGCGGCTCAGATAATCTCTGCCCAAGATTCGCCCGCTCCTCCACCACTACACAAGTACGTACCCTAGGCCTGTCCAACCATGGAATAAATTTTACCTCCACTTCTTGCAAGTTTTTAATTTATGTTTCCATGTCGAAGATACCTAAAATCATTTCGACACCTAAAATCAAGATGTTTTTGCTAGGGATTTCCATGGATAAGTGTTTGAAGATGCAAGAGAGAGTCAAGCTAGCAAATCCAACGACATCATTATTTTGTAAATCAACCAGCACTGTTTTTTAAAATCCAAAGAAGTTTTTTTTTTTTTTAAATTTTACTACAGATAAATTGCCTTGGAACACTGTTTTTTGTGCAACACACTGGCAGATTTGGAAAGATCGGAATAAAAAGAGTTTTGACAATGTCGACACTTGACAGTGTTGCCTCAGTTAGTTCCAAGGCCGTGTTATCCTATGACAAGGAGATAACACAGGCATTTTAACTCCCCTCTCCACAAACGACTCATAAGTCCCACACTAATTAATTATTTGGGTACCACCATGTGCAGGTAAGATGAAGCTCGATCAACACATATGGCCGGGTTTTGGTACGTAACAAGCCAATCGGAATGCAGGTTTTGGAGGATTATTCAGAGATGGAGGAAGAGAACGGATCCTGCATGCGCTATTATGGAAAACCCTCGTGTGAGTCTAGCTTGAAAGCAGAAATATGGGGTATCCATAGGGGATTAACCATAAATATTATCGAGAAAGGAATGGCAGGAATCATGATAGAGATCGACAGATGCACTTGTGGCTGTGAAACTTATCAACGAGGGAAACGCAAACAAGACCCTCAGAGGGAATTGATTAATGATACATGCGCATGTCATTTTAATCCAAACAAACTCTACACTAGCTCAACACCATTTATACTCCGGGACCGGGAGGCTAACCAATGTGCTGACCATTTACCAAGAATTGGAGAGGAGCAGAATGAGGATTTGGTGGTTTTAGTGGACAAACCATCTTTAATTAGGGAATTCTGGAGCAGGAAGTGCGTTAATATAAGGTAGATTCTTGATTATGGCTTTCGTTGGTTTCGTTATGTTGGATTGGGTCTGTAACTTATTGATCATGTCTGCACACTTGCTGCAAAACTCATTGTTTGTTTAGTTTCATAATATTTCGAAGTACCCAAAAAAAAATCGACCACACAACCGTCCGATTTGTTGCATATGGTGCTTTATTCAGTGTGGCTCCGGAGGCTTAATTAACTTATGATTACATACCATTGTATCCGAGTAGGAGATACAATTGATTGGATTATAGCAGATTTCGTGAGTCATTTGCTGCTTGTGAGTGAGTCTGCATACCCGATTTCTAGAAAACATGCACCTAATTTGATTTTTCGTTTAAGATGATATTCTCTCTCTCTCTCTCTACCCTTGATAGCAATTTAGGTCTTCCCCTTTGGAGGGGGCGGCGCCTCCCTCTTGCCGCACACACAACCCCACCCCCCCCCCCCGCCCTCTCTCTCTCCGTTTTACCGTTGCCTTCTCAGCCATTTCTCCTTTTTTGGTTTCGATCTCCTCTATTTTTGTTGTTTCTTCTGTTGAATATTTCTCTTGGGTGGATCCGGTTCTAGGGCTTAACGGCTTGGTGGAGTTTCGGTGGCAGGTGGTGACGTTTTTTGGGCATGGTCCCCCGCCAGTTGCTCTCCTGGGTGCAACCAGTTTCATGTCTAACGGCATAGGGTGGCTTCGCGACTGCTGATGGAGCGGTTTTTCTCTCCGACCACTTGCCAGATCTGGTAATATCCTGTGGCTGCGTGCGGTGGTGTCTAGAGTTTTGGCTGCTGTGTCGTTAGCCTTTGGGGCGGCGGCGTCGTTCTCGGGGTGGTGGGGTCAAGCATCTAGCGTTAGGTTTTAGGTTTGTTAGGGTTTGGTTTTCTGTCGTCGGCTGCTTTCCAGCAAGCTGCTCCCCTCTGCAAGTGTTTGGGCCTGCGCTAAGGAGGGCCCGGGTGGTGCTCTGGTGACGGTGGTTGCTGTTCGACAGTGTTCGGGCTGTCAATGGTCAGAAGGCGACTGTTGGTGTGTGAGCTTTATCCCCAACATAAGTGGGCTTTGTCCAAATGGGTATTCCCTTGATTGGCTTCTTGCTAACCTTACATTTGGGTCTCGGATGGCTATAGGATTATCCTTATCAATTTTAGAGATTCATAAAAAAAACTGCCAATAAAAAAAAAACCATGCACCTGAAAATTAAAAAGGGTACCATTGTACCTACATAAACGTGACACTCCTTCGAAGTTTATATAGTGAAGGGCTAGTCCAAGTTCAAGAGATTTTTGAACCAACGCAATATTAATGACGGTGAGGAGATTGGTTGAGTTATCGTGAGTTCTAGCTTCCAGTAGCTACTTCTTCAATGTATGACTCCTCCTGTTATGTTACTACAGGTTTTTTTTATGTATAATTAATGACAGTGAAAACATTTTTTTGCCGATTATCATAAAATCAATGGACTGTACACCGTATACAAACTTAGAGTGGGCTAATTGGCCAATTAGACTCGTATTAGGGACTTTAGACCAATTTCCTGTAGTTTCTAGCTATTGACGTGTCCAACATTGGATAAGGATTTTGAGACTATTGATAATGTCAAAACTGTCATCGTTAGAGCATCCCCAATGGGGATGTAAAACCAGGTGCTATACTTATAATACAACCCAGATGTAAAAAAAACTGCTCCAATGGGGATGTAAAATAGCAATTTTGGAGATGGAAAATAGCACAAATGGGAAGGGAGATGTATATTTACATCTCCTTTTGGCTGCAGCTATAAATTACAGGTCATCAAACATCATCCAATCCAACTGAAATACCAGAATTTTGGACAGCCGGAGGTTACCTGATTTCATCGGAAAGGCGTCGGAAATAGGAAGAACACGCCGGAATCCGGTAGAACACGCCGGAATCCGGAGATGACCGTCTCGTACCCCGATTCTTGACGATCCATGGACGCGCCATGCATGCCGCCAGCTGTTCCCTTCTGAAACTCTCGCCGGCGGTGCCTTTCCGTCTCTGATTTCCGTTCGTTTCAGAGAAAGGGAGAGGAGGGGGCTGGGTTCTACGCGAGAGAGAGAGAGAGAGAGAGAGAGAGAGAGGGGGGGGTTCTGCTACAGAGAGAGAGAGAGGGAGAGAGAGGGGGGTCGTCTGGTGTTTGAGAGAGGAGGGGAGGCGTCTGGTTCGTAGAGAGAGAGAGAGAGAGATCAGATAAGGAAGAAAAGAAAGAGTAAAGTTGGGTTGGATTGGATTTAGCCAATCCGACCGTTGGATCTTTTTTTTTTTTTTTTTTTTTTTTAAATCCGACCGTTGGTGACCCAACGGCTGTTTTGGTGATGGGAAAAAATTTACAACGGTCCATTTTTTTCCCCTGCCTATAAATGTGTCTTAATAGGATTTTAGACAACAAAAATTTTATTCATTCTCCACAAACACCCTCCAAAAAAAATTCGTGTATTAATTATGGCAGAAGGAAGTCGTAGTGCGAGAGGAAAATCGTTCAACTCCGATCAAGATGAAGCAATTTGTAATGCTTACTTGTGCGTTAGTCAAGACCCGATTATTGGTACCAACCAACCAAGATCTAAATTATGGGATCGGGTTGCAAAAAAATATACCGAATTCACAGGAGGCGACGTACGATCGGATGCTTCTATCAAGTCTCGATGGCAAGTCATCCAGCAGGCTTGCAACAAATATCGTGGACATTTAAGGCAAATTCAAAGGCAACATCAAAGTGGAATGACAGAACAAAATGAGGTATTATTATTTTGTTAATAATATTATTTTGTTTTCATAAGAATTAGTTAATATTATTATTTTGATATTTAATTAAATTATTTTGTTAATAATATTATTTTGTTTTCATAAGAATTAGTTAATATTATTATTTTGATAATTAATTAAATTATTTTGTTATTATTTGTATAGATTGATCTAGCGAAGAGACATTACAAAGATACTGAGACTAAACCTTTCGCCAATTTGGATTGTTGCTGGGCAATCTTAGAACACAGTATGAAGTGGGCGGATTTAACCCCACCCCGGTCCGACCCAAGATCTTCACAAATGGATACAAGTTCGGTCCCGCTATCTCCTGATTTCTCTCAAAATCCAAACTTAGACTCTCCTGATTTCTCTCAAGTTCCAAACACATCGACTACATTGGAAGATAGCAATCCTACGAGTGGAGGTAGTGTTCAGTCTCCAAGAAAGAGGCCTCCTGGATGTAAAGCATCAAAGGCAAAATTATTGAAGACCAAAAAATCAGGAAATGAGGAACGTGAATGGATCAACTTGATGGAAAAATTCAACCAAACTACATCTGACAAGAAAAGTAGGAGAGCTGAAATGGAAGCAAGAAGAGTCGCGGCTTTGGAAAGGACTACAACAAATGATGAGAGAAGGGTGGCGCTTGAGGAGAGGAAGGCAGCAATAAAGGAAAAAGAGATGGAAGATAGGATTATGCAAATGGACTTGGAATTGGTTCAAGACCCCCAAATGAAAGCTTATTATCAGTATCGCAAGGGTGAAATCTTGGCTAAATGGACGGCTAGCTCAAGTTCGAACGGTTATTTTCCTGATTTTCCTGATTATTGATTGTAATAAATTTTTATTGTCATATGTAATAGTCTTTAGCAATTATGTAATAATCTTGACTTTGATGTAATCGTTGAGTACTATTCGATAATAAAATGCATTTTATTTAGCTAATGAAGTACAACACTCGAAAATGAAATACAAGACTCGATAATGAAATACAAGACTCGAAAATGCAATACAAGACTCGATAATGAAATACAAGACTCGAAAATACAATACAAGACTCGATAATGAAATACAAGACTCGAAAATGAAATACAAGGCTCGATAATGAAATACAAGACTCGAAAATGCAATACAAGACTCGATAATGAAATTCAAGACTCGATAATGAAATACAAGACTCGATAATGAAATACAAGAAACGGGAACCTCATTCTTCATCTCCATTACGGGCCCATAGGTGTTCAATAAGATCATTGCGGAGCGAATGATGTGCCTCATTTGATCGAATCCTGCTGTTATTTTTAAAGAAATCAACCAATGCAGGAGTGATATCTCTCGAAACTTGAATTGGGTTGGAAGAAAGAAGTTCAGTAATTTCATCACTAGCATCATGATCACGTTGGTCTTCAATTATCATGTTATGCAAAATGACACATGTTTTCATGATGTAGCCTAGATCCACCTCATTCCAGAATCGCGCCGGTCCTCTCACAATTGCCCAGCGTGCTTGGAGTACGCCAAATGCCCTTTCAACATCCTTGCGACATGCCTCCTGCATCCTCGCAAAGTGTTGCTTCTTTCTTCCTTGTGGTTGAGAAATGGTTTGGACGAGAGTCGCCCATTTTGGATAGATACCATCAGCAAGGTAGTACCCCATGTCGTACTGACTCCCGTTAACAATAAAATGGGCTGGAGGGGCACGACCTGCACTGAGATCATCAAAGAGATGAGATTGATCAAGCACGTTGATATCATTGAATGAACCTGGCATGCCAAAGAAAGCATGCCAAATCCACAAATCATACGATGCAACTGCTTCAAGTACGATAGTGGGTTTTCCGCTACGGCCACTAAAGAAGCCATGGTAAGCAGTTGGACATTTGTCCCACTGCCAATGCATACAATCCAAGCTGCCTAGCATTCCAGGAAAACCACGTTGATTGCCCACATGTAGGAGCCTTGCAGTATCTGCTTCATTTGGTTTTCTCAAGTATTCTGCTTCAAAAATAGAGACAACGCCTCTACAGAAGCTTTGAAGAGACTCAACTGCTGTACTTCCCCCAATCTTGAGATACTCATCAAGACTATCAGCAGGCGTCCCGTATGCCATCATCCTCAGAGCTGCTGTCATCTTTTGGATACCAGAAAGACCTGCAGCTCCCGTCGCATCATTCCTTTGGACGAACGTCACGTCATGCTCTTGGAGTTTGCCCAAGATCTTGTGAAATAAGGGTCGACTCATTCGAAAACGTTGCTGAAACAATTTTTCGTCATAGAGCGGATACTCACAAAAGTAATCATCATTGAGTCGTTGGTCGGCAGCAACTCTGTCACGGGGGATCCAGGCTCGACCGCTTGTAGAACCAACATGACCTCCTTGTTGGCGTCTTCTTTGAAATTTTTGGTATTGCCTGGCCATGATCATTTGCATCATTGCAATCTCATCATCATCGGAGGAAGATCCGTCAAATTCTCCCAGTAATATTCTGTGGGTTAAATTGCTCATGATGATTTTTTTGGAAAGAGGAGACTGTATATAGATTTGAGTGTGAGAATGAATAATGGGGAGGATAGTATATATAGATGGTAAGTAAATGGTGTAGTTGAGAGTAGATAAGAGTAAATGACTGAAGTAAATGGTGTAGGTGAGAGTAGATGAGAGTAAATGATGTAGGTGAGAGTAGATATAAGTAAATGACTATATTAAATGGTGTAGTTGAGAGTGTAGAGTAAATAGATCAATTAAATGACGTGGTTGAGAATTGATGGGAGTAAATGGATGAAGTAAATTGTGTAACTGAAGTGGATGAGAAGTAAAAAAAAAAAATGAGACGGAAGATTTTTTTTTTTTTTCGATTTTTTTTTTTTTAAAGTTCTCGATTACCGAATACCAAAATTATTTTTCAACGGAAGTAGTATTTAAATTAGGATTAAGAAAGTTGAGGAAAATTAAGGAGGATGGAAAGTTAGTTAATTATCCATCCTTTTTTTACATCTCACCATTGGATAGGCATGGGTTCTATTTTACATCTAACCAACTTTTAACCACTTTTTACATCTAAAATAACTATACAACCACTTCTAAAATGCATCCCCATTGGGGATGCTCTTAATATCAAAATTTAGGTAAAAGAATTACACCTTATGTAGGGTACAAGTCTATTAATTGAAATTTCGTCATTAACACAACAGTTTAATTTGCCATCAACATTTTCCTTGTTTTTTTATTTTGCATTCTACAGCTTTTCCTAGAATTCCAAAACCAAATTTTTTTAGTCGTCAATTTTAAGATATGTTTTTGAGATAAAAATGCTTTATAGGTTTGCACATTTTATAGATATGTTTTTCAGATAAAAATGCTTTAATAATTTTTTTTGACTTTTCGAATAGAAGTATGCTTTATACATCCAAAAAGTAAACAAAAAAAAGTAGAAAAATAGTTTAAAAAATCACTAAAAATAAAAAAACACAGATGAAGAAATAGTCAAAAATTTTGGCGAGAATATTTCTTAGATTGGAACCATGCAACAAGTAATTTTAATATACACATGTAGCCCTTTCTTTAGCTCAACCAACCAAACAAAAAATCATGTACTTTGCTTGATAAGTTCATGAACAGTACTACACCTTGTCAAAGTCTCAAGTTCAATCTCCTAAGCCAAACAGAGTGCAAAATCATATGAAACGCATCAAATCTCTGAGCCGGTTGGTTCAACACAAAATGCCTCCTCACAGCCCTCAAACCCTCCTTCAACCTCAAGTACTTCTCCTCCCCCACACTCATCAGAATCTCCTTCAATCTCCCAATATCCGAAACCTTGACCGCAACCGAAAACTCCTCCCACCTCAACACATCGCTAAACGGCAGCACGTAGTTTTCCGACAGTATCACTGGGACGCACTCGGCGTAAATGGCCTCGACTATTCTCGGGCTAGCCACTTCATACCCGCTGGGGCACAAGCAAAACTTGGACTCGAGCATGAGGGTGTAGTAGTCCAGGTTTTCGGGCAGGTATTCGTAGACGCGCATGTCGGTGTCGCCGCGGTCTTTCCAGTGGCGGAGGAGGGCGGGGCGGATGGGGCCGTGGATGCCGCCGGCAAAGAAGGCGAGGTGGGGCCGGGGAGCGGTGGGACGTGGCGGCGGGGAGAGGAGTTTGGGGGAGATTTCGCCGCTGGAGAGGTGGATTTCGGGGAGGGTGACGTCTTTCTGTGGGTTGAAGCCTTCGGAGGAGTTGGCATTGCATAGGACTCGGATGGATGTGTTGTAGAGTTGGGCATGGCCTCTCGAGGCGTGTGGGCCCTGTAATTGTTGGCATTACCACAGAGTTTGTGAGATGAGATTTATATATATGGTAAACATCTATATATAGAGAGACATTAGACATGGAAAGAAATTAAATAGCAATGCATGTTTTATTTATTGCGATACGCTAAACTATAATGTAAATTATAAGCGATACATGGACTAGTTTATTAAGGTAGATGTGAAGTAGTCTTGGGTTCGACTTTTATAGATATGATGTCTCTCCCTTAGTCGTAACACAAACATCTACGGGATTGCTTACGTTATTTTTGAAAAAAAAATGAATATTCTTATATAAAAAACTGTCACAAATTCTGAAGTCAAATCTTCTTCTTTTTTATTTGCTTAAAGTTTAGAGCTGATACATATGTGTATCTTATTGTTGATAAACCTTGTAAAGTCGAAGGAAAAGTAAATAAAATGTATATATAATCAATAAGGAAGGTTAGAGAAATAATAGGGGAGTGGTATAGGAGAGTAGGCTATGGTGGGGAGCTTAACGCATACAATCACCAATGCCACACATTCTAAACAATATGCGGTCTCGATCCAGGCAAGCCATTGTAATTCTCGAGAAGTTTTGGGTGCAAAATGGGTAACCATGGCGGTATCCAGCACGCATGTGAGCCGTCCAAAACACATTTGGATGGTTCGAATGCGCACTTAAGTACCACGTATACTATACTTTATTTGCACCCAAAAAATTTCGCGTAATTCTCTACTAGAATACTGAAAATTCAGAGAGAGAAGAGATAATGAAGACTTACCCAATCATGACAAGAGAGCATGAAGTGGTCCGCCCCATGCGTCTGATTCCAGAATGGGTATTTGGTGGATACCACTCTCACGTAGTCACCCACGAACTGTTGGAGCGGTCGGACGTCGTAAGACAGAGGCTTGTAGAGGTACTTGACCATCAAGGTGACGCTGAAGGGCATGAAGTAAACGTGCGCACGGTGCGCATCCCTTGTCCTGAACCTCCCAGCAGCTTGCTCCATCTCGTGTATGAATCTCCCTTCCGATGTGTATATGTCTTTGCAGGGCCCGTCGTGGACTATCGGTGGGTCCCCTTCTTCGTACACGTATACCTTGAATCTTTTCTCCATCTCCATATAACTCCTGTCAATTTTTTTGTGAGATCAAAGGGTGAATTAGGCAATGATCAAAAAAGAGAGAGGGTAAATTAGGCATTTCACGTTTTAAAATTAAGCAATACCGGATCCAATCCTCTACAAAAATATTTATCTTCAAGAAGAATCCTAGTCTTGAGAGGATAAAAAAAAAAAAAGGAGAGAGAGAGACTTGAAAAACAATCAAGTCCACCAAACATCGCTAAACCAATGCACAAATTACTTATTTGGACTTGATCGATTGCTCAAACATCAATAAGATCTATATATACAAATGTGATTCCCTCGCTAAGTTTCAGAAATTCGACCGACTTAATTTTTTATAAGATTTTTCTATATAGCCGAACTCTATGAAATTTTCGGACTCAAAATGCTCATTAAGTCAGCCCATCCCATTGTATCCCAATTTGGTAAACTTGAATGGCAAGAAGATCAAAGTGACAATCAACAAAATAATAAGGTCACAATTATCCTGCTAAATGTGCCTAGATCTTCTTATACGACATAGACATGTTTGAATATTTGATATCTTCAGTAGTGTTGGTTCCTAAAAAAATTATATCAAGACATATATCTATTGCGTGGATCTAGATTCAAATGATAGTTTTGACTTTGCTTTAGTAGTGTTGGTGATGCAATATGTCCCGGGAAAACTTGAATTTTTTTTTTTATCTTCTTATTTTTTTCAGTTTTTTTATACGAGGAACCTAAAATTTTCATTTCTGTAGGCCAATTCGACCCGCTTGACTCAGCTTCTTTTTTAAATGTTTTTCTTTGTTTCTCACAATAAATTCGGATTTGAATTCGATACATTATTCAGTAGATTTTTGTGTTCAATATAATATTTTTCTTTTTTGCAGATATGATTCAACCAGATCAAGACAAACACAGTATGAGCCAATATTTGATGAGGAAATTAACTTGATCGACAGAAGTCCATACATTATACATGTATCTAGTTTGTACGTAGGACTTCAACCGATTTTGTGTCATTTTGGCATGCTTTTTTATTTGCCGGATCAAAGTGGAATAACAAGATTTTGTTTTTACGTAGAACAATGTTATGGAAACAGATGGCCTGCAAACAGATATTCATACATAGAAATGTCCGGAATGTCTCGTATTGTGCCCCATATTTTCCCTATGCAACTCACATGTAACAAACAGTTATGGTCACAGCTATATTCGGATCTATGTACAATATATGTGTCCATAGCATTTTTGTTTATTATTATTACTAGTTTCTTGTTGTGCGTATCCCGTGTGTTTTGATAGTAATGATTTACGAAAGCTACTCATCGGAGGGAATTGAGTGAGTCGCAAGTGCGCAATTAGCACACCCCCATGATCCCATTGCGTCAACTAGACGACTTCCTAATTTCCAATTCCACAACCCACCAAAAACTTCAAAAGTCACTGTTATAATTGGGCATGAGAGTTGCCCCTCTGTTCGTGACTTTGAAGGAATTAAAGTAGTCTAAAGAAAGACCAAAAGAAAACCCAAGTCTATACACCAAAATGCACGCATAGAAGATACTCTCTCCGTTCCAATTTTTAGAACCCAAAAAATCTATTTAATAAAATACAAAGGTGGTATGAGCCTCCACACAAGACAAGTTGATCCAAAAGTTGAGATTGATTTGATCCTAGGGATATAATACATCCTCCTATTCCTCGTTAATTGTCGATGATTTTAGCCTAAATTACACAACTGCCATGCCTCCCCTTTCACATTTCAAATCGGGGTGTGTAATGCCGTAGGCACGGGTAGGCGCTAGTACATATATATATATATATATATATATATATATATATCGTGGTAGTAATTTTTTTTTATTTTGTTTCGACCGTTTAAAAGTTCTCATTGCGATCATGTACAGATACTATATTCCACAAAGCTAGGTGCGACCTAATTTTATTATGGGAGTTTTTTGTTAGTACTTATTTAATTTGTATCACCTGTATTAGTTTTGTGTCAAATTTTGCAGGTTCATGATTCGTCTCAACCAAAGAAACAAAAAAATTTTGAAAAAATACAAACAGAACTTAAAAACTTGCAAAAAAGGAAAAAGAACAAACAAAATTATTTTGTTTTTTTTTTTGTTTTTATTGAACCTTTTTAAACTTTCGCTCAGAATTTACAACTACTTTTTAAAGGTCTCTCCTGCAGAAACAAACCAATAACCCCAAAATTTGACGTAAAACTACAAAAGCATTAATAAATCAATAAGGACGAAATAATAGTACTGTAATTCAATAACTACTTTATGCCATATTCTTAACCTACTGCTCTTTTCTGGAAATTTTAAATTCCGGTTTAGGAAACCTTACTGATAAAATGCGCCAGGGTTGCGGTAGATGCGGCCAGTGAGTACGTCACCGTCGTGGACGTCTAACGACAGGTTTCGACTAGAAGCCGCCATCCGAATGGAAGCTCTTGCTCGCGCTAGCCCTAGCTCTAGCCCTCTATATTCTTCTCTCTGCACGATTCAAATAAATTAATTGATTATCAAATAGTATAGTGCAGTGGAAGCAAAATATATGTATATAATACGAACAAATCTAACTGTATTTATGCATGTAATTCGACTTTCAAGTCACGCTTGCTCGAATCTATATACGTTTTGTCTTTACGAATCAAATCAATACATACATGCATACAAAGATTTATATGTAGTAGTTTTAAATTGCGGTAACGGAAGTATCGAATGATATGTAGCAGGATCAGGTGTAACGACCATGAATTTTTTGATATCGTTTTTGGTGCCAAAGCACCAGTAGCGGCCTCAGCAATTGTGTAGCGGGCAAAAAATCAGATACAAAGCACTGCGCATTGGGAACCAATAGATACGGGTGTGAATTTAGTGTAGCACCGGTAAAGCAGGATGTAGCAGTACCGAAGGCCAAAAAACCGCTACGTTGCGGCCGAAATGATAGGTTGCAGCCGGTTTGTAAATCTATTCTGTAACTATTGCAAGTATGCGAGAGTGAGATTGATGGAGTTGAGTTCTACAAAACAGATAACAGTATAGACGTAGAATTTATACAAACAAGCTTTGAAGTTTCTCAATTAAAGCCATCAGTTACTCTATACATCCTTTGTATTCCTCCGGTGCAAATTCAAATCAATTGATCGCCAGAAACTGTGGGAGAAGAATCGAACCAATATTTTTGTGCATGCAATTCAACTAATTGCTTTCTAATAACGGATGCTCGATCGTATCTATTTATACGTTTACGAATTACGATCTGTACGTATCAAAGCAATGCGTAGACACATTTATCCGTATGTTGTGCATGTAAGTCAGATCGAGGTTTCTGGACTTGACTTCTACAAATTCAACTAGTTCTCCGCATCGGATGGATAGAGAGAGAGAGAGAGAGAGAGAGTATAGACGTAAAAATTATACTACAAAGCAGCTTCGAAATTTCTCAATCAAGCCATCAGTTCCTACTCGATCTTCAATATACTGATGCGTGTGTAAATAAAAGCTATATTCTCGGCGCAAGAGAGAGAGATGATAGGTGAATGAGTTCTTACAATTGCGTTTAAGTTTTTGAAACGACGGTTGAGGGAGGAACTAGTAGTAGTAGCAGAGGATGATCGATCAGAGAGAAGCACAGCTCGTGATACATTAACCTTGGTTCGTAACTCCACAATCGGCACTCTGAATTCTGAATTATCGGAACAATTTCCGAAGCACGTGATAAGGGAACCGGATTTGCGTGAGACGATCATAATCAGGACGATTGAAATCACAAACACAGAGGCAATCACAGAAGAAGCACAGGCAGATCCATAGCTCGTCTTCATCTTCTTCTCTCTCTCTCTCTCTCTCTCTCTCTCTCTCTCTAAAGGATTGTTGTGTAGATGCTGGATTAGGAATTTGGCACGAATTAGGAAAACGAAATTGAAAAAGGCGGGGACTCTTCTCTGTTTCCGTATCTGTGTGTGGGAAATTTATGGCGGAGAAAAAGGCCGCGGGCGTGAGCGCCACGGGATGAGGTTCAATTACGATTTTGACCCTGTGCATGTCTTTGTGCAAATTAAATTTAGGAAACCCCTGATTTTGTCTTTCCAGTGTGCTTTGGAAATTTCTTTTTGTGTGTGACAAGCGGAGTCAGAATGAATCGTAGTTTTAACTTAAATAAATTGTCTGTGATGTACGGCTGCTCTACGAGATAGTTGTAATCCTTCCAAAATCGTCAGTTACCATTTTGAGATATTTTTCTATTTGATTATAAGGCAACATTATATTACATAGATATACATTGCCTAAAAAGTGAGAATAGAGAGGAAAAGATTTATTAGGAGAATATTCTCTGTATCTTTTTAAAGAAAATGATCCGATGGCTTTAACGTGAAGTGATTGAACGGTTGTAGATATTGTTCTGATTTATAAGAGATTAGGGATCATGAAATTCAAAATATTTGGATGGACGCATGCAACAACAGTGATCATGCCCCTATTTTCTGTTCCGAAGATATCAGTTTTTATTGTAGGAGTATGTTGGTTGTTCATGTTGCAAAATAAAATACTTATTGTTCTTTCATTATCCCATTTATTATCTTTTGCCGTTACAATTTGAATACTAACTATTGTTCTTTATAAAAAAAAACATATAAATGACATTTATTCTAATCATTATGCTTAAACATTAGTATTATAAATAAATGGGACTTATCCTAATTATTATGAGATACTCCATCCGTTCCAATTTAATTGTTCCTCATTCTATTCTAACCGGCTAAAAAACTAGTTATATCTTTAAATCTGTAATGAATTTCATACAAAATTTGGATCTTATTTGATAGATCTCGATTAGTTCTATAATACAATTTTTTCGCAATCACCTACAACATTATAAATTACAAGATATAATCAATTGAAAAATGGTACAAACTCCCAAAAAGGACAATTAAATTAGGACGGAGCTGAGAGTAAAAAAATGAATAAATGACATTTATTCAAATCATTATGCTTAAACATAGTATTATAAATAGACGGGATTTATTCTAATTATTATGCGATACTATCCTAATTATTAGTGTATGAAATATTATCCGGTCACAAGGAGATGAACATTAACCTTAAGATAGTGCTCCAAGTGATAACTCCAGATTTTTCCCCCACCTATTATTTCACTCCCCCCATGAGTCAAGAATGTCAGCCCATGGCTTGATGAAATGAGCCTTATCGAAGGAAAGCCCGGAGCTCCTGGTAAGGACAAAACGGCGCCGAACATACCAAGTTTTCTCACAGAAAGTCCGACGATCATTCTACTTGATAAGCATCCTAAAACATCTGTATGTGCATAGCCTAGTAATCAAACATGCCTAAGCAAGCATAGTCCCTTCTCTGGTTAACAGACAGAAAACGGGTCTTGAAGACCCTAATCTTTGACCAAAAGACTGGCAAAACATCCAATCAAAGATCGGCACTGAGAGATGAGTTTATTTTAGTATCTCTGAAAAACATCTCATGTATTGACAAAATACAAGAACGTTTCACCATTGGATCATCACCAAACTCTTATCGACACTCGGTAAATTGCACCATTTGGACTCAGAAGTTCCTGGGTGCACCAAATCTTTTTTAAAATTCATTAAAAATCAAGCATAGTGATACCATGGTATTCTAAGGCCTCCAAACAAGTTTTGTGAGTAACGGAGCTCGTTTGCTATTTTTACGCACACCATGTTTTTCGAAACGGACAAGATTTTGTTCACATACTTTGAGATTGATTTCCGTACGTATTCTCATTTCCATGGAATTAATCATTAAAGGCACTCTTGCATTAAAAAAGTTTTTTTTTTTTTTTTTTTTAAAAAAAAAAGCACTAATGCACTGGTCCTTGTAAGGAATCCAGCATAATTGTGGTGGGCTGAACCCGCACACCCATTGGGCCTGACGGTCCTGGTCATCCAGGTCGCTAGGCTGAACCAGCCCTGATGGACTTCCTCGTCTCATGATCAATTCATAGGCCCGGACCGAACCAGATTAAACCGGGTCGAGGGCAAACCGACCCAAGCACAATTGACAGATTCGCACGTTTGGGAGAGAAGTCATTCGGGCATGTTCACGTAACTGCTGGGGCTATGTACGTCATGCATGACATACACCAATGGCGTAGCCAGAAAATCGCACCAATAGGGGCACAATTCATACACGCAACTTTATTGTAAAAAACAGAAAATTATCTGTCTCCTTTTTATGACGTAACATGCCTTGATTTTTCTTTTGCACTATTTATTCAAGATTTATTTCTATTTAAAAAGTGTTTAGCTATTAGATAATATTAAAATAACAAGGAAAAAAAATAAAAATATCATATCTTGCAGATTAATTTATAAGTTCTCTAGTGGTCTAAATGAATCATCTTCAAATACAAAAGAGAGAGGTCTTATTAAAGATTTAAGAAGAAAAATAAAGAAACAAGGGAAAAGACGAAAAGGAGCGTCGCTTGATTTGCATTTTCTGATAAGACAATAATCCATACTTATAATTCCTTGAACAAGTGGTGGTTTGAAGGCTAATGTTCAGTGAATGGAGGCTTCCTTATGAGTAATTTAGTTATTTAGTGATTAAGGGACCTTACTAGGTTGTGCCCCAACACCCTTCTCCATCACATATTTATATTGGATTCATAGTATTTATTCTTGAGTCTCATACGAATATGTGTTGGAAAAGAACATATTGAGATACCATCTGGTGATGCCCTCAATGATTTTTCTTTTTTCGAACGTGATACACTAAAACTTCTAAGGTTTTTGTTTTTTTTTTTACAAATGCAAAAAAAAAAAAAAAAATCCATCCAGTGGGGGCACAGGCCCTCACTGGGCCTCATATGCCTCCGCCACTGACATACACTAGGCAGTTTGAACATGTGCCTAGCACGAGGTTACTTTTAATTCAGATAATCCCTATCAAAGGTAAAGTACGCTAGCTCTAAGAGGTATCCCGTTCCATATCACTCTACACTTGAGTTATATATGTACTTATCCACCTCCTTCAAGGATTTATTTAGCCATTGACATGACTCATCGGTCGTCATCGTCGGGCAGGCACTAACGATGGTTCATTGCCTTGTAGGTTTAGGTTATGAGGCCGAGCTCAGCAAAGATTTGAAACCAGGAGGAGTAAAGGAGATCCAATCAAACACCCTACAATCCAAAAAATTGTGAGCCATTAAGTTACCACCAATAAAACAGAAAAACTTTTTTACAAAGCCCAATTGCGCACATTCAAAGTGCTTTTGGACGATTCGAATTGAAAACCAATTGTGACCGGTCAAAATTAAAAGCGAATGCCAATCATTGATTGCATGAATGAACGGCTATGATTGCGCCAATCCTTCGTGAATAAGTTTTTCTCCTAATAAAAATAGGGCAAACTTTAGTTACACCTCATGTGGTTTGATCGATGTGTGGATGCACCCTCTCATGTTCAATTTTTCGCACAAAACTCCCATGTGCTTAGTGGGATTTGGGGATGCTGCAAAGCAGCTCCTTGCGCCCTACATGGCGCATTCGGACTGTCCATCTTAGTAATCGATGGTTCGAATTGAAAACAAACTCTTCCAAAGAAGAGTTAGGGAAGAGTTAACTTTTCTCTAGAAGAGTTCGTTTTTAATCTAGACTGCTGAAAACACGTTTAGACGGTTTTACAGGGAACTATTTTGCGGCATCCCCAGACCCCTGCTTTGTGTACTATGTGCACAATTTTCCATCCAAACAAAAAGAAAACGAGTCTTATAATTGATGTAGTATCTCGGATTTGTACTATGTATTTTATATTTGATGTAAAATGATCTCGTCTATCAATTGACAAAAAACAAAAAAAAAAACTAATTTTGTAGACAAAAATACCCTCTTAAAAAATTTCCATTTACAAGTGTTACCATGTTCCTCTACCCTCTCATTTCTCTCTATACCACCGTCACCAATCTTTCTTCTCCGCCACTTACCTCCCACAAATATTTGCTTTTGAGAATTGGTACAATTTGGACACCTTATTTATTTTTATGGACACTTTCATAGTCCGAATATCATGGATCCTATTATTTTTGTTTGTTTTTTCATTTGCCAAATCAAATTACCCCGATCCACTTTGTTTTTCATTCCCGATTTTACAAGATTGAAGGCTCTAGCTATTTAGGCAGCCATTAATAAATTCATTAAATCATTTAAACAGATTTACGTAACGTTTTTGAAAATTGGGGCATTACATATCAAATCCACCCCCGATCACGTAACAACAATATGCATAGTCTAGGTTTATCATTCGAATAAGAAAGAATTATTGCTAGGGCTTGCAAACTCTTTCAATAATCATCATAAAACATACGATTTGTCAACCGGAAATTTCAGTATTCCGAAGGCCATGCTGTCCGCTTTTTGGTCACAAGGTGTTCATCTCTACTCTCTCGGTGGTTATCCTTATTGGTAACAGATGAGGTCTTACTTTCAAAATTCTTAGCTTTTACTTTATTTATTTATTTTTCCTCTTCAAAATCCCTAGCTAATTTGATAATGAAGAATGGAAAAGGATCCAAAATCACAGTGCACTCGTACAATCTTGATTCTTGAAGTAAATACCGAGAATAGACCAGCTAAGAAATGTTTACTAAGAGCTTTTACTTCCTAACACCATATTTATGGCCGAATAAGCTTATGTACTCTCACAGTTTTTCTCCTTCCCAAAAAGGGGTCCTTTTTAAAAAAAAAAAAAAAATTTGCCCCAAGAATGGACTCTTACTGAAATGAGATCACTAATTCTTGCTCCGAGGATAGTGGAAGCATTGATTTTAAATATGGGTGTATTGGAAATCTTGTGGGGGTCAGTTAAGGAATGGTACTAAGTTGTTAAAGATAAATTAATGAATCTTCGGTGTAAAGACTAGTGAAGATATTAATTTTGCAAGTCATATTAAGGTTTGGTAATTGTATTGTCTTACTCATAAATAGAGCACATGAAAATGGATTCTTTTGGAGCTAAAGACGCATCAATGCTTCTCAATACAAAGAGCAGATGAAGAGCTTCCAGGAGAGGAAGGAGGGGTTTAGTTTGACTACTGTGAGCTTTACTGGTGTTATGCTCTTTCGGCGTCTGTAAATAGACTACGCACTATGTAGTATGTATGTAAATCATCTAATCCTTTTGCTACTTTGATCAATCTATGTTATATATATTTCTACTTGTTTCCATACTCTTCTATTGCTTCTGGCTCTAAAATTACAATCAAGACATATCTAGCCTATATCAAAACTTGTTCCCTTCAACGGGCATGCATTCGTGCTTTGCACGAAAGTGCACCTAGTCCAAGACCGAAGTAAAGGGAGAAGGAATTCTGATTTTGAAGTCGGACCATTTTTGCCATGATTTTCCAATTGGGTCCTTTGGTGGGAGAGGCTTTAGTGCAAAGTCTGGGGGTATCCTCGTCTTTTTCCCTGTTTTATGGTGGGGACAGACTACTGTTTGGAAGAATTTCCAAATTACTAATTTGGGTTTTCGGACTTTTCAACAATTCCTTTTGTGTCCCCAATAAAGGTACGTTATTTTGTCCTTATGTGTCTAGTATTTTAAGTTTTGTCCAGGGTTATTTTTGTCTTTCTACCTTCCCATCTCTGAACACATCTGACGTCTCTGTCTTCTCCTCTCTCATATGTCGGTTGCTCTGTCTCTCTCTCAATCAATCCAAATCGATCCATTAGGAGCAGAGAGCGGAGCCAAGCTCTCCCACCGTCCACTCTCCCTATCATCCTCCGTCTCCCCCTCCCCCTTCTCTCTCTTCTATAACCCAACCCCAGCATAGCACAACCTAACCCCAACACAGAAGCCGAAGAAAAGCATGCTTCTGTCAAAGAAACCATTGAATCGAATAGAGATCTACAACAGCGTGGAGGCTTCTATTAACTCTGACAGGGAGCACAGTAAATCGTTGGCCGACGAAGAAGGGGACCATGCTGAAGCTTCTGAACTCTACAGCCGTTCCCTAGAAATCAGGTAAGGGTTTTTTTAAAATTTTTTGGATCCGCAGGTTAGGGTTTATTTGGCCCTTTTCCAAACTGTCTTGGTTTGCTTTTCTATTTTGGTTGAAATTAAGGCCAATGATCGGTTGTGATTGTTTGGCATTAGAACCCTAACGTAGATTACGGTAGCAAAGAGAGAAATTTATCTATCTATTCTCCTTCTTTGGTCTCTTTGGCACTTCAAAGTATCCAGGTGTTTGCGTCGATTTGTTGTTAGATTGCCGTTCTAGGGTTAGTTTTTTTTTTTTTTGAGTGAAGTACTTGGTTAGTTTGATATGAAGCAATTTTGAATTTTATTGTATTGTTTTTGCTGTAGAAATCTAATTTTAGTATTTTCCATGAATTAGGACTGAGGACATCTATCTTACCTTTTTTGCAGCGTAATCCAATGAGCAATACCTTCGACCGAGAGTTGTATTTATAGCAATATTCATTACATCAGTTCCTTGATTATTAATCCAAGAATATTGAACGGCCCATCCCTTTACCAAGTCTACCCACTTTACTCGGCTTACCATCTGCATTTCGTTGTTTTCCACAGTAGGTACTTGACACATGTTAAACAAGAACAAATGTCTGGATCATTTTTTGGGCCCCCCCAGTTTGCATTACCAAATTATTTCCGATTCTTCTATATTATGCCGTTTCACCTTAGCAAATGCCAAACTCATTTGCAGAAAATAGGGTTATTACTCATGAATGAATGTATTTCTCTAATCAAGTTTTAACCCAGCAGGCACAATATTTTCGTGCAAAGCACAATAGCAGCACTTTAGGCCGAAACCATAGGTAAGCGACTAGCCATTAGTAAAATACAAAATGGTCGTCTACCAAATGAACAAACTTCAAAAAGATAATCCGTAATTTGCCCATATTTTACAGCAATCTCCAAAATCAACCCAAATGACCCAAAAATTAAACAATAAACGCTAAGTACATTTAATTATTAGCCCAACAAGCTGGACTGACTCTCCACCGCAAAAATGAGATTTTGGTGCCGTAATGAGATTTTGTTTGTTTTAGTGATGTGAAACCTGGAATTCTTTTAGGGTATTGATATGTTTTTGTTTTGATGTGTTCGTGTATTATAAGTGGACAAAGGTTTTTTGGAACCACTATTGTTCTCTTTGCATCTGTTGACTGGTGTTTTACCAAATAGTGAGTGATCTTTTAGAACTATTGGAGCTTTATTCTGGTTCAAGAGCAGAATCTGCACATTTCTTAAAGCATATCAGGGCATACAATAGTACATTTTCATTTACATCTTGGTGAGTCAATCTTTTGATCCTACGTTTCCACAACGGTGGCAAGAAATCAACACTTTTTGAGCCGAAGGGCAGATTTATCATTACACTAATAGTTTTCTTCCCTCCACTCATGGTAGTTAAGGGCTTTATGGAGCTGTTTGGGTTAAATTTGTAGTTGTACAGTGCTTTGTAAAATGCAATTCAGTTGTTAGTTTTGGTGTTGAGCTTGACACCACTGCCAAAAATAGAAGTTTCTTGAAATATCTGGTTCCTAACTCCATCTTATTGTGGCCTATCCAAAAAAAAAACCCCATCGTATTGTGTGGGGATTTTGTGTTTTCTAAGGCTATTGGTAAGGTGTTGCTTGCATTAAATGGAAAATTAACTCAAATGGCTTTTCGTGTTCCCAACGTTGATGTCTCAGTGGTTGACCTCACCGTGAGACTGGAGAAGAAGGCTATATGACGAAATCAAACCTGCTATAAAATAAGGATTGGCAAAGAGAATGACTTTATGTATGTTATAGAGCTCCCTCCTTGTTTGTTATATTTCCAGATAGTTAGTTTTATGAGTACTAATCCTTTGTCTCTTTCATTGAATTTTTCGGTTCATGTTTTTCTTTCTCAGGTGGTTATCAGTGAGGAGTGAGAAGGAAAGCTAAAGGGAATCCTGGGTTGCACTGAAGATGACGTGGTCTCGACTAACTTTGAAGGAGACAGCAAGTAAGTTACATGAGTTCATGTTGTCTTTCTCGAAAGCAAAATCATTGGCCCTTGCTACAATAATTGATGAGTACTTCCCTATTTTTTCCCCAAAAAAGTATCGATGAGTTTGAAATGCTACTTGTTGTTTCTTTATAGGCAGTTTGAAATGCTTGTTGATGAGATGCCAGAAGAACAATCTTCTAATTAACGAATTGATTTACTTTGTGTGGGTTGTTGCTCTGTAGAAAATGGTTGATATACCATTTATTGTTGAACATGGTGTTTCCAAGTTTTATTATCTTCTTGCTCCTCTAGGTCAGAAAGTGCTTGTTGATTATTAGGCCATAATTAGCATGAGCTCTCCTTGATTTTGTTTGATTATGCTAATTTTGGAGCTACTCCTAATAATCAGCTGCTACCCAGGGTCTAATAATCTAATGTTATTGAATATTTGTAACATACTCATTTTACAGATTAGTATGCATGGCTTGATAGTTTGGTTTTCTGTGTACTAATGCAGTGTTGCCTTTCCTTCTTAGAAGGGAAACACTACTTGACTACCATACAAAATTGCTTGAGATAACTTTAATTGGCAATATTTGTTACAGCTGAGAGATGGACTCAATGTTAGAGTACATGTGGGACGTTTAACGGATTCGGGAAATATTGTCTTTAGGTATGGTCTTCCTTTTCATTTTGCTAACATTCATAGTGGAAAACTACCAAATATTGTTGCTCGGTGAATTCTAAGTGCGAATGAGATTCCGGAGTTATTTTATTGCGTTTGCTTGTTAAGACCCGTATTTTGAACAATATGATTATTTAGACATTAGGTGCATGGTTCTTTTATGGCTTTAGTTGGATTCTTATGTAGTATAGTATGAATCCAGTGTAAATACAGATTACTCAAGAAATAGCTTAATTTGCATGAAAGATGTACAGGTCATTTGTAAATACAGATTACTCTCCAAATCACTCATTTACATTGAATAAGTTGGTGAGAAATGGAGAGAAAAGTACCAACAAATTGTTTGGTTGGCCTTTCTCCTTAGCTCCCATTTCTATCGTAGATCCAAAGGGTCTTGCCGTGACCCCAGCTCTGAAGCCTTTGCTCGAAGTGCTACACTTTCTCACATCAACACTTTTAGAATGACTTTCCATCATATCTTTGATACAATCGCTTTATGGCATCAATTAATGTAGTAAACTATGCCAAATAGTTTTGGTATTGCAATCTTTATATTGACTATGCTGTTCGAAATAATGGAGAATTGTATCACTTCAACTATGCATGGAAATATTCCCCCTAAGCAAATTCGTAGAAATGTTGCCAACCATGCATTTCATACTATTATCAGTTTAATTAAACTTCTCAAATCCTACTGTTTAAATATCCCACATCATGAGCTCGATTCGAATATGTTAGATAATGGTTTATTGCTTAAGGATTTCAGTTACACTGTACAAACTGGTAGAGAAACTGAATAAAGGCTATCCTGGAGAAGAAAAGGTTAAAAACTTAACTAACCAAGTTTGCATTGTAAAGTAATTGAACTTTTTGTTTGATGTTTTTTTTTTTTTGGGGCTACTATCGTACAAGGGTTGATTTGGTATGGATTCACACTCGTAATTTGCGTAACTCTATATCTGTAGTCTGAATTAGCAGGTGGTGCATGTGGAAAGAGATTTGAAGCAAGCAGTAAACCGATAGTGAAAAAGCCCCAAACTCATGCATATGCCACCGGAGCTTTTAGTCAGCATTGAAATGTCAATCTCTGTTATAAAATCACTTTCCTTGCTACCATCAATAATGCACATAGTGAAATCTCTAATATAGTTATCGAGATCTTCCTTTCCTGTGGATATGTGTTCCGATTTTGAAGAATCCATTCGATGGTTCTGGAGAATCAAATAAGTGGTTTCCAATTGCAATGTTTTGGTTCTGTTTCATCCACTTTCAACTGTTTATTAGGTGGTGGATTGTGGTAAATTCTTGATTTTCTTGTTGGGGCCTCCAGTTCAGTGCTTCCTTGATCCAATCTGAGTCAAGGCGTATCAGAGATTAGTTTTGTCTGTGGGGAATTGTGGAGGAACCAACCCAAGATGCAGCGGCGATCGGCTGACTTTCAGCGCCCAAAAAAGATAATCCGTAATTTCAATTCCCTTGTTTTACAACAATCTCCAAAAAACAACCCAAATAAGCTAAAAAATTAAACAATAAAAGCTAACCACGTTTGATTATTAGACTAACGAACATGACCGAACATGCGTAGCACGTTGCTAACACCCTAGTATATATAAAGGAGGAGTTTTTCGAAGGTCCAACTTTCAATTTGGGACATATTTACCCCTCAATTGCAAACAGTACAAACTTAGTCAGATGGGCATAATTGTAATTTCACTCCTGTCCACGTGGCGCGTTCTCTGTCGCTTCCTCCCACCTACCACTTTATTACTCCTTCCCTTTTTACGTTGTTTTTTACATAGAGAAAGAAAATTGCAGAGAACGGCATTTGAGAGAGAGAGAGGATGATGAAGGCGGCCATGACAACGATGATGACGATCACGATGACGATAACGACGACGTAAAGGACGAAGATGACGGCAATGAATAAGGCAACGAAGAAGAAGCATTCTCGTTTGCGTGTGTTGGAGCAGAGGAGTCTACGGTTTCAGCGGATGGTGCTTTCCTAATGGTCAAATCATGCTGATTTTCCCGTTGTTCGACCGGAGTCTTTTGCTGGTTCGCAATTTGGCACTCTCCCCGCCAATCCCTCTCTCCTCTGAGCTCCTTCCACTACGAAGTTAACCCTAAACTAAACCCCAAAATCTCTCAGAGGTTTTCCGTCACCAAAAGCAAAATCGGATGGACTGTTACCCAAATTATGCAACCTAGAGGGGGGGGGGGGGGGGGTGAATAGGATTGCTAGTAAAAATCACCTGTAAAAATTATCTCTAACAATATATGCAAACAATAAGTATGCAATTAAATAAGAGATAGAGAGATAGAACCCGTTTATAGTGGTTCGGTCCGGATTTGTCCACGGTCCGGCCCTACTCCACTTCTCCTCAAGCAATTACTTGAAGGTTCCACTAATCTTTAAAAGATTACAACTTGTAAGTCTTGCGGGTGCTTACAAAAACAGAATGCCTCTAGCTTTCCCGAGGAGCTAGCACAACCGCAAGGATTTTCTCCGAAAATCTCTCAAAAACAAACACCTAAAATATGCCAGATTTTTGGTCTTCTAAGGTTTACAAGTGATCTCACTCAATCACTCACTTAGGGTTACAAGTTGTGATGAATGATGAGAAGATGAAAGCTCACAACAACAATAAAGTTTTCTCACAACAATAAATATGACAATGGAAGAGAATAAGTGTATTGTTTTTGGATCTAGGAGAGAAGAGCAATATCTTTTTGCTTGAAAAGTGTAAGAGCTTTTTGTTGGGATGAATCAATAATGAACTAAAGTGCTTTATGCTCCTGGTTCTGCTCTCTAGCCGTTGTACCTCAAATCCTACCGTTGGAGTTTAATTTGAGCCGTTGGATTTAGATTTGGAAATGCACAACTGGACGAAATTTGCTTCGGCCAGTCGTCCGGGCGGTCGACCAGGCGGTCCTCTGGTTTGTCGTCCGGTGCCCTCCGGTAGACACACTCCTCTGGTCTGACAGCCGACCTGTCAGCCGGTTCGTCAACCTGTAGCTCAAAAATCCGTCTAAATAAATCCGTTAAAGCACATGTTGAGCTCAACAAGTCTATGTGACTATTAATCATTGAATCCGAGACTTTATGCTATTTTTCAAGGTTACGAAAATATTTAGTCCGTGAAAGGATTTTTCGATAATTTTATATTTGCCGAATAAAAAACATCATTGAATCAATCATCAAAATAATTAATAGAGATACATATAATTTTTCAACAAATTATAATGCATACATTTTTCAACAATCTCCCCCTTTTTGATGATGACACAAAATGATAGTTGTTATGCAAGAAAAATTTATGCCAATCTCCCCCTTAATATATGCTCCCCCTAAATAAGAACTTTTAAGGAATACGAGGGGTATTACCGAGAATGATTATCACATAGGAGATCCCTGCAAGGTTAGTGACATGAAATTCATATCGGCGAAGTATATAAGAGACATTTAAGCACTAAGCCATGAAGTTCACACAAACTTAGTGTAACAGACTTAATTAATCAGAGTTAACAATGCGAAAGCTTGAATAAGTCTCAACCATAGGTTCGACGATCAAGATTAAAACCGATGTAGCTCATAATCAGAGATCAAACTACTTAAAGATAAGTTCAAACTTAAAAAGTACGACTAATGAGCCAAGTACGAGTTAAAAAAAAACAAGACTTTTTCTCCCCCTTGACATCAGCAACAAAGGCTAGGGAGGGAAGGTAGGAAAGCTACTGCGGCGGCGAGGGTGGGTGATAGGGTGGGTAAGGCACGAAAGCAGGGTACTGCTGATGGTAATGGCTGAAGTAGTGCTGCTGAGCTTGAACAATGTGATCCATTCAATGCTCCACTCTATCAAACCGACTATTCTGAGCAATGGCAAACTGTTGGAATTCGACCAACATTTGATTTTGCGAGGCTTGCAAAGCATCAAACCTAGAAAACATTTGTTGAGAAAAATCTCCGTCAAACTGAGGGTGTGCCATCTGCTCTCCTTGCTGTCCCGCAATGTTTTCTTGTTCTTGCACCACATTGACTTGAGGGTTAGGAGCTTCCTCATCATTAATGTGACCCCTAGTAAAAACATAGTCTCTGATGGCTCCAGGGTCATTCGGCAAAGTTTGTTCGCGAGTAAGGCTAACACCATCACGCATAAACAGTTTAGCGAGCAGTGCACCATATGATAATGCCTTATTATTATCTTGAAGAACGGATGCCATTTCCTTGAATACCGAATAACTTAAGTCCATATAGTCACCCGTCTCTAAACTATGCAAAATGAGACACTGAAGAGGAGAGACGGCATCATAGTGGCCTTTCTAAGGGGCAACATTATGTGCAATGAACAGATGCAAAGGGCGAAGATGCTTCTTTAATTCACTCTTAGAAATACCCCCACCAATAACTCGATCATCAGTTATGGTTTGATAAAAAACAGACACATCATCTATAGCATTCATCAATTCATCATCATTTGTCACATATTGAAGATTTTGCACAACTTGACATCCTAAAAAGTTACTCATAAAGCTGACATCCAAGATAAAATCAACTCCCTTAACCTTTGAGATTAAAGTAAACTCGTCGGCATTTCGATCAATATCCAAATTGCAGTAGAAGTAACGTACAAGTTTCGGATAGTAGACGTTAGGTATATTCATCATGGCATCCCAACCCGCAACAGTGATAACATTATTAATGTAGCGGTGAAAACGGGGTGAGATCATTACATGTCGACCCGAAACAATAGGTCGCGATTTGAAACCTGCCCAATTTCCTTCATTAACACGGTTGGAAAAGAGTTGTGTGTTGTAGTCGGGTTGAGGTTCGCTTGGTTCTACCCCTGAACGCCTCCTTTTTCCCTTTCCTGCCATTTTTCATGAAACCTAGGGTTTGGATAGGTTTGAAGATGGTTTGGATGGTTTGGAGTGGAAAATGGTGAAATTGATGGTAGAAGTGACTGGAGATGAAGATTTTAGGAAGGATTAATGGATTGGTTTGAGGAGATGAAGGGGTTTGAGGAGTTTTGAAATTTTGGGAGGTTTTTCGCCGCTGCTGGTTTCTGTCGAAGAGGGGGTTCTGAAAAAAAGAACAGATCTGAACTTTAAAATGACAGAACAAAAAATTCACTTACCGGTCGACCGGTCGGTCGACCATGAGGTCATCCAGTGGGAGATCCGCTTGGTCATCCGGCAGGAATTCCAGATTTCATCCAGAAAAAACTGCTTTTGCAAGTGCAAAGCTAAGGTACTGAAAACTGTTTTGGCTTATCAAACATATAGGAGAAAAATCACATATGATAAAATGTTTGGAATATGATTTCTTTATCAAGATCATTTGCACTCTCCATCAAATACGATATTCACAAGTTCAACCAACTTAATCATTGAATCCCAAAAAAAAACTTTTGATATCAAAAACGAAACTTTTTCATAAATGATTAGACATGCCGAGTTCTCGTCGAATGAAACAAAATTGTTCTTCACCAAGAGGTTTTGTGAAAATGTCCGCCAATTGCTTGTCGGTACTAATAAAGTTAAGTTCAATATCCCCTTTTTAAACATGATCTCTTATAAAATGATGTCTAATCTCAATATGTTTTGTTCGAGAATGTTGAATCGGATTCTTGGTTAAGCTAATTGCACTAGTATTATCACATTTAATAAGAATATGATCATATTGCAAATTGAAATCCTCCATTTGTTGTTTGATCCACAATATTTGGGCACAACAACTTCCGGCCGCTACATATTCCGCCTCGGCGGTGGATAGAGCTACGGAATTTTGTTTCTTGCTATGCCAAGACACTAGAGAGTGCCCTAGAAATTGGCAAGTCCCACTTGTACTTTTACGATCAACTTTGAAACCTCCAAAATCCGCATCCGAATAACCAATTAAATCAAATGCAACTCCGCGTGGATAAAACAATCCTAAATCATGAGAACCGACAACATATTTAAAAATACGCTTAATAGCTTTTAGATGTGATTCTTTAGGGTAAGATTGAAATCTAGCACACATGCAAACACTAAACATTATATCCGGTCTACTTGCAGTGAGATAAAGTAATGAGCCGATCATACCTCGATACATTTTTTCATTGACGGCCTTACCATTCTCATCTTTGTCTAGTTTTGTCGATGTGCTCATTGGTGTGCACATTGGCTTTGATCCTTCCATGCCAAACTTCTTAATAAGTTCCTTAGCATACTTGGCTTGGTTGATTAGGATCCCTTCATTAGTTTGCTTGATTTGAAGTCCGAGGAAGAAATTAAGCTCCCCCATCATACTCATTTCAAATTCACCTTGCATACACTTAGCAAACTTTTTGCACATATTATCATTAGTGGCACCAAAGACAATATCATCAACATATATTTGAATAATGAGCATACCTTTACCTTTGGCTTTAATGAAAAGAGTAGTATCAATTTTTCCACGAGTAAAGCCATTGTCAAGCAAGAATGAACTAAGTCTATCATACCATGCACGTGGTGCTTGCTTCAAACCATATAAAGCTTTTGAGAGTTTAAAAACGTGATCGGGGTATACATGATCTTCAAAGCCGGGAGATTGTTTGACATAAACTTCCTCATTTATGAACCCATTCAAAAATGCACTTTTCACATCCATTTGATAAAGCTTTAAATTTTTGAAAGATGCAAAAGCAAGTAATATGCGAATAGCCTCTAATCTAGCTACCGGTGCAAAAGTTTCTTCAAAATCAATACCTTCTTCTTGATTATAACCTTGAGCAACAAGTCTAGCTTTATTCCTAACAATATTTCTGGATTCATCTAGCTTGTTACGAAAAACCCATTTAGTACCTATAATAGAGTGATCAAGAGGCTTAGGTACTAATGCCCAAACTTTATTCCTTTCAAATTGATTCAACTCATCTTGCATGGCCAAAATCCAATTTTCATCATCTTGAGCTTCCGGAAAGTTTCTAGGCTCAATTTGAGAAACAAAAGCTTGATTATCACAAATATTTCTAAGAGACGAGCGAGTGGTTACCTCTTTCGAAACTTCTCCAAGAATCAAGTCCTTTGGATGGTTTTGCACGAATCTCCAATCCTTAGGAAGATCTTGGTTGTCTCCCATGGCATCTTGAGGTTGATTAATAACTTCATCTTCTTTGATTTGAGAGCTTTCTACTTGAGTATCACCATCAACTTTTTCTTGAAGTGTCACGTCATGAATCTCATGTGTAATTTCTAAGTCATCATTATCAACAACATCCTTAGTAGCACAAGGATTAGATTCATCAAAGGAAACGTGAATAGATTCTTCAACAAGATTAGTGCGCTTATTATAAATTCTATATGCTTTGCTAGTAAGAGAGTAACCAATAAAGATGCTTTCATCCGATTTAGAATCAAATTTACCCAAGTCATCTTTTCCATTGTTCAATACATAACATTTACAACCGAAAGCATGAAAATAATTAATGTTGGGTATTCTACCATTTCAAAACTCATAAGGGGTTTTCTTGAGGATAGGCCTAATTAAAACTCGATTCAAAATATAGCATGAAGTATTAACAGCTTCCGCCCAAAAATATTTTGGCAAAGAGTTTTCACAAAGGATAGTGCGGGCCATTTCTTCCAAAGTACGATTCTTTCTCTCAACTACTCCATTTTGTTGAGGAGTACGAGGTACGAAAAAGTTATGACCAATACCATGTTCATCACAAAACTTTTCATATAAAGAATTGTCAAGTTCTTTTCCATGATCCGTACGAATGTTAGAAATAACAAATCCTTTTTCATTTTGAACTCTTCTACAAAGTTTAGTGAAATTAGGATAAGCCTCATTCTTATGAGCTAGGAACATCACCCATGTATATCTAGAGAAATAATCAACAACAACAAAATAATAATAGTTTCCACAAAGACTTGGAGAGCAAGTTGGTCCAAACAAATCCATATGAAGTAATTGCAAAGGTCTAGTAGTTGAAACAACATTTTTGGACTTAAAAGAAGTCTTTGTTTGTTTTCCTTGTTGGCAAGGGCCACAAAGTCTATCTTTTTCAAATTTGATTTTAGGAAGACCTTTTACCAAATTTTTTCTAGAGAGTTTTGAAATAGCATCCATACTTGCATGTCCTAGGCGCCTATGCCAAAGCCAACTATTTTCACTCAAAGCGGAAAAACATTTTATATCACAATTACTTAAATCATTGAGATTAAAAACATATACATTGTCAAGTCTTTGTCCAACGAAGAGTGTCTTGTTGCTTTCGACATTTTCAATGATACATTTGGATTTTTCAAAGATAACACGATTTTCTCTATCACATAATTGACTTATGCTAAGAAGATTGTGTTTTAAACCACTAACAAGTAAAACATCTTCAATAATAGGAGAATTACCTATATTGCCGATTCCTATGATTTTACCTTTGTTGTTGTCTCCAAATGTGACATGTCCACCATCTTTAGGCGAAAGAGAATTGAAAGCCCTCTTGTCACCGGTCATGTGTCTTGAACATCCACTATCAAGGTACCAACTACCTTCCTTGAGAGAACTTTTGAAGCATACCTACAATAGCACATCAATTCTTGACTTTTGGTACCCAAATCATCTTGGGTCCTTGAAGGTTAGCATTGATACGGTTCTTAGAAACCCAAACCTTTTTTGCATTAGAAGATGAGTATCCTTTCATAGGACATGTAGGAGAAATATGACCAATTTTATCACAATAATGACATGTCAATTTAGAATGGCTAGAAGGAGGAACATCTTTTTCAAAAAGATTTTTGTGTTGAGTGGGATTATAACCAATTCCGGCCTTGTGAAAAGAAACCATTTGTTTTCCAAGAAGAATGTCTAAACTTTCTTTTCCATTAGTGAGTTTTGAAAGAGAATTAGTTAAATCATCAATTTGTTTTTCTAAAGATTCGTTTTTGGAAGTATCCTTCAAAGACTCTTTTTCTTTTGCCAAAGAGATTCTTAAACTTTCATTTTCTTCTTCCAAAATATCTTTTCCTTCAATTAAAATCATTCATTTCTAGTGAGAGATCTTTAGCAACCTTTTTAAGAAATTTGTTTTTAGAAACAACTTTTTCAAATTCTACTTTCAACTCTTTATAGGCCACAAGTAATTCATCAAAAGAATAAGTAGAGTCAAGATCTACCTCTTGGTCCTCAATGGCCATGAGGCACAAGTTGGCGACTTCATTCTCCTCTTCTGAGCTACTATCATCACTATTGTCCCAAGCGGCCATCATTGCCTTCTTTATAGAATGCTTCTTGATTTTGGGACACTCGGATTTGATGTGCCCGGGCTTCTTACATTTGTAGCAAATAATTTGATCATTTTTGCTACCTTCTTCTTTGCCGCCATCTTTCCTTGAGACCTTCTTGTCATTTCTTGATGACTTTCTTTTAAGGAGTTTCTTGAAGGTTTTTGTGATGAGTGCCATTTCATCATCCTCACTTTCGTTGCTTGAATCCTCCTTGGTTTTTGATTTGCTTGTTGTACTTTTGAAGGCAAGATTCTTAACTTTCTTCTCTTTTTCATCCTTGAGGTTGTGATGTATTTCCTCTGTCATGAGAGATCCCATGAGCTTGGCCATCATGTATGTTGAGAAATCTTTGGATTGTAGGATGATGGAGGTGGTAGTGTCCCAATTGGTTGGCATGGAACGGAGCACCTTCCTTGTCATTTCGGATTGACTGTAAATCTTTCCAAGAGCTTTTAAACCGTTAGTAATACTAGCAAATCTAGCAAACATTTGAGATATAGATTCATCCGGTTTCATTTTGAAGAGCTCATAGCTATGCACAAGAATGTCAATTTTGGACTCCTTAACTTGACTATCTCCTTCATGTGACATTTCTAACTTATCCCATATTTCTTTAGCCGATTCACATGCGGAAACACAATCATATTCATTGGGAGTAATAGCACAAAAAAGAAGGTTCATAGCTCTGTAGTTCTTTTCTATTGAAGCCTTTTCCGAATGACTCCACTCATTATCTAATTTAGGCATAGTCTCTTCCCCAACTTTCTTAGTAGGAATAATGGGACCATTTTTGATAATTTTCCATAGATCATAATCCGTGGATTGAATAAAGAACACCATTCTATTTTTCCAATGAGAGTAATTTTCTCCGGTGAACAAGGGAGGTCTATTGGACGATTGACCTTCGATACAAGAAACATTACTTGTGGTTGCCATGGATCTTAACTCTTAGATGGTTAAATCTACAAGGAAGAGCCGAAGCTCTGATACCAATTGTTACCCAAATTATGCAACCTGGGGGGGGGGGGGTGGTGAATAAGATTGCTAGTAAAAATCACCTATAAAAATTATCTCTAACAATATATGCAAACAATAAGTATGCAATTATATGAGAGATAGAGAGATAGAACCCATTTATAGTGGTTCGGTCCGGATTTGTCCACGGTCCGGCCCTACTCCACTTCTCCTCAAGCAATTACTTGAAGGTTCCACTAATCTTTAAAAGATTACAACTTGTAAGTCTTGCGGGTGCTTACAAAAACCGAATGCCTCTAGCTTTCCCGAGGAGCTAGCACAACCGCAAGGATTTTCTCCGAAAATCTCTCAAAAACAAACACCCAAAATATGCCAGATTTTTGGTCTTCTAAGATTTACAAGTGATCTCACTCAATCACTCACTTAAGGTTACAAGTTGTGATGAATGATGAGAAGATGAAAGCTCACAACAACAATAAAGTTTTCTCACAATAATAAATATGACAATGGAAGAGAATAAGTGTATTGTTCTTGGATCTAGGAGAGAAGAGCAATATCTTTTTGCTTGGAAAGTGTAAGAGCTTTTTGTTGGGATGAATCAATAATGAACTAAAGTGCTTTATGCTCCTGGTTCTGCTCTCTAGCCGTTGTACCTCAAATCCTACCGTTGGAGTTTAATTTGAGCTGTTGGATTTAGATTTGAAAATGCACAACTGGACGAAATTTGCTTCGGCCGGTCGTCCGGGCGGTCGTCCGGTGCCCTCCGGTAGACACACTCCTCTGGTCTGATAGCCGGCCTGTCAGCCGGTTCTTCAACCTGTAGCTCAAAAATTCGTCTAAATAAATCCGTTAAAGCACATGTTGAGCTCAATAAGTCTATGTGACTATTAATCATTGAATCCGAAACTTTATGCTATTTTTCAAGGTTACGAAAATATTTAGTCCGTGAAAGGATTTTTCGATAATTTTATATTTGCCGAATATAAAACATCATTGAATTAAGCATCAAAATAATTAATAGAGATACATATAATTTTCCAACAAATTATAATGCATACATTTTTCAACATGGACTGCAACCAAGGTGTCACGAGATTCGAGATTTCAGATTTCATGGGACAGGTTAAGATGGTGAAGTGATAGGAGGAACTGAGGTGGCTGTTGACTGATTTGGGTCTGGGCCGGCGCTAATCTATTTCGTGGCATCGGCTGGCGGGGATGTAGTTCGATGGGTTCATTGGTGCAGTTTTGGAAGATCTGTGTTGTCGAGTAAGGGTTTCAGGGAATATAGGTATTTAGGGCTTCTAATTATTTTTTATTGTTGATTGCATGTGGCATTTGATTTATACACTTACGGTTTCTGATTATTGACTGTTAAATTATTTTTCAGAAATATTGATTGTTGATTTGATTCAACCAAACTTGGCTCCCCAGTGCTGCTGAGGTTGGAAGCTACAAGATAAAACCTACTACGAAAAACACTTCTTCCACACCTTGATCGCCGATTAACTGGTATCTCTCTCGACCTCTCGATGATGGGTTTCATATGCTTTTGTTTGATTTTCTATTTTGTTTGTTGATCTGATACCGATTGATCTGAACAAGAGAACTCAGACCTGATCTGGCAGGCGGTGAGACGGAATGGGTTGGGAGAGCCAACTCAGCCAAGAGGCTTGATGGTGGACCGTAGTTTCTGTTCCCTTGTTACAGGGGAATTTTTGTGGCTGGTTGCCGATTAACTTTTCACTCTTGCAACTTCGTACTCTCTCCGTCCCATAATATTTGTCCGGTCCGCAAAACGGAGACATAAAAATAATACTATTTTTGTAAGAAAAGTTGAAAAAAAAATCAACAATTTACTAGATTTCGACGAGTTCTTTTAACTTATGAAAAAAATTTAAATTTTTTTTGAAAGAAATGCATTATTTTGTAGTCCTTGTTTCGCAGACTGGACAAATATCATGGGACGGAGGAAGTATATATTTTGCGTTGATTAGTTTAAGCCTACGGATCTACTTCATGAGCATGCGAAACAACTGTTATTTGTCTCTGTCCTAAGACTAATTTTGAAGGACAATAGTATTAGTTACAGAAATACCTACATAAAATTTATTAAAGTTTACCATTGAAAGCTTCAGTAAACCCAGATAAATCAACGGAATATGTTTTGTGCCATTATTTTCCTAGATCATTAGTATTGGATGCTTGTAATGATTTCTCATCTTATCCATTCGTGGTACTTGTTTACGTTACTCCCTTCTTTGTAATTAGACAAACCATTAATTCATCAAATGTTGCATGCTATCGTTTTTCCCACAAAAACCAAATTCTGTTGTGGTGGTTCGTTTTTTATGAATGGCTATTCAAGTACAAAGAGGGTGGTGCTTCTCACATCAAGTATGAAAAGTGTTATTTTTGATCTCGACATATTTTTTTAACATGAATGATGAGTGTGAGTTATAATTTTCATGCTTTTGGTGTCAGTTATAATTTTCAAAACAGAAACAAGGAGCAACACCAAGAAGACTGACTGACTAACCAACTCCGATGCTATATGAGTAAATTTAGCATGCTGCTATTCTACTTTCTCTGGTCAATCCTTTATGAAAATCTACTGGTCTATGTTCTATACCACAAATCTATTTTCCTAAAAAACTTTTCAGTTTAGTGTGGCTTAGCAAAACAAAGTTTTAGTTTCAAACTTTGTCCAGTCTGTGCTTTCATGGTTTATGTACATTAATGTAAATTATTCCATATCCATGCAGCAACGGGCACGTCTTAAACTCCGCACGTAGGCTATGAATGGATAATATTTGGGCTACTATTTCAGTATTTTGTCACAACTAATTTGGTTTCTTTGGATGACACTGCATTATACTTCTTACTTGTATGGCTTTTCAGTGGTAGCCAGTTCTTAAATTGGGATGGTTAACTGGTTTTAGTGGAATATTATAAGCATATATGTTGAGCTACTAAAGTCATGGTTAGAAGTTTATATGGCTAATGTTTTGATTGGTTTCCCTTGCTGATTGCTATTTTCTACTTATATAAAAAGACCCACTAGATGGCATGCCATTTTTCCAATTGAAGACAATTTTGCGTACTTATCCCTAGATACACATATATATATTACAATCTCGGATGATTGTTTACGCTAATCCACAAAGAAAGAGAAACAATAAACTCTAGAATCTAGATCAATCACAACATTTTTAGCTTTATATGTAAGTGTAGAAGATGGAGGAAGGAGTGATTAATCAATTTATTGCTGAAAATCATTTGTTGAAATTGAATTTTGACTGCTAGAATTGAATGATATTGGAGCTCAGGTAGCTTTTCCAAGAGCTGCTTTTGATTTTGTCTTATGTTGTTGCAGCTTGGGGTATTAATTCTTGGGCATTTGTGTGTATTTGAATTCGTAAAAGTGAAGCATTTTGATAGGCAGTATGCGTCAAAGAAGAGGCTTCATAGGCTTTTGGATGACAATGAGTCCAGAAGAGGTCCGTTGTCACTTCCATAGCCTTGCACTTTCAAACCCAATAGTTGATTCATTGGTTTATATGAATAGATATGTGGCTATTTTGAAAAATTATTTGTTGGCTTGGCATATTGATGAATTCCAACGCTAGGCTGTATGGCTATTATATCTAGGCTGTATGGCTAATTTCGTATATGGAAATGCTATCAGCCTATTATGTGCTTTACTAAGTGAATAGTTATGGTACATCTGTGGAAGGTGAAAGAAATCATGAGTTTTTTTCATTGTTGAATTCACATTCAGGCAAATTCAAATTTAATAGTTTTATCAGTTGCTTACTTGCTTACTGATTTGTTTTGGGAGTTCTCAAGTTAGGCTGTCGCTTCTCGGCCATTCGGTGGCCGGAGACGGCCTAGCGCGGCCGTCGGTACGATTTCCCTTCTCGGCCCCCATTACTCATAGCACAACTCCTTATTTTTTAAGAAGACAATTTCAAACTCAAAAATCATGTGCTTATGCAAATAATTTTTTTATCAATATGGATCTTATTTGATAGATCTTATTAAGATCTTTAATGCGGTGCAAAAAAAATTGAATTTTTTTTCATTTATATTATTTTTGAGTTTGAAAATGTGAAATAAACTTTTTATTTGGATTATGTGGAATGACAAGTTCCAAAATAAATACTTATTTTTTAAGAAAGTTTCTGGAATGGGACCTTAGGCTATTAACATTATTTTATATATATAAACATAAACACATATACACATCATATATATGTATATAATCGTACAATTCCCAAACCAGATCCACTCTCACCGCCACTACGAATTCCGCCTTCTCCGGCACCGGCACCGAATTCTGTGTTCTACATGGAAGTGAAACCCACCTCTCTCTCTCTTTCTCACACACACACACACACACAACCGGATCTAGAACCAAAACCCACAAATCCTCTTCTCCCAAACTGAAAATCCACAAATTTCTTTTCTGTGAAATCTTCTCTCCAACTAAAACCAATGAAAAGCTCTGAAATTGGTTCCGCCGATTTCGTAATTAATTGTCCGACGACATGAATTCCCTCTCGACGAAAGCCCCGGCAATCTGGCAAACTAGAAAAGAGTAAAATACTCTGGGGTGAGGGGTCCGTACCTCGCTGGCTTGGGCGAGGTTTCTGTGGCTCGCTAGCGTTAACGAGGTTGTTGGGATTGGGATTTTAGGGCTTTACTCGGGAATCAAGCGAAATGGAGGCTGATGGAGATGCTCTGAAAATGCTACTCCCTCCGTCCCAAATTCTTTGTCTGGTTCACAAAACGGAGTGTTAAAAATAATATAATTTTTGTAAGAAAAAATCAAAAGTTTTTCAATAACTTACTAGATATCAATGAGTATTTTTAATTTGTAAAAAAAAATTAATTTTTTTCTTGAAAAAATTGTATTATTTTTAATACTTTGTTTTGCGAATCGGACAAAGAATTGGGCGCTGTTATTCGCAGCCCTCTATTTACTCCCATAGCCCGTTAAAAATTTTCAATTATACTCGACAATTAGTTATCGAAATTGAGATATATTTTCAGCATCCAATTATCGAAAAATAATATTTTTTTCAACAGATGTTTACCGAAAATGCATGTTCGGCAGTTGTTTACCGAAAGTTGAACATATTTTCGACATGTAGTTACCGAAATATAATCTTGTTTTCAACAGCAATTTACCGAAATGTTATTTATGATTTTTAACAACCATTTATCGAAATGTAGTGAGTTACGAGAGAAAATAAAAGGCTGCGAATAACGGCGCCCAAAAAATTTGGGATGAATGGAGTATATTCGACCTACCGCTAAATTGCCCAACCATTTTTCTCCTGAGCACAACTTTCTCCGCAATCTCCCACCTCTCTCTCTCTCTCTCTCTCTCTCTCTCTCTCTCAATCACAATGAGACTGGCCTTACACCGCTCCCTCACCACCACCCTCAGACTCTATCTCCTCTCTCCCCACTCCATCCGCCCCATATCCTCCACAACCCCTCAACCCCTCCCTCCACCACCGCCACCACGGCCCCCATCCCACCCCAACCCAAGAACCCTCACCCCTCACGATAAACAATTCAACTCCTGGCTCGACAACCTCAAACCCGGCTTCACCCCGTCCGACGTCGACACCGCCCTCAAATCCCAACCTGACCCGGACCTCGCACTCGACATCTTCCGCTGGACCGCCCAGCAACGCGGCTACAAGCACACCGACCTCACCTACTTCACCATCATCCAGATCTCCGTCAAATGCAAGCGCTTCGGCCACGCCCAGACCCTCATCGACGAAGTCCTCGCTGGAGCCTGTCCCCCCTCCGCCCCACTATACAACTCCATCGTTCGCTTCTGCTGCTCCCGCAGGTTCCTCTTTAACCGCGCTTTCGACTTTTACAAGAAAATGCTGAAATCCGATGAGGCTAAACCCTCCTTAGAAACCTACACCTTGTTGTTCAATTCTCTTCTTAGGAGGTTCAATAAGTTGAATGTTTGTTATGTTTATTTACACGCCGTTCGGTCCTTGACTAAGCAAATGAAGGCGTCCGGTGTGATTCCAGATGCGTTTGTGTTGAACATGATTGTAAAGGCGTATTCTAAGTGTCTGGAAGTTGATGAGGCAATTCGGGTTTTCCACGAGATGGGGTTGTATGGGTGCGAGCCGAATGCATACACGTATAGTTATATGGTCAAGGGGTTGTGTGAGAAGGGGAGGGTGAGCCAGGGTTTGGGATTTTATAAGGAGATGAAGGGTAAGAATTTGGTGCCGAAGAATAGTGCATATATGATTTTGATTTGTAGCCTTGCGATGGAAAGGAGGTTTGAAGGTGCGATTGAGATTGTTTTCGACATGTTGGGTAATTCTCTGGCTCCTGATTTGTTGACATATAAAACTGTGTTGGAAGGGCTGTGCAGGGAAGGGAGAGGTAATGATGCTTTTGAACTGCTTGAAGTACTGAAAAAGAGGGATAAAATGATGAATGAGAAGACTTACAAGACTTTGTTGAATGGCCTTATTTTGTAAGTCGAGAGTAGTCATCTAACTTTGTTTCTCAATTTTGGCCTTAATGCTTAGATGTATCTCATTTGATTCTAGTGCCCCATTCAAGTTCAACTGCATTACTTGGAGCAAAGCGAGACATTAGTGCTGGTAAGTCAATTTGGGAAGTTTGATCACTTTGAACTGACTGATACATACCTCCACAAGTCTTGAAGGTTTCTAGTGTCTGAATCATCTCCCCGATCCATGAAATTGTAGAGTCATTAAGATTGCACATGATGAAATTGCTGCTAAAATGTGAACATATGTCAGCCAAGAATCTGGAACTTTTGAGTAAGTTGTTGGGGTTTAAAGGCCGATGTTTAGCATAATAGTTGCCTCCGATCCCAACTCCAACAACAGTATTGGCAATTGAAGGTTGTTACGAAGCATTGTAGGCAAAGTTGCTTTGCCCCATGGAGTTTGACCCTTTCTTTCCATTGCTTAACCGATGAAGTGGCATCAAACTGCCTTCAACAGTGATGTTGTTCTTGATTTTTCTACGTTGTGTTGGTAACGCTATGATGGTAGACTCTGTTGGTATCAGCTGTTGGGATCTTGAAAAGCAGAATGGGCATTATTAACTTGTGACTTTTCTTTCTGACCAGAACCATGAAGATGGGGTTGAATGAGCAGAATGTCTACTATCGGCAAAATGGACATTTTTATTCTTTTTGAATTGTATTTGGTATACACAAGTTATTGTTTGCTATAAGGAAGTTGTTGCAGTTTGGTCAACATTGACTGATGCAAAGTGCAATGCAGTAAGGTAGTTGTGTTGAAAAATTGGGTTCAATTGCAATGAGCCTGTTGCATGTCCCGGCAATTGGTGAACTTTTCAATCAAATTTGGGTTCTCTGTAAGTACAGGTACGTCTTTCCTGGGTTTTCTCTTGGGTGAACTTGATACTTCTAGGCATTTTTCCTCATTCAGTGTGCATGTAAGCCAAACCTTTGCTATTTTTGCTGTAAACCACAATCTCTATGAATAAAATTGTGGTTATCATGTTTGTTTCAAAGATGTTAATTTTTATGGTTCCGACATCTTTTTTGTTGTTCACTAGTGTTGAGTTACATGATCAAGTCTTAGTCTTGGGCCTGGGATATTTTCTTTGCCGTTCGAAATTTGTCCTCATTGTTTTGCTCAGCTCGAAGGCTAGTGGCTTATGCATTTCTTATATGTGCAAACTTATACATAGCCTATCATACCTATATAGGAGTTAGCGTGATCCTTCACTACAGTGGCTAATACATGGTGGTGAACATCAACACTTACATTTCGCCAAGCGAAGAAAAAAACATCAAACACTAAGTAATCGACATTCTATATCCTGCAGCAGTGAGACTTGTTGGTCGAAGAAACACTCTTAAGTTACAAACAAATTATGCATGCAACTCCCAAACAGTAGGACGAGAATCTTGTGATCGTCCTTGACTTCAGTGATCATATCATTTTAGTTCCATTCCACCTCTACATGACCAAAGTTATCTCTGTACCACATTTGTCGTCCCTATACGGTGACTTATCTGTCCCTTGGTATATGAACATAATTATTGAAAACATTTCAAGGTACGGGAAAGAATTTTTAAAAACATTGCAGAAACCCGTCTCAATATATACTTTGGCTTTTACAGCTCCATTTTAATCATCGCCCATCTCTTGGACCGAAAGCAACCCCTGAAGTTCCCTTAGGCGTGCTTGTAGGTGTGTTGTAACTATAATGGTAACTGCTGGGAATCGTGGCAGTACCTTCACCCGATTGCCACTGTTGTATTGCTTGAGGAAGGCTCATTCCAAAGCCAATGCCAAAGTTGTCTTCTTCTACTTCTTGGGAGGTTGGTTTCCACTGCTCCACCAGGGGAGATAACACAGTCACCACATGACCCATATCCGGGCGCTGCAAAGGCTCCCTAGCAGTACAGTGTCCTGCTAATTCCGTTACTTTGCATATGCTTTCAAAGGTTTCTTCATCTGGATCCAGCACAGGGTCTAGTGATTTCCTGATGCTGTCCTTGTTGTTAAGAATAAGAACCCTTCGGAACCAAGTAACTAGATGGCTGTTCTCGTCGGGTAAGCTCTCGCCTAGCGCTTTTCTACCTGTGATTATTTCCATCAGCACCACCCCAAATGCGAAAACATCAACCTTTGTTGTTACTCTCCCTGTCGCTGCAAACCAGAAAAACAGAATATGGATCAAATTCATAGACTCGGTATCCATATTGAAAATACACTTTAAAACTTCATAGGTCTGAAAGTTGTGCATGCTTTTGACCCACATTAAGCGTTAGGTATCCTTCGTTGCCAAAATCTCTCTTTTATTTACCAATGGATAAAGACAAAATTTGAAACGAAACCGTGCACCTAAATATGCCTTAAAATTCAGATCAAGAACAGAATGAACAACGGATCAAGAAATTGGATGACAACAAAGAATTTAGATAAAGGGGAGGTATCGACCTTTGTGAGCCTAGATCTTTAAAAGTATACACATATATTTGTTCTTACCCAAATTTTTTTAATCCAAACACAACCTACTAGAAGTCTGGAAGGGGAAGAGGAGCTAAATGACAGCGAACTCGGCTCTTACAAGCATACTCTAGCGCTAAATAACCAAATGTTCCAGCCAACCTAGTCTCCACCGAGCACTTCCCATCTGGCGCGTTCTTAACCAATCCAAAATCAGACACCTTAGCTCTCAAGTCATCTCCAAGTAGTATGTTCGAGGGTTTTAGATCTCTGTGAATGAAACTCTGCTGCGCTAAGCCGTGCAGGTACTCGACCCTTCTGGCAACATCCAAGGCTATGGTGACTCTTTGCTTCCATGTAAGCGGAGGTAATCCCATTTCACTGAACAAATGCTGGGCTAATGTCCCCTGAGGCATGTACTCATAAACCAAAAGCCTTTCACTCCCATTGATACAAAACCCAAGAAGCGCGACTAAATGTCGGTGCTTGACCTTTGATAGAACTGCAATTTCAGCTTGGAACTCACTAAGCCCCTTCAAACTCGACACCATTGCTTCCATCCTCTTAACCGCGATTTGGGTCCCATCTTGTAGTTGTCCTCTGTACACAACACCAAATCCGCCACGGCCCAAAACGTTATCATCACTGAAATTATCGGTCACTTCCCTGAGTACTTCTATTGGGATGGCAACGCTGCCACCATCATGAACTTGGATATCGGTGTTATCAGCACTACTTTGACTAGGCATTTCAGTTCCAGAGCCTCCACCCTATTTCGATTTCTCTTTCCCTTTTGAAGCCCATATGGATCTCCTACTCGGTTTCTTCACAACCCGTATGTAAACTACCAATGACAAAATTACTAACAATCACAGCAACAATAACGGAACCAACAATCACCCAAGGTGATGTGGATGATTTACATGTTCCAACAGTCCCAGTTCTAGTTCCACCGGATGATGAACCAGTAGTCCCATCGGATGAACTTTCACTCGGAGAGCTACTATTCGAAGAAGAAGAAGAAGAAGAAGGAGAAGGAGAAGTTGCATTTCCAACAGAAACAATTTTCCCACCAAGATACGGGTTCCCAGATATCTTCACTGTTACACCCGAACCAAACGCCGGTACTTCACTTGAAATGTTATTATTGGAAACATCAAGAAGTCGGAGTTGCGCCAACTTTGTCAATCCAGGTGGAATAGTGCCAGTAAGATTGTTATCATTCAAAAGCAAAGTGGTCAATCCAGTGAGGTTAGCAATAGCAGGGGATATAATCCCACTCCAACCCTGTTTCCCAAAATTAAGCACCGTTACACTTCCTTAAGAATCACAGGAAACAGATTTCCACCCGTCGCAAGGGTTATTCCCTGACCAAGATTCAGCTAAACCCATTGGGTAACCCAATCCCCCTGCAATTTCAAGCAATGTAGTCACCTGCGGGTCACACGGGCGGGGTTTCGGATTACAGAAATTATTCGTTTCCCCAAGACTCAACTAAACACCACTAGGAAAGCTAGGTAGTGGACCCTGTAACTTGTTGTTTTGCAAGGAGACGTTAACAAATTTCAGGAGCTTAGTCAGAGACGTCGGGACAAGACCCGTTAACTCGTTATTGCGAAGCGAAAGATCAAACAAGGAGGTAGATTAGGAAAGATCAGGGATTGGACCCGAAAACTGGTTCTGATGTAGCCAAACCTGCGACAAATTTTATTCTTTCATCGGCGAAAAAAAAAATTTCAATCGATAAAAAAAATGAAATCAGTAGAATTAGAAAAGGAAAGCATTGAGAGCCAAACCTGTGACAACTGCGGCATTGAACCAAGCACGTCAATCCTACCCGAAATCCCAACGTGCTGTTTGTTGAGCCATAGGTTCTGAATCCCCGACTTGGCGAACGAAGGTGGCAAAGCACTGGTTAAATTATTATACGGAAGCCTGAGATTTTAAAGACTCGTGAGCGAGGCGCATATATCCGGCATTGTGCCGACTAGATTGAAATTTCCAACATAGATAGTGGTTAAGGTTGTGGAATCAGCTAAGGTTTCGGGGAGAGTCCACGGGGGTGGATTGGGGTTTTCGCTGAGGCTGAGGGTTTGCAAGCTAGTTAAGCCGGTGACGAAAGGGGAAGGGATTGAGGTGAAGTTGTTGTTGTCGAGATAGGCCTGTTGGGGGGAGGGGAGGTTGGAGAGAGAAGGGAGGGGGCCGGAGAGGCTGTTGCGTTGGAGAGAGAGGGATTTGAGGTGAGAGAGTAGGTTTAATTCGAAGGGCAGTTGGCCGGAGAGGGATTTGGAGGAGAGGGAAATGGAGGTGACGTGGCCAGAGGAGTCGCAGGCGACGCTGGTCCAGTCACAGGGGTTGGAGGTGGACCAGCCGACAGGGGTTGGGGTGAGGTATTTGGCGAGTTTGGACATGACCGCGGCGTCATCTTTGGACGCGGTGGAGGTGGCGACAATGGTGGAGTCGACGGAGGAGAGCTGGAAGAGGGAAGAGGTTGTGAGGAGGAAGAGGAAAGAAAAGTTGGTTGGATGTGTTTGGTGGTGTTCTACCATTGTTGTGGTTGTTTTTGTTGTTGGTTCTCTTTCTCTCACTGGGGGTGGTGAGGGGAGGGAGATTTGAGTGGTAGCTAAAATTGTGGGCGGAGGAGGAGAGTAGGAGGCGGGGTTGACCATTACTTTGGGGACGTTAACAAGGATTTCACCCGGGAAGTGTTTGTTGGGTTTGAACTTCATTATTTGGAGCAGAAAAACCTTTTTACGAAAAAGTTATGGAATTCGATCCCGATCGTCTAAAGTGTTTTTGGATAGTCCGAATTAAAAATTGAAAACAAATTCCACCCATTCATTGTGCGAGCGGACGACTATGATCACGTCGCTCCATGAACGGGCCTCCGTGCAAAAGGAAATCTCTTATTTGGAGATCAGGAAGAAAAAAAAAAAGAGCACCTTTATTTCGGGTAAATTTTACCTTTGCTTTCGTAAGGTTTGGTAATCTTTCATTTTGGTCCTACAAGTTTTGTTTCGTCCAAGTGTCATTCAAACAATCGTTGGGCCTAAAATATTTTACTTACCCGGACAAGAGGAATCAAAATAAGTAAAACATAATGATAAATACTAAGAAAAATTTCTCTGAGTGAAAACTAGAAATTTTTATTTTTTCAAAATTTAATTTATTATTATTAAGATTTAAATTAATCTAGAGACAAATTCACCAAACAACAAAAATACTAAATACTGTAAGTGCTTATCCTCCATGTGGCCACATGTTTGGATTTTACGGAGGTCGAACTTTCCAAACCCTAAGGCCCACTGGAGGGTTTTCCCAACTGTTAACTTTATGACTCAAAATTAGTCGAAATGCGAGCTAGCGGTCCGGACATTCAGTTATAAAAATAAAAAAAAAACTTATTAGAATATTAGTACGGAGTACTAAAATATTTAACCGGTCTAGCTCCCTCCTGTCCTGTTAAGATTGCTGTTCATCAAGTTCCCCAGCTAAACGACCAATCAGCTCTCATCTCGTCATCGATGTATCATTTCAATGACGTGGGCATCATCATATCATTGGCCTTTGTTCTCAGCCAGTCTTCTCCTTCGTTCTACTTGCAAATTGGCCCAAATTCACCCAAAAGAGTGGAATTATTACAGTGATTTTGGAGAGTGTTTACATCCATTTTTGGCCAAAATTCAGCAAATCAATTTGTGGTTAGAAGAAGGCCTTAAATGAAGGTCTTAGGCGCTAAAAAGCCTCATGATCGGTCATCCACGAAATCGGGCCGATTTGAACACCACTGATCAAGTTGAGTTTTCAAAGGCCTGGGCCAAATTATGCCTAAGATTTCGTTATCACAAGCCCAAGCCCAAGATTGGCAGAAGATTTGGGTTGACCCACCAGATCTGAGTGTTTTATCCAGGCCTAGGCCAGTTCTTAGAAATAATAAGGCTTTCTAAGTGGGCCTAAATCAGTTAAAGTCCAAGTTTTCTTTCCAAACTTGGGCTCGCATTGCTTACAAAGAGAATAGGCCTATGATGCTCCTCAAGTTCAGGCCCAAGTAATAGATGGGCCTATTTCTTAAAGAAAACGTCACCTATGGCCTGTTAATTGGCAAGGAAAAAGGCCTTAAGCTGCTCACAAGCAGCTCAAAGGCCTAGAATATTCCTGCTGGGTAAGTCCTGGCCAAGCTTCTCACAAGCAGCTCAAAGGCCTAGAATGTTCCTGTTAGACAGGTCTGGGTAAGCTGCTCACAAGCAGCTCAAGGTCTGAGCTGGTAGGACCCCATTCTTTAGCATGAAGCAAGGCTTGGGACACGTGGTAGCCATGCATGGAGTCATCCTAAGCAGCTCAAGCCTGCATAAGCAGCTGCAAGCAGCTCAAAAGCCTAGAAGGTTCTCTCAAGCTGCTCACAAGCAGCTCAACTAGGCCTGTTGTATGAAAGCCTAAAGAAAGCAAGTGGTAGGGCACAAGTCCCACGAAATCTCTCTTTTCCATATGTAAATGTATATGTATATATATGGAAATGCCTAATAATAGCAAGTGGGCCCTTAAAAGGGGCTCAAGAGCCAATGAAATGGCTGAAAGGCCTGATAAAATTTTGGCCTTTGACCTTGGTGGGCCTAAGATCTTCTATTCAGGTATTCAAGTAACTTACAAGCATCTCAAAAGGCCTTCGTGATTCTGCACAGCCAATTCCTTTTGCCCTTTTACAAGTTTTTTATGCAGGAAAAGAGAGCTTTTTCAGGTCTTTCAGGCCTTAGCTGAATTCTTGGAGTGAGGAGTAAGGCTTGGATAGGTGGCAATCGCTCATTGGAGGAAGTAGAAGCAGCTTAAGCCTAAGCCTTTACCAGGAGGACACTTGGCAGCCATGCATGAAGGCCTGTGGAAGCAGCTCAAGGCCTGGAACTTCTGCCTATAAATACCACAGTTGAAGGCCTTGGCAGGGTCCCCGACCATCAAGCCCCTAGCTTATGCAAATTTATGTTTTAATTATCTTTTATCTTAGGGTCCCCGATCATCAAGTCCCCTGCTTATGCATATTTATTTTTCCTTTATCTTTTATCTTTAGGTCTCCGACCAATCAAGCCCCCGGCTTACTCAATTTACATTTCAATTATCTTTAGTTTCCCGTTCAATCTAGCCAAGCCTAGATTTTATTTCATTTCCTTGTAATCAAACTTTATTAAACCGTTAATGAAGTCCTTTTATTTCTGTTTTAGGCCTTGCTCTACCTTTATTTCCATTTTTCACACGATTAGGAAATTTTAAGTCCTTAGCCCGCAAAGGCAAACCACGAACCTCCTCACGGTCTCCACCCTTAGGACGTGCACTTTCGTCCAGTTAGAAGTCAGATTGAGGCTTCCAGGCTTTGATACGAATTTGGGCAGCAATCCTGCCCTGGCACGCCCGCATCAAGCCTAGAACTGCACCACTCGTTGTTCCTAGGCCAATTGTTACTTTTTGGAAAGAATCAGAGAGAGAACGAGAATGGCGAGGGCGAGCTTCAGCTGTGCGTCGAAGGCCACTTCGACATTGATTATTCTGCTTGTTATTTCTTCATCAGGTGAATTGATCTCATCGTCGTTTGGAATTTTGCGATTGAGCATTTTGTGGATCTGTTCACGCGTTGTTGTTTATACTCTGAGAGATCTTAATTTAGTTACTGATTGTACCATTATGTTGTTTTTCAGTTTTGGCAAAGAAGTCGAAGGATGTTACTGAGCTACAGATCGGTGTAAAGGTATATTCCTCGCTTTCCTATTTTCTTGTTGCGTATTCGTGCGAACTTTTTAAGGTTCTCATTGCATTTGATCTTGTAGTTTTAATCAAGTTAGATGTGTTTTGTTCTCTCCGGTTGCTTTATCAAGAGTGGAAACTTGGAATCTGTGGTAAATTTTTGGTTGGAAGTTGCACCTGGTTTTATATTATGGAGTTCCATTTGTAGCTGTAAACTCCTACTGTGGGTTGGCTTTGAGCTGATTAGTGATAGACTGATCTTGTAGTGTTTTAGAAGAAGTTGATGTGAAGTTGAATTTATTGTCCCCTGGTCATTCTTGGTGGTTGCATGTTTCATTTGTCCTCGTTTGCAATTGAAGTTAAGGCTACTGTTGGAATACTTAATTGGCTTGGGGATTCTACATGTTTTGTGGACTAATTATAAGGTTTGAACTGGATTGTTTGTCATGCGATATACTGTTAGTACTCTAGCAGTGAAGCATTTGCATACAGAGTTCTATAATTATCAAAGTGGGTTTTAAGCCGTTGGTATGTGCGCAATTACCTCCAATAATTGGGGACTACATGGGTTCTGTTGTTGTTATGTGGTATGTGCGCAATTACCTGTCAAGCTGCAAGAACATGTGCACAATTTTAGTGAGAACTATCCATCTTGTGAAGTTGTAACTGTGCTAGCTGAAGACCTGAACAAGAACGACCATTACAGTGAATTCCTTTTTTTCCTCGTCGGTGCATTGCTTTGGAATTATTGCAAATTCAATGAAGCTAAGTTTGCTTGTTTCTTTTCTGTCGGATAGATGACATCCAGGTTGTGCAGTTCTTAGCAAATTACAACTGACAGATACAAAGTGGGGATGAGATTGTAGGATTTTTTTGGTAGATGGTTCAACTTCCTTGGAAGTCGTTAATAGCTAATTAACAGCAAAGATAAGGGAACTGAGTCGTATAATGTGTTTCTGGTACTAAAAGAGTTAGGATAGATAAGAGTGATCCCGTAGTTGGAGTTCATAAGCCTATGTTAAGCAACAACATATTATCACGTCAAGTTACAAATTATATAATCTTTTTTGTTGACCAGCAACAAGAAGCATAAATACAATGGATAGGCAATGATGATGAGCATTATAAATATGAAGTTACCTTTTTGCTAGTTTTCTGTATGCTTCTGCTTACTTGGCTTTTGGATCTTCCTCCTGTTATTGCAGAATAAGCTAGAATCTTGTGACATTCAGGCACATAAAGGTGATAGAATCAAAGTACACTATCGGGTGAGAATAACTGCAGCTTCTTCTTTCTCTGCCTCTCCTGCTTTTTTCTTCTTTTTCTTTTGATTTCTTTTGGGATGAAATATTTTTATGAGACAGTAGTCATGTTAATCTCTTTAGACATTAACAATGTCATGGTCAGTTAAGTCGTCAAAGCCCTTACTATCTGCAGCTGATCAGCATTTTGATAGATAGACCAGGGCCATGAATTCTAGACACTCAGCAGTTGAAAGGGATAGAAGTATGCAGTTTGTTTTCCTGGCATTAGAAATTGACATCCTCTTGTGGCCTGTTTCAGTTGTCTGCTGAACACCATAAATGTGCACTAGGAATACTAAACTAGTTGGGAGGATGTTCAGTCTTGCTAATATAGCGTCATCTTGTACCTCTAGGTCCTCTACTTGTGAGCCTATTGCTGATGTTGGTATTCACTTAGCTTTGCAGGGAAAACTCACAGATGGGACTGTTTTTTATTCCAGCTTTTAAAGAGGTGACCCAATTGAATTTGAACTTGGTAGCGGTCAGGTGATTAAAGGTATGTAGCAGTTGTAACAGCGAACTATTTTTTTTTTTTTGGAGAAGTTCAGCTATTTCCTTGACACCTGGTAGAAATTCAAAATGAAGTGAGTAGGCTACCATTCACCCTTATTCTGAGACCAATATGAGATAGGCCAAAGGGAGTTTGTTTTTTTTCCCCCCTCGTTTTAAATGACACAGAACACCTTCCTTCTTATGCCTAAAAATGAAGCCTTGATCGGATAACAAGTGTATAACAGTCAGAAATGGTAGCATAGCAGCATTTGTGGAGAAACAAATTATCTGGAAAACGGATTGGACGCATGGAAAGGTCTTTATGCAAATAAGATGTCAGATGCAATGCAAGTTGTTCTTCCTTGCATCTGCTGCACAAATGAACTCTTCAACAACTAAAACTCTTTCTAGAGGCTACAAATGAGCACAGTGCGCATTTGTTGATTCTCGCAACAATAGGTGTTGCATGACACAAGAGTACATGACGCATTTCCAATTTTTGAATTGCCCTGGGAAATCCAGGTTCTGTTTTCTTTTTTCTCGTAGCATGTTTTGCAACAGCATGAGAGTATAAAGTTTTTGTGGCACACGATAATGAATTCTACATGACCTAGTTGCAATATCAGATCCCAACAACTGAAGAAATGTTAAGACATATAAGCGGCCTTCGAATTTGAGAAACAAGAAAAAGGTTACTGGACTTTTCTTTTTGCGTTTTGCAAAGTATTCTGTTAGTATGATGTGTTTTGTTATAATAATGCGATGAGCTCTTGTAGCATCATAGCGGAGCACTTTATACTTTATAGGCATATTGGGTATTATACATGTGCTAAGCAATCGTAGCATTTCATGGATTCAACCTTGTGCAAGGAAATGACCAGAGTGAAAACTAAATTGCTCTAAAGAATATAAGCCCTAAATTGCTCTAAAGAATATAAGCCTTACTCGCAGGATGGGATCAAGGACTGTTGGGGATGTGTGCGTAGGGGAGAAACGAAAGTTGGAAATACCTGCAAAATATGGTTATGGAGAGCAGGGATCACCGCCCAAAATCCCAGGTAATTCTTGATCACATGTTCTATTTTCCTTGCAGTGCATACCTCTCGTCAGAGTAGGTGTAATGTCAGAGTAGGAGTATGTCATAGATGCAGAAAATGTAATACAGCCTTAGATTGCCCCATAACCCATGACACCTAAGATTTCTTTTCAGGGTTGTCCTTGAACGCATAAGGTCCACTCCAAAATTTTATTTCCTTTAGCGTGTTCCTAATTCCTTTGTTGGCCTAGACTATGGGCCCACAAAAAATGCTTTGTACTTGCTTTAATGACGAAGTTCAGGAAAACCACATCCTGATACTCGTAGACTGATTTTGTGGAAGATTCAGAAGAATGTTCCTATTGTGCCTTTTGAGGCTTATTTCAGCATCTCCAACTCTTGGCTTCAAATCCTATGTGAAGTACAAATGGTAACTTTTGGCATCCTCTTTTGATCCAACCCTAATGGCAAATGGTGTGTCAAATCCAACGTGGATTTGGCTCCACACCCGTTTGCTTCAAATTTAACTCATGCCAAATCTAATTTTGGCATTTTGATACTTGAAAATTTGACATCGAGGTTGGAGATAGAAGTTTGTCGATGTCAAATTTGGAGATGCCAAAATGCCACATAAGCCTTCAAAACAATTTGGCATCTCAATTTGAAGTCATGGGTTGGAGATAGTCTTTTGATACTTCTGTTGAAGTAAAAGTAGGGTAATCTTTTCTCATGGAAATCTTAACTTCGGCCCATTAGCGTCGGTCTCTTCTATGAATATAGGCTTCTTGATTTCTTTGTAGCCAACATTGTTAGACTTTACTTCGTTTATGATGCTGAATAGTAACTAGTGGCTTATATGTTTCTATTTATCCAGTTGAAATCTTGCAGCCTTCGAAATTCATGTGGGCATACTGTTTCAAACCAAATTTGTCCATCATAATCTAGCGTTATATTGTTTCTCTTTTGACTTTCACGTATTTGACAATATTTTGTTTTGGAAGAATTAAAACATTTCTTTGACCATTTACAGGTGGTGCAACTCTCATCTTTGACACTGAGCTTGTGACAGTGAACGGGAAAACAGCAGGTGGGAAAACAGACAATAGTGAGCTATAATCAGAGACATCTCTAGTTGAGGTTCGTTTCCCAGTAGCTGAATTTTGTGCGATTCAGTAGATTGGTATGACCTTGGACAATGCCAACTAGATTTCCAGTTTTATGGTGTTCTCTGAGATATTGGAAATCTATATTTATTATCATTATACTTTAGACTGGGGATTTTTCTTACGTTCTTCTGCCTTCTGGAGTAGGGCGTGATGAATTTAATTTAGAGCTTTGAGTTCCTTCCTTCCTTGGGTCTTTAGCTTTGACCCCGTTATTTTGTTGGTGCTACAAGTGAGCCATTTGTTGAGGACTCGAGCTATTGAATTTGTCATTTGCCTGGTGAAAGAGCCAAGGCAACTTCGCAGGGCAATCAGACTATTACAAAGGAAATTATTTAGTGGTCTTGGGCGCCGCCACATAGGGCCCCAACTCCCTTCTAATACTTGGCTTCACATAAATGTGTTATGAAAAAGGGTGTTGGGCACTACCTGATGGTGCCCGAGACCACTGAATAAAAATACAAGACCATGTATGTATGTTGTCTCTGTAATAGCACTATTACATGCATTGTATACTAGAAAGGGGTGTGTCCGTGGGATCTTCCACGGTACCTTGGGGTCTTCCGAGAGGGGTGTATCCGGCTATTGTTTGTGTACTAGAAAGACAAGTATCATAACATGAGTCGTTTATTTTGTACAGTAGAATTTGTTGAGAGTCTTATTTGCGTTAAAAATCAAATTTATCGAAGATTGATAGCAACGTGATAGAATAATTTGTTTTGCTATTTATTCTTAGCGGCACACTGACTATTCATTTTTAAAAACAAAATTTTGTCCGATCATGTAGCTATTTATATTAATAAGTGAAGAGAGATAGATTAAAAAAAATTTATTGAATACCGTGCGCAAAAATTTTGAGTACCAAAAACAAACAAGCTTAAGTGACTGAGCAAATGGTCCAACGACTCCCATATGTGTTTGGAAAATTCTAACTCCACACCTATTCACATATCCATTTATATACTCATGCTCACAACAAGGGTGGGGTCCACACCCATTGGGTGTGTAGTGTGTGCGGACTTCACCCTCCTTGTGAGTGTGGGGCCCATTTATATGTTTCCTCTTTGTGGTCCCACATGTTTTTGCGCATGATCCCTCGTCAGACTCAAGCTTGCCCATTTCTCAATAATGGAGTATATTGTATTGAGAATCTGTGATCAGTTAGCATTGACTTTTTTTTTTTTGGTACGATTTAATTCTTATTAATAAGATTGATTTCTCGCTGGTTTAAAAAATTTAGAGAGCTACAAGCATGTTTAGGACTTTCATGGAATCATTAAATTTCCAAATAACATTACAGTAATGTTTTTTTTTTTTTTTTGGGAAGACTTTAAAAGGGATATTGCAGAATACAGAGAGTCGAAGAATGGTTACGATTGTATCCTAATCAAGGTTTGTTCGGATATTTCTTATTTGCAGTGATTAATAATATGGTGACCGATTGATTAAAAAAAAGGGTTTTTCAGTATTTCTCCATTTCATGTCACAGTTTTTGCATTATCGTGCCATTTGTGGACGTGATCTTCAAAACTTGACTTGCACACATCACATGTGTCAAGCCTCTACTCTACTGACTCGTAATTGTGTTGATTTTGTGACGGTAATGTAAAAGTTGGTATTATATGGTATAATAAGAAATCAAACAGCTCAAACTCAGCTCGGCATGTAGCTTGTTCGAAATTATTTAAAAAATATATAAGTCAAGCTCAATCATGTTTTTTTATTTTTTTATGAATTCAAGTAAAGTTTAAGCATATGGCCATATGGGTGTTTGGCTCGATAGGCTTATAAACAAAGAAATTATTCCGTAAATACTACAAATATAGGCATAGATTAATAAATATCCTAAGACATGAGATCTACGTCGGCCTCTCGTATAAATATTTTCACCAATTTTACAATATTATTGCATCTAAATAGGAAATCTCTTATGTGAGATGTGAAAATTTAAGAGTTTGAGGGTTTTAAATTTAATGAATGTAGCAAGTAACTAATTTTATGCATATAAGGTTTTTTTGCCTAGATTAAAGGTGCTAGTTCTTCTTTAGGGAGTTGTGCTATTGGTACCGACGGGGTCGGTACCGAAATCGTAGGGACGGTCGCGCCGGGCCATCTCCGGCCACCGGACGGCCGATCCGAGCCATTAAAAAATGCTATAAAAAAAATGAGGGGGTTTCACAGGAATCAATGGCATCCGAGGTGTGTAGGGTGCTTGATTCGAGCACCCATTTTTTCTGTACATATACATCTGAGGTGTATATACATATATACAAAATCAAGCACCCTACACACCTCGAATGCCGTTGATTCCCGCGAGGCCCTCTCGTTTGTTTTTTTTAGAATTTTTGGACGGCTCGGATCGGCCGTTCGGTGGCTGAAGATGGCCCAGCGCGGCTGTCCCTACGATTTCGGTACCGACCCCGTCGGTACCAATATCATGTTTGCTTCTTTAGGGCTTTGAATTAGCCGATTTCATTTTGGAACTTAATAAGCTGAAGCTCAAGCTTGAAAACTCGAAACTTCACTAGATTAAACTCATACTAGAAAACTTCGAGATTGGCTTGTATATTCTACAAATCAAGTCAAGTTTATTACAAATACAAAACTTTAAGCTCGAGCCAAAAAGCTCGAACAATTAGTCTCAAATAGTTCTCAAGCTCGAGCCAAGCTTGAATACATGTAATAATGAATTGAGCTTGAACAATATTATGCTTGACTTGTTTGGCTCGATTAGCGCCCTGTCAACAACTATTCGTTTTGAAAAGGGCAAAAAAAATTGATAAAGGGAAGGTGCATGCATTAGTGCCTGTCATGTGCAACTCTTAGGCGCCTATTATAATATAGTAGTAAAAAAGACTCACCAGAATTATTAATTTAAGGGACTGTTGACATATTTGGGTATATTCGTCCGTACCGGTGGCAAGTGGTTTTAAATTTTAGTATTGCATTCAGATGTAAAATTTGAAAAAAAAATGAGGATAGTCCCCAATAATTGGAATCACTAGGTACCGATTCGGTACAGACGGCGAGGGGGTTCCCTAATTTTAAAATACTTTGCTCAATATCAGCAATGCTACACATACAGTAAAAATGCACGGATTTTGTACACAGATTTTTTGTGGGGCCCACTACGAGTCCTATACAAATAATCCGAGCCGTTCATTAAATGTAAAACATTTTTTCAAGGGCCTTTTTGCAAAAAATTAGCTCAATCCAATACTCATAGGTGCTCGATTCAATCATTTAACTTTTCATTCGAATTTCAGGATAATGAAAAGTTAGATGATTGAATCGAGCACTTATAGGTGTTGGATTAAGCTGATTTTTTGCGGAGGCCCTTGAAAAAATGTTTTATATTTAATAAACGGTTTGGATTATTTGTGTGGGACCCGTAGTGGGCCCCACAAAAAATCTGTGCACAAAATCTATGCACTTTTGCTGTGTGTGTAACATTTCTGGCTCAATATTTAGGTTTCTAACTTCTAAATGAAAATTATGAAGATTTGATCGAAGATTTTCAATCAGGTTGATTTTTTACGGAGTCAATTAAAAAAATATTTGAAAATTACTTAACGACTCGAATTGTCCACGTTGGATCCTTTAGGGGGCCCACACACCATCTGTACCTGATCGGAACTTAAGTGGTCAGGACACGGCTCCCATCCAATCTGGTTCAGTTTAGGCCATTTGTGGGTCCTTTCTGGGCACACAATAATGATTGGAACCATTCATTTTTTAGACCTCACCGAGAATATCAACCACGTAAAAAATCGGGTTAGTCGAATGTCGTTTGATACGATTTCGAATGCATTAAACTTTAGATAATTGTGTCAAATGAATTGCAATCCAGTGTTGCACATTTTTTTTTAAAACAAGATCAATATATTTCAAAATTCTATCAAGCGGTAATCGATTAATCTGATTTTTGACGTAGTCAATATTTTCAGTGAGATTAATGGTTCCGATCATTATGGTAAATTCGGAAAAAACCAACAAATAACCCAAACTGGACCAAACTCGATGAGAGCTGAGTTCAAGCGGCCGGTACCTTTAACATCTTTGCCCAAATTCAATAAGGAAAATTCTAAAATCAATTTAATGGGCTGACAATAATAAGTGTATGAATATATATTAAAATGTGTAAAAAATATAAAAAATACATATTTTTTTTTATTTTATAATGTATTTATCAGTTGGCCGATAATAGAAGAATCAATTCAATAATTGGGGAATGGAAAGGTGGGAGTGAATTACGGGCGACCTTAGGTGGAGAGAGAGAGAGAGAGAGAGAGAGAGAGAGAGAGAGAGAGAGAGAGAGAGTTGACTTGATGACAGGTACGCAATCCCCGTATACGGCCTTTGTACTTCAGTTGCCCCGCAAATGTCGTGTCAACGTGGACTGTACCTTCTTCGTACGTCCTTGCGATCTCCCCTACTAAAACCCGTATTTGTACCATTCATTTAATTTTGGTCTTTCATCGTTTCCAAAAACAAACAATTCTTAATCAGTTATGCTATAGGGATAGATGGCTCTCATACCGAAATTATGCTGACTGCTACGCCGGGCCAGCTTTAGCCACCGAACGATTGATCCAAGTCATTCAAAAATTCTAAAACGAAAAATGAGGGGGCCTTTGAGGGAATCAATGGCATCTAATTTGTGTAGGATGTTTGATCAAAATACCTTATTTTTAGTGTATATATGTATATACATGTATATACAAAAAAATGAGATGTTTGGATCGAACACTTACGCACGTCGGATGCTATTGATTCCTGTTTTAGCCACTCGGTTTTTTTTTTTATAGAATTTTTGGATTGTTCGGATCGGCCGTTCGGTGGCCAGAGACGGCCTAGCGCGGCTCGATAGGCTGTCAATATGATATTGATCGATACCAATGTCATTTCTGATTATTAATTACTACAATCCGAGTCCTTCTATGGGTACATTGCTTGGAGTACATCATTTGCTTAAATGATCAGAGTCGCTTAATTTGGAGTACAAAATATTTTTTTAAAGATTTTTTAAAAAAAATCAGCTTATTAGGATATCAGTAACAATTTGATCGATTCTTCAGTTAATTTCTTGTTAAAAAATTGAGTAAAGAACTTATTGAACTCTTACCGATATCCAACTAAGCTTATTTTTTACAAGAATCCTAAAAATTACATTTTAAACAAACTGAGCGGTTTTGATCATTTGTGTGGAAATCTGATATGGGTCCCGCACATCGCGGTTTGCAGTTGGTGTACAATAGATGGTGAACCCATTGTTTTATTGTCACAATCCTCTCTCTCCCCCTCTCCCCTGGATCCCAGTTGTTTTAATTAGTTTAATATGTTATGTGATGGTGGGTTAAATTACTAATACTATATAGCTAGGGTTGAATGAAGATGATAATGTTAGATCAGAAGCAGCAGCAGCTGAGAATGGATGCGATCAAGGGTAGGCGACCGTGGGGAGAAAGGAAGAAAATGAGAAGGGGGCGGCCCGTTAATGAAACCGAGGAAGAAGAAGAAGAAGAGGCGAGGCGACTGGAGATAATCGACATGAGTGGGATGAGTTTGGATTCTTTGCCAAATCCTTCTCCTCTCAGTATCGGTACTATCGGCAAACTTGACCTATCCTCTAACAATCTTCAGGTACATATATTTTTTATATATATATATATACACACACACACATACACATCTTACTACTGTATTCCTATAAATATAACTGTGTCCATTTTCTTTAATTTCTTTTTCGGCTTCAGATTTTCAATAACAAATACCGGTTGGGCTTAGGCCTGGTGGTGGTGGTGATGCCGTGGTGGATGTTAAGTTCTTTCCAATCATGATGATGCTTGAACACCAACTTTATTACTGCCGCCCATAAAGTTCCATTTTTAATTACTCCGTACTATTTGTTGAAATAAAAGAGAAATGGAAATTTAACTTTTATTTTGGGTTTCTGCTCTTAATGAGCTGAGTTTACGAGCTCAGCTCAGCTCATTTAGTAAACGAGCCGAACTCGAACTCGAGTTTTCGACTTCTTTAGTAAACGACTCAAGTAGAGCTTGGATCGTTCGACGAAAGCTCAGCTCATTAAGAGCATCTCCAACTCATCTCCATTTGAGGTCTTCAAAATGGAAACTCAATTCTCATTCTCTATATTTGGAAGGTCTCCTCCTAAATGGAGGTTCATCTCCATTTCTCTCATTCACTAATATTCTATTTATTTTTTTCTGGAATTTCGTCAATTACAAATAACTTTTACATTATGCTTCTTTCTCTATAAAATTGGTATTATTAGAAAGATAATAATAATACCTTCAAAATGAGTCTAATATTAAGTATATGTAAATACATTTTGAAATAACATCAAATGTAAATTCAAACCATTTGAACTCATAATATTATTTTTTCTCATTTGCATTATCCTATCATTTTATTGGTTTGAATAATGAGTTCAAATGAGAAAAAACAGGCATATATTGAAAGGAGGAAAAAAATATATCAAATAATAAATGGAGGAAGAATGTGGGAGAGTTTTGGAGGTGAAAAATAGAGAATTTAGTTGGAATTGTTGATTCTCCAAAATTACTTTTTGAACAGAATATACTTTTTTGAGTCTCTAAAATGGAGAAAGAGTAAGATGGGTTGGACATGCTATAAGGGAGGCTCAGCTGGATTAAAAAGACTTGTTTAGTAAATGACTAAACTCGACTCGTTAAGACTCTAGCTAGCTGAACTCGAGCTCAAATTTTTAGCTCGTTTACAGCCCTATGACCGGGTTTCAATTGATCATCACTACTTTCACTCCCGTTTCCTTAGCATATTTTATTTGGGATTGCACCATGTAATTAATGTACTAAATTAACCCAACAGAACAACTTCTTGTGGATCCACACTTTCAAAATTCCGTAATCCGGAGAGTCGAGTGTCATTCATACTTGAGCTGGGTGTTCAAACGATGAACTAACATATAATAATACAATTTTTCCATGTATCCTATGAAGAGAAAAAAATGAGTTGGGGTGGTCATGTGACCATCTTAAGCTCTGTGCAGAGCCGCCACTGTGTTCGTAGATGACAAGCTTGAAAAATTTGTTACTTATTTGTAATTTTTAAGCTTAAAAATAATAGACTTACTGAAGAAAAAAAAAACATATGCAATATAGATCTAGTTTTATAGATCTCAATGAAATCTATCAAACCCTGCAAAAAAAAATTGAAAAATTATTTTCATAAATCCATTATTTTTAAGTTTGAAAATAGGTCCTTATTTTTTAATTACTTTCTTTGAAATGTGGAACGGGGTATAAACATCTCTTAAAAGAAGAGAATATGTCCTAAAAGATCTATGCCAATCTATTCACCTCAATTTCCCCTAAAAGAATTTTAGTAGCACCTATTTAATCTTGTTTGGCTCAAATGAGAAATTTCGTCAAGAAAAATGTAAAATTCTATGTATTTCTATATTTTCTAATTGCAATATTATACTTCCTCCGTGTCAAAATGATAGTCCCTTCCGAAAAGACGTGGAATTTTTAGATAAAAAATAAAGTACTTTCGTACATGAGTTTTCGAGTTTCTTCGCACCTAATTAAATATTTTGATTAGTTCTTTAATTTGGTGTGGAAAATTTTGAGAAATTATGAATGTAAATATTTATTTTTTCATTCAAAAATTGTAGTTTTTTTCGTTGGGGACTATCATTTTGGGACATAGAAAGTACAAAATTTTTGGTTTATTCTATTCCATAATAGAGAGAATATAGTAAAAGTAATTCTTCAACACCCTTCTAAAAAATCCTGAAGCCGCCACTGCGAACAATAAGATTATGTCGATTAATTTCTGTTTTCTTCGTTTCTCTTTCTCTTTTCCCTTTCCCACTATCTGAAATATTTATGTTTTGCTGTTTTCTCAGTAAGCCCGTAGTAATGGCTGTTGTCTTCTTTTGACTGCAATTCTCTCTCTCTCTCTCTCTCTCTCTCTCTCTCTCTCTCTCTCTCTCTCTCTCTCTCTCTCTCCTATTGTTTGGTCTTGGTAATAATACTCCACTAATTAATAAATGCATGTGGAATATATGCATTCAGAGCATACCAGAATCAGTAACAGCAAGAATGGTGAATCTGATAGTGCTGGATGTGCACTCAAATCAGCTGAAATCCCTCCCAAACTCAATTGGGTGTTTATCAAAGCTAAAGACTTTGAATGTCTCCGCCAACTTTCTCGAATCACTCCCCACAACTATTGAGAATTGCAGGTTTGACCAAATTTCTTTTCACTTCATTAATACTGTATTATTATTATTATTCGTAAGAGCCTGATAATAATAATATTGTACCAAGTTATAACCTGTTCAATGTCCAACTGTCCAAGGGTACTGTGACACAAGTATTTTATTAAGTAGAATTAGTAGTCTTAAAGTACTGTCACGTGGTGCCTATGTACACGTGGTGCCTATATACTAAGCCTTGAGCCCCCCACGTGAATATGTGATGGGAAAATGGCATTAAGGCGTCCATGTGGCCAGATCCCAATCCATGTAATAAGTTCTTATGCAACATGGTTTTGGGTCACAGAAACCGAGACATAAAGATTAAATTAAAAGATTGCATATATGTTTTGAAAAGGTAAATTATTAGCTAATAAAGATTTACTATATTGAGATTATATTATTATTATTATTATTATTATTATTATTATTATTATTATTATTAGTTACCCTAAAAAAATGGAGTAAATTATTAACACATTATCTGGTTTAACATAAGTATTAAACATGAAGTTTATATATACTATTAAAGTTCACATATCTGGTTTTAAGATATGTAACAAAACAACTGAAGTTTTAGCATGTGTATTATATCTGGTTTTAACAAATATTGCTTTCATTATCTGGTTTTACTAACAAATATATATTGCTTTCATTAGTACTGAAGTTTTTTTTTTTTTTGAAAGAATAATAAGTACTGAAGTTCACATTTTCACATCTCATTAGAATTAAATGTGTCTTGAGAATAGAAGAGGTGCTTGGATAAGTGCTCTCTCTTCTGATTTGTTATGAAAATGTATCAAGGATTTTTAGGTCAATGGCTTCCTAGTAATTTTATGAAAGCCGTATAAGCTAGTGTCACCCCGGGGGTGGGCTTCACTTATCCCCTTGAAAGAAGCTTCTTCCTTATCCCTCCGGGTTGAGCAATCCGGGTTGCTTGCCCGAATAAGCTTATCCCGGTCCCACCCATATCCAGGAAAGTCCTCAAACAAACGAACACCTTTTTTTTTATCTCCCTCCTTCCCTTATCCCCAAACAACCAGGCTAAGTAGGCATATGATAAACAGCATTAACTATCTTAGTTTGAGGGAGTGTTTGAGAGCCCAATTTTTTTTGACTTTTTGCATTTTGCTTATTGGTTTTTTTGACTTTTTTTATTATGGTCGGAATATGCTTTGAATCTGATCATGTATAGTGTTTGGGTCATTTAGAAGATATGTGCAGATTTCGTTTTACAACTGTAATAATGTTTGGGAGATGAATTATGAAAATAAAGCTTTTCTTTGATGCCCAACAATGCGTAATCCATTAACTACTTGTTCAATTTCCAATACGAGTGAATTTAATTGTTATCGTTCAGGGATTATTATCATAGGCAAATTCTAAACAGAAATGATACTCACACAATAATTCAAACACAACAACTTACACAATCTATCACATGCATGTGGGCTCCACACACACTATTATGTGTGGGCCCCACATATGTGTGGGCCCCACATATGTGTGGGCCCCACATATATGTGAGAAGTTATATGAGTTGTTGTGTTTGAATTATTACGTGAGTAACATCTTTGCCCCTGTCATGCTTGGTTGCAAAAGACAAGAAAAATATCATAAAACTAATCACTTGCAATTTTTTTTCTTGTTCATTAATATAACACACACAGATCACTGGAGGATCTGAATGCCAACTTCAACAAGCTAACAAAGCTGCCAGACACTATAGGTTTCGAGCTTGTGAACCTAAAGACTCTATCAGTGAACTCCAACAAGCTCATATGCCTCCCTCACTCCATCTCCCACCTCACCAACCTCCGCGCCCTCGACGCCCGCCTCAACTGCCTCCGCTCCCTCCCCGACGACCTCGAAAACCTCATCAACCTCCAGACCCTCAACATCAGCCAGAACTTCCACTACCTCTTCACCCTGCCCTACTCCGTCGGCCTCCTCCTCTCCCTCGTCGAGCTCGACGTCAGCTACAACAACATCACGACGTTGCCGGACTCCCTCGGGTGCCTCAGGAAGCTGCAGAAGCTCAACGTGGAAGGGAACCCGCTGGTTTCTCCACCGGCGGGAGTGGTGGAGCGGGGATTGGATGCCGTGAAGGAGTACTTGACTGAGAAGATGAAGGGATCCCACAAGGAGGAGGAGTCGCCCAAGAACGGTGGTAGGTCCTGGATTGGGAAGCTGGTTAAGTATGGGACGTTCAACGGGCGACGGAGGCACGGTGGTGGGACGACCCGTGAAGATCAGAGCCAGGGGTTCGTCATGCCGAGCTACCGACCCATCGACGGGCTTGCTTCCCCAAGGTACTTACCAACTACAGTCTATTATTCCGGACTTTTTTGGGTACGTACCTGTTTTCGTTAGAAGTATGGTTTAAACATACGCCGGCCACAAATGGGCTTGCAGCCCAATAACACTTCCTCGTTCTTTTCGCATGGAAAATGAGAGTTCAATTCTCGCCAAGAGCGCAAGTGCTTGGTGTGGTGCTAGATGTGCTATGGACTTTGCCTCACCTGTAAGCCGCTTAGCAGTACCTTTCCACATCTCCCGGGACTAGGGTGCAGGTTAGACATCTAATAAGTGACAAAAAAAATAAGCCGGCCGCTATATAATGTAATAGCCAATACCTAATGGTTTTTGCGCTTCCGATACCGTTACATCCGGATATACCGGTGAGAGAAAATTTCATTCGTATCAATTGGTTTCCATTACAGACCAGTTCCCTACGTGTTCTAATACTGTCATTCACTAGACATTAATTTATTGAGTATTTGCCTAATATATCGTAGCATTTTTTTTTTTGAAGTATATTTTTAATAAACCTGATATCTAAAAGCTCAACACCTACACAAGAATGTTTTCACTCTCACCCAAAATGTACTTCATCTTAGTGATTAATTTATTGAGTATTTTCCTAATATTGAGCTTGCTATTTTTTTAGAAATTTTTTAATAAGCTTGATGTCTAAATGCTCAACAGGTATACAAAAATGTTTTCTCCCAGGTGTATATTTTCACCCAAAACATACGGACTTCATCTTAGTGATTAATTCATTGAGTATTTTCCCAATATTGAGCTTGCTGTTTTTTTTTAGTATATTTTTAATAAACCTGATGTTTTAATGCTCAACAGGTACACAGGAATATTTTCACCTGGGCGCATATTCTCACCCAAAACGTACGTACTTCATCTTAGTGATTAATTTATTTAGTATTTTCCTAATATTGAGCTTTGCTGTTTTTTTTAGTATATTTTTTAATTAATAAACCTGATGTCTGAATGCTCAACAGGTACACAGGAATGTTTTCACCACGGCGTATATTCTCACCTAAAACGTAGTACTTCACAAGATGAAGAAGAAATCGTGTGTATTGTGCTACAAGACGTAGTAATAACGTTTTAAGATGCACATTAATGGCATTGGTGAATCCGTTCATAAGTTCTACTCCTTTTGTCTCAAAATAAATGTCAAGTCCGCAAAACGAGAACTAAAAATAATACAAATTTTCCAAGAAAAGTTCAAACTTTTTTCAACAATTGACTAGATATCCATGAGTTCTTTTATTTGATGGAAAAAAATTGGCATTTTTTCTTGTAAAAAACGTATTATTTTTAATTCTTCATTTTGCTGACCGGACATTTAATTTGGAATGGGGAAAATGCTTCAAATTTATTTTTCAGCTATGTACTAGAATGAAGCAACAAAAAAGATGTATAATAATCATTCGCGACTGTATTATTGTGGTTCATGCATTTGGTCAACGTATTGTATATTTGAGTTTTTGTGTTGTAAGAATTTCTTCAATATGTATGTATCTGGTGACTTAGAGTGTTCGAATCAGCTTGTGCAAAACTCGATCAAGAAGAAAACCCCTCATGGAACACAACAAACTTTGCAAATCTTAAAAAGTCAGTTGTCTCCGAAGCTACTTATTTGAAGCAAATAGCGCGCCTTCACAAATTCCTATGAATGTTTTTCTATAGGCTTTTGGTTCGACGCTGAACATTTGAACATACACCAACAATTTATACACACATTGCGCAATGCCTCTGTTCCGGTACTATCTGTACGTGCAGACAAATAGTTATGAGAACCGAGTACTTGAGGATCCCACTTCAAGTCCCCTTCACGTGGAAAAGATGATGGTCAATCTTCGGACTCGCGAACCTGCGCAGGAAGGAAATCGTTGGGGACACACCGGTGGATGTTGGTCGACCGGAAATTGTCCTCCGACGATCTAGTCATTCGTGCCTTGGATGGATCAGGAAAACTACGCATAGACAAATGTACTTTCACACGCCCTCAACTTCTTTCCTGTCTCCATGATGGTAGGACTGCCGAGAAGTCGGCTCTTGCGTTCATTGCCACTCAGCTGATTGCTTGGGTCCCGAGATTTTCTCTATTCCTCGGTCCCCGTTCACCCTATAGGTACACTCGTGCCTCCATTCTCATTTATCCCTGTGCCTCCATTCTCATGCGTCCGCCACTGGTGAGTGAGATTCGAACTGTCGCCGTGAGATTTGAACTTTCGCCAAATGCATGGGAGTGATCGTATCGTCGAGCTACCACTCCACCCGCCTAAAACTTGGGTTTGTGTGGGCAAACATAACATTCGTGCAATCAAGGAGAAAGTACTAAAAAGGACGTAGAATTAGACGAGGTAAAGTAGGAAAAACTTTCTCGATGCCTTTCATTAATATAGGGAAAAGAATTGAGATAAAGTGTGGCATTTGCAATTGTTAGTACTATTGGACTCACTTTCCTTACAACAGCTAAATTTCACCAAGGCATTGCCCCCTTCTAATCCCACCTATCTCCAGAAATCTCCTCTGCATTATTGATTTTTCCAACCAAGCGTTCCAACAGCCCTACCCAGCCAAATGCCAATGTAAGATAAAAATTAAAAAATCTCGAAATATGGAAGAAAACCCACCTCTATCACCTAAATTGACAGAAGGGGTCAACCAACCGCGAGGGGGATTTCAAGCATGGTTGAACCACGGCGACCCAACGGCACCATTCACGTGCCCGTTGCTGTGAATCCCAACACCCCCATTAGGGACAAGAGGAGGCGGCAGACCGACAGCCACAGGTGGTGGGGCAGTGGCAGCAGCAGCATAGAATCCATGAGGGTGTGGGAGGGAGTGGGGGCCCACAAGAGGGCTACCTGCGGGACTCGTAACTTTACGCTGTTGGAGGGCATGAATCTGCCTCAGCCCTTCTTCATGGATGCGTGAAATAGTCTCCAGCTCCTTCATTGACAGAGCTTCCAAGCCTGCACCATATAGAGGGGCATGCCGCGACATTTCTTCCTGTAGTGAACCCTCTAGGCTGTGAATGTATTGCTGAAACGGAGAGGAGGTTGATTAGTCATGCTATACTTCAGGACTCTCACAATAGAAACTTAAGAGAGACTGATGACTCACAAAAATATTTGCATGGGAACAAACAGGTGATAGAGCAAACTCTTCTTGTACAACAAACAAGAACAGATCCATGGTAAGCTAAATCCCATAAAATATATGATATAGAAGTAGACTGCTTCTTTCAAGGAATAAAAATTTCCTAAATTTAAGTACTCTACTCATCTATTTCACAGACAACGCATTTCTAGTAGCATTGTGTACCATTTATGATGTCAATGTTCGACTCTATATATTAAGTTATCATATTTGACTTCTGATCTCCAAAGGAAATTAAATGGGAAAAAGTTGGGGATTGCTTTAGATTGCTAAATTACTATTTCAGTACAGAGGCAACCATGCTTCAGAACATGCATCCCAAAGCATAAAAATCGCTAGCGTATTAGCTTACGTAAAATGGACCACATTTGCTCTTCGACCGACAAATTTTATGGAACGGGTCCAACCAATTAACATCAAGAACTTACACTTAATGGTCAAAATCGTCAATGAAGAAGGCCAACAATAAGACTTGAGTTCTAAATCAGGCCACTTTGAGATATCACCTAGAAGTTTAAGTACAACTTAATGTAAATCTAGGTTATAATGAATAGCCCTGATAGATAGAGGGAAAGACACGACAAGACGGCTGATCAAATCAACGTATATTCAAATGTTTAGCCCTACAAGAAAACCAGCAGCATATGACTGAAACACCCAAAAAAAGCATGCTAGATTAAAGGTAAAAACCTGGCAATCCTGCAACTTGGCTTCCATCCCATCGATGTATGCTTCACAGCGAGCAACTTGTTCTTCCTTCTCACGTTTTTCACCTTCAGTCTGTCCAACTGTTTCGGTCAAACGTCGAACTTCATCCTCAAGTGACTTCCGGATTTCTTCTCGAGTCAATTTTTCTGTGGCATAGCGTTTCAATTCCTCATCAAATCTTCTCCGTGCAGCTTCAGCATTCTTCAACCTTTCAGCGAGAGCATTTTTTTCCTTAACTACCCTCTGAGACATCAAAAAGAACGATGTCACGAAAGGCATAAGGAACAAACTTCGCGAGGAAGACAAACCGATAAAGCACACAAAAATAACATATCATCAACAAAATCTTATACTAAAACTGTTGTTTACTTGTGCAATTGTTGAGACCACAAATCAACATCTGGTGTGTAAGAAAACACGCAAACTTACCACTTATAGCATTTCATTAACATAATGCTAACATGTACATCCTCGTCTTCAAAAGGGTGCTAAATGCTAAGTGAAGAATCCCCCCGCCCTCAGAACAAAAGAAAAAATACAAAACAAAAGGAAAAAAATTGGTAAAGAGAGTTCCTAAGAAACACCACAGCCAGTTTCCACACGATTAACTTTCGTGAAAGCCCCTTAATGGTATAGTTAAGAATTTCAAACATCAAATGCAGTAAAAATATTCTTTTCTTTTTGTTTAAGTGAATTACAGGCAATAGCGAGATGGGGAATCTTGCCACAAGCAAGAATTGAACCCTTGTTGTACCTCCCTAGTGAAGAACAAGTATTCTGGCTGACTGGGCTAGGCCAATTGGTTAGTTGAGAATCTTCTTTCCAGTTAACTATGGGAGCACAAAAGGTTGGGCAACTACAAATGAAATTTGCGCACCTTCAATTCATCACGTTTCCGGGACTTTAGTTGGGAAAGCTGGGTCTCTGCATCATGCAAACGATCCTGAAGAACTTTCTTCTCTGAGTTGAGCTTTCCAATTTCATCCTTCCGTTCAGAGCGAAGCCATTCAAGCTGACTCTCAACTTCTTGTAACTGCTCCATGAGCTCCTTCTTTTCCCGGGCAAAACGATCCATCTCAGCCCTCATATCAGACTGCCATTTCATGGAGGTGTCAATTCAGAACACACCCATAACAATTAATCAGAAGAAATACATATATCACGATTCTGAACAAAAAGTTACCTTAAGCCGGTTATTAGTTGCCTCAGATTCACTCAGCCTTTGTGATATGGTAGCTTTTTCTTTAACCATATTGGAGATCTCAGCTTTTCGTTCTTCACGAATACGAATGATCTCGTCTTCACTGGCACATAACTGATGCCAAAGAGCCGCCCGATCAACATTTGCAATTTCAGCAACCTCCCTCATCATGCTCAGAACTGGTCTAACAATTTCTTGCTCCTCACACAACAAAATTACCAAAACTTCCAAATCTAAGTCTACCTCACGACTACTACCTGTTGCACTAGTGGCACGGTCAACAAGTCTCTTAACCATCCTCAATCGATGAGACTCATCTGCATACCATCTAAACAAAATCGTGTAAAGCATTTTCGCAAAATCTGTCACACGAGAGTCTCTAGAAAGTGCCAATGTCTCGGCAAGACCAAGAACAGATGTGAAATCATCTCTCTGGGCCCCCGTTTGCTCAATATCGCTCTCGAGTCCCTCCACAGTCCCATCTGTGTGCTGAAAATTTTCAGCAACAGTAAAATTTAATCTTTGAGCAAGCCGTCTTTCTAATACCATGGCCAATGATTGAGCCACTATTGCACCTCGAGCTATAGCTCTCTCGAAAGCATGGGAAGCTTGAACAGCAAGGGAAGGAATAGACAGCATTTCAATCAAAATATGTATATCTGAAAAATATCGAGTAATGCAAAACGCATGCTTGTCCAGTGCATGCAATCGTTCAGAAGTAGGCGCATTTTCACCAAACACGAAGAGCCCGCAAGGCACTGCCGAACCGTTATCAGGATATTCATTGTCGCAATTTATATCTCTTAAAATAGCTTCAGCAACATCTGCGCAACTATTTACCATTCTACTTAAATAATCAAGCACACAGGGAGACACCTCGAAGCCCAAATCTTTTAGCCTAACACGAACAGATCTAACCTACAGAGGAGAAGAAAAGTAAATTAAATGCCATCAAAATAAACAATTAAAAACTCATTAATGTTTTGACTTAATATGAAAGCGACTCATTCAAGATTCAAGAGGTTTTGAAGCACACCGCTTCTGGTAGATGTTGGCACTGCAATGCAGCCTTAAAAATAAAATCCATGGTAGCTGCCAGAGGTTCATCATTTGAGTCTGCCAAAAGTTCGAAAGATTGAAAAAGAACACTCTCCCAAACTTCAGTGCTACATTCCAACTGGCTAAGAGCACCAAAAACCTGACACGTGAAGATTGCATGAGTACAGAATGAATAGCAACAAACAAGCAAATAATATTCCCCAAAATTAAAAGTATACTACATTCAAACTCGATGCACATGTTCCCCATATTTTCAGACTTAAGATTTTTAACTGTGTGCGTGAGTCCATGGGCATGTATGTGCCAGTGCGTGTTTGTACTCGGAAATTATTGAAGAACATCCAATAAGGAAGCAGCAAGGAACAAAGAAAAATCTTCAAAATCTTACAGGAACTCGTAATGCAGGTTCTGCATCAGGCCTCTGTAGTCTATCTAGAAGTGCACAAGCAGCAAGTGGATGCTCCGAATGCTCAACTAATTTTGGTACCAAAGCCACCAGGTCCGGCTGCAGATGCCTGGGAGCTTTATCCAAAACGAGAGCAATCTTTTGTGCAGACTGGGGCATTCGCCTTGGCTCAGGACAACCTTGTGGAATGGCTCCATCTAGAGCTCTCAGTGAATTCACGATCAACCCGAGAAGCTCCTCAGACTGCTCCGGCCATTTGGTCTGAGGCTACATTTTATTCAATCAGACAACATCCAAAAATTCAAGCTTAAAAGTTTAACATTTGAAACCATTTATTCATCAGTTAGTCAACAGCAAAAAATTCACGCTAAAAAATTTAATTCCCCATTTGAGACCATTTATTTACCTTAGAGCGAAGGGAAGCACTTTCTGAAAAACCAGCAGCCGATGTCTCAGGCGGACGAATGGGCAGTCCGCTAACAATTTTATCAGGTATAACAACCCCATTCATGTCACAACTTTGTACAGCAGATGCATTGGTGCCTTCATCTATCCCTGGGTCCAATCGATCCTGTACGGGGAGAGGTACAGGTTCTATTCCCCCATTTTCCCTATCAGATTCCAAGGGGCTAATAGCTCCACTTCCATCTGGGGATGGTTTGAAGTTTGAATCAGCAGACTCATCATTGGAATTCCCTTCTGAAGGTTGGCAACACTCAACCATTATGTCCAAGAGCAAATCAATGATTGCCTGCTGCAAAACTTTGACTCCCATCAACAAATTCATCAGACTGGGGGAAGAAGATTCACCATTCCTGTTAACCTTCTTGCCATCATCGCCGCCACCAGAGAGTTTGGTCGGAAGAAGCAAGCGCTTTACTTTAGCAGGGTCATCAAGATAAACACGAAGTCCAGTCAGAAAACCAGCTATGGCGCCAGCATCCATGAGAAGCTTCTCTCTTAAAGTGACATGGGGCTGTGAAGGATTCTCTCCATAGGTGAGGTGAAACCCCGCTCTAGAAAGAAGGTTTCTAAAGATGTCTTCTTCATCTCCACTTATCCCTTCACTATCCTCAGAATCGAGGAGTTCATCAGGGTCAGTTGTCAGGGCATCCTGATCATCCTCAGAAGCCCAAACCTGACAAAAAGAGGATCAAGTATGAAGAAGGTCGGACACAACCAACACATCAAGAAAACAGAACAAAAATACGATGCATGAAAAAACCAATGCCCAATCATGTACAAGGCCAATGATTGTAAAGAACTTTCATTTCTATGTGTTGAATCATAAGCTTTTAGCTCAGATAGTTAGAGCCGCCATGCTGATAATGCGAAGGTCACAGGTTCGACACCTGCATGGACTATTTTACATTTTCTTATTCCACATCTTCGTTTGGATATCTGTTATTAGTCCACTATTCTTTGTCCAAAGTGGAAGCTAACTACAGATTCAACTTACTGTGAATTTTCAGAGCCTACTGGTAAGGTGTCTTCGGAGTTACAAAATCCAAACAGATTTCACATAAAGAGTCTCCGACATGCAGGCACTTGCAATCAAGAGCAGAGGTGTGCAGCCCTTAGATAACGGAACAACTCTTACCTTGGTCATTCCCTTACGACCTCCATTGGCCCAAAAACCAACAGAGGTGGTCAGGGGTAAGAAGTAGTACTTTTAAAGGCACAGTTCAGGCACGCCTTGGCACAATGCATCCAAAAAATTCCTGAAGGCTTTCGACAGTAATAAAGAAGAAAATTGAGTGCCAAGACCGCTAGTTCAGTTATAGACATAAACACCGAAAATTCGACAATGAAAAAGCACTTGAAGAAGCGATTAGGATAATCCAAGCCGCCTCATAAAGTTACTCCTTCTTTCATTAGTATCGACACTACATGTTTACAGAGGTGAGCCATGCAATTAAGAGGTGCTTTAATAAGTGCTCTCACCAGGCCCATTTAGCGATTAACAAAAATCTATATCCATGATAGGAACATAATTTAAGAAATGCATTGTGAAATTAAAAGCCACAGGAAAGTGCCTTGTAATGTGGAAGCTGCAACTTTCCAGACACAAGAATCAATATAAGAGATACCTTGGAATGGTCAGCAGAGTCAGCACTTCAGCACATAAATTTTGATAACTGGGTACGAACTAACAGTGAACGACAGAATGCATGCTTCCAGATAATGAATAACAGGAATGGCATAGTAAGATGAATTGGCCCTATGTATGCACTAACCTCAAGATCCGAAAACTCAAACCATGGGCAGCAGTCCAAGATTTCACAGACAAAAACAACTGTGTCACGTACAAGAAAACCTGCATCTGCTTCCAGCATGTCGGACACCTTCATGAATTGAAGAACAGAATTATTCCATGTCTTTGTACAAATAGAAGACTCTTTCCACACAGTCTTGGCATGATTCTTTTGGTTTACCACAGCCATCCGGTATTTGACCCAAAAGTTTTTATCAGGATCAGTGCCAACTGATTGATCACTCTCGAGGTATATACAGATGGTGTCAAAGGATTCATACACACCTGCATTATACAAGTGAAAACAAATAAATCAACCACCCCAAGGAGAGATAGTTTCATTGGAGAAATGAAGTGATAAAAATAAAAGGCCACCCACCAATCCGAAGCTCACATCCTCCAGCTTGGAAGAATTTGCTAAAGATTTTTCTGGTCTCCATAATTTCTTTAAAGGAGAGAAAGTTCTCCACCTTCCATGTAAATGAACTCCTTTTCCCAACCGTATCTACCTGGGAAACTGCACTGCTCGACTCCGTATCCTGATCAGTAAAATCCTGTGTTATGGATGCCTCTTTCAAAATAACAACTTCAGCAGAGAATAAAACTGCATCCTGAACGAGAAATCCAGAATCTTGATCGAAGAGTGTAGTCAGTGTCACAAATTCACGCCAGCCCCAATCTTTTGCGGCTTTGGAGTAACGGTTCTGTGATTCCTTTGTCACAGACTTTTCCTCCATCCTCTGGTTCACTACCGATAGTCGGTGGCTCACAAAACAACTCCAGTCACTAGAAGTATTTCGCGAATCTGTGACTTCAAGAAATACTGAAAGGTGACATGGTGGTTGAGACTGCCCTGATACCAGCAAGCAATATTGTAGATTTCATCAGTCCAGCTTTTGTAAGCATGAATAAGCAATTACTAACCTAGCAAGTAAAGTTCAAATCCAAGGTTCAGAACAAAATGATATCAGTGTCCCCTTTCTAGTAATTGATGCCTTCGTAGTCATAGGCAAGTACGAGCAAGAACTCCAAGCAAGATTAATACACAATTGATAAGCCAGTCCCTTGTTATTAGTTCTAAAAAGTAGGAACAATAGCTCAAAAATCCATATATCAACAGATTAGCAACTGCATATCTACCGCGAATAATTCCAAGTACAAAGATACATTAGCAAATCATGCCATATCAGCCATACATTTCCATCTTCAATTCAAAGGATGTGGGACCTACTTCATCACTGATCCATAGAAGGATCACATATTGTATTGACCTAAGCATAATCAACAGTTGGAACTATCAACTATAAAATCTCAAACAACAGAGAAGCCTCTAGCAGCGATCTTGCATACCTCGGGGATAAACAATAAGCCGACAATCACGATTCCCGATTTGGAATCTCTTGCTCTTGATGCAAAGACCAGTAATCTTCCTCTTCTTAAGCAAGTCCTTCAACCTCGTGAAATTCTCTATTCTCCAAGTGAATTTCCCCATGTGCCCATCAGACTTCTTCGCACCACCTCCACTCCTCGCTCCAACCACCCCGCAATTCTTCGAAAAGTTACCGACCTCCTTTATCACATGGAACGACGTACTAAACACTGCAGTATCATCCACCAAAAAACCCGACTCAGGTACAACAAAATCCGACATCTTCATGTAATCATTCCACCCCAAACTCGTGTTATCCCCGCTTTTATTATCCGCTGCAAACCTCCCGTACGAGTCCCTGTGCATGTGATTCAACCCTGGCTTCTGATTCAACACCGACATTCGAAACAAACACCAACAACTCCGATCCGCCACCAATGTCTTCTCCGTGTCCTTACTCTCCAAACACATGGACAAATAATCAACCCCATTCACCGAGCTTTGATAAACACTAATCCGCAAATTACACTCTCCGGCTGGGAAAACAGGGCTCATTATCTTCTGAGTCTTAATCATATCCTTGAAGATACTAAAGTTATGAACCTTCCAAGTAAACTTCCCACACAACACATCACCCAACACCGCCCCCTGTGTAACACTCGAGCTGCATTGCACCTCATTGTTATCCCGCGTAAAGTTAAACGTCTCGTTCAACACTAGTATATCAGCGGTAACAATCACGGAATCATTGATATTATTTATCAAGAACCCACACTTGGGGTCTAGGATAGACGCCGAGGGAGTGAAGTCACACCAACCGTGCGACTTCTTCTTGCTCGAGAACCGGTGCCACGAGTCCCGATGAATCGACTTCGATTCGTCGGCGTGGTTCACCACGGCGAGGCGGTAGCTCGCGAAACAGTCCCATTTGGACGAGGAATTACCCCTAGGGTCCATAATTTGGAGGTAAATCGATATGTAACCGGGCAAGGCCTGAGAATCACCTTTAGGGTAGACGAGGAGGCGGCAGTCGTAGCCACCGACTTCGAAGTATTTGCTCCAGAGGGCACGGGCTTTGACCCTGGGGAAATTGGAAATGGTCCATCGGCAGACGGCGGCGTGGTCCCCGCGGCGCTCGACCGCAACGGACTCCTGGCCGCCCGCGGCGTCGCGAGGGAGGGAGGGGTCCCCCTCGGCCGCGGCGGGGATCGAGACCGCGGCGGCCGGGGAGGAGGAGGAGGTGGAGGGGGTAAGGCGGACGGAGGAGTGGGGGTGGTCAGATTGGGTTGAGGAGGAGGAAGAGGAGGAGACGGCGCCGGATTGGGATGAGGTCTGGGGGTGTTTCATTTGTGGGTTGCTGTGTTGTGTTTGGGGTTCCTCCGTGTGGCTTTCTAGGTTTCTCTCTCTACAACTATGTATATATACGTATACAGAGAGAGAGAGAGAGGAGGAGGAGGAGGAGGAAGAGGAGGAGGCGAGAGAGTATGTGGTGAGGTATGTGAGAGGAGGGTAACGCTTTTCGTCGTTTGGACGATGTTTCGGTGTGTGATAGTTAGGCTGCGCCAACCCTTCCTTCGAGCTGATCAGCTGCATCAAGAACCAATCACAATTAGCCCCTCGTTACTCCAGTCGGTTTATGAGTTTGCTCTCCGGTTGATTTTATCGTTTGATTTCTTTGATCAAAGTGAAAAATAATTTCTTTTTTTTTTAACTTGGTGTTCATGTCAGTTCACGAGCATCTCAATTAATCCCGGAGACCATAAATGCACCGTCTACTAGCGGAGCTCACTTGTACCCCGAAGCAGATGTTTCGTACAGACTAATCCCGAATGAGTTAATAATACCTAAGAGGTTTCGAAAATAAGACCAGTAGGAGGAAACAAACCTCTAAATTTCAGATCTTGACCTCTCTGCCAACCCTTCTGAATCTTTTAATCCCGATGTAAATTACCTGTATTTGACCGGACCAGAAAGAGAATCAATCAAAGCGCACGTAACACCACTTGGTTTTTAGGCACCGTTTGATAACAGTGATAAATGTATGGGATTCGTAAGGAGATGGGATTAGGATTAGAATTGTGATTGATAATGAGTATAGTTGTTTGCGATGTGATTAGATGATAGAATTATTAATATCATGTTTGTTTGAGATGAGATTAGATGATAGGTTTGGATTGATAAAAAAAATTGGTAATGAGAAGGGGATGAGATTGGATTACGAATACCAAGTCCCAAAGGGTATTGCTAATACCCCTTATGGGCCAGCTTGTTCATCCCACGGGGCTACCAATCCGGACCAATTTTGAAAACCAAGTAAAGTAGGAAAATGATATTGGCACTCTAAAAATTGATGCAGACACTCCAAAAAACAAAGGAAAGAGGGCTTTGGTGTTACACTAATATTGGAGTGCCTACATCAATTTTTGAAGTGCCAATATCATTTCCCATAAAGTATTGCTAATACCATCACCTTAGCAATCCAATCCCAGCCTCCAAAATGTTTATCGGGCCTTAAGGAATAAACACCGCTTAGAGCATCTTCACTCCTTACTCAAATTTGTAAAAATCATTTAAAACACCACTCTACTCCTCACTCAAACTCAACCAAATCCTTACTCAAATATTTGAAGGTTATGTTCTTCCCCTTAATTTTACAATTATGCCATTAATGAAATCTTTACTCAAATTTATGCCTAAATTTGTATTTATCCATTAGATTGCTTTATACTAAATCAAATTTTTATCTAAATTTTTATTCAACTTTAGGTAAAAAATTGGGCGAGGAATGAAGATGCTATTAGAAAGTGTAGGCAAATTTACGTGCACATTGTTTAGTCTTTTTAGGGAACCAATCACGCTTTCGTCGATTGGAAGAGTTTCGATGCACGATGGCTAAAGCTGCGCCAGCCCTTCCTTTAGCTGATCAGCTGATGAATCAAGACTGTACCCTAACTTTCAGGGTGTGAGGCAAAACAAAAGATCCCTTGATAGTTCAGGGCTTTCGGATAGCAGACATCGACTAATTTTTGACGGCCAATCTTCTTTCTACTATCAGGGATATGATCCCACATGGTTGATTGCATCTAGAAAATTTTGAACTTGAACTTGAGACGAAACAAGCTCTTATATCTACAGCTTGAAATGTATACGATCTTAATTTGACGATTGAAATTGTTGAATTTATATGTTTTGATATGGGATTTATTCATAAAGAAATTGAGTTGTATAGCCGTATCTATTTGATTTGTTATATCTATCTCAAGTGTAATTGATAAAATCTCACGTTACTCTTAAAAACAAATGTGATTCGACATTTTCCAATATTCAATAAATTAACATTTTTGGTATGAATTTTTCGAACATCAAAAGCTACAAATGCATGGCATGTTGATCATATGAGGAATAGTCACATCACATCATGACATTGTGACAATGATAATTTCTAATTCTAGCTACAAATAGTTTGGGCAAAATTACCCCTTTTGAATTTTTGGTATTTTTTTTTAGTTTTTTATTAAATTTATGATAAGTTTTTTTGATTAATTATTCGTCTTGATGGAAAAAATCTAAGAAGAAAATAATTATGACTAAAAGTAAAAAAAAATATACTGAAGACGAAAATATATTGATACAGACAATTTCACAGTCTTGTTGTTCGTCTTTTTTAATTTGGATAATATTTTATTTCTTTTATAATTCCACTTGTTGATACAGTAAAAAATATTTGACAAAAAGGTGGAAAAAATTGCTAAACACAAAAAAACTTCAATTGTCTATAATAATAATTAATTAGACCAAGTTTTTTTTAATGAAAGTTTGAAATAAAATAATCAAGATCAAAAAAATCAAGGCTTCTGAGGAGCGATGGCACTTTTACCAAAGTTGGAGATATTTAACCTAAACAAACTTGATAGCCAAAATGAATGTGCATTAGCCGGTTAGCCCCATCTACTGCATTAGGCGGGCACAAGTAGGACATGTACGGCACATTTAAAGGTCGACATAACATGACAAAATAGGACTTGTTCGAGTAGCAAGTTCCACTTTGGATGTAGGATTGATGAAAACTTGGCAATGATAAAATTAATTGGAGAGAAAAAGATTATTAAAATGATAATAACAGAAATTGAAGTTAATACGGAAAATTATATTTCTTGCATGTAGATGATTGAGAAAAAATTTGGGGAAAAAGGTTGTTCAAAATATTCTTATAATGAAAATCACAAGAAAACATTCCTACGTGTCTAAATTAATCTTACCCCTTTTTCAAAAAAAAAAAAAAAAACTGAAATGATAAGTTGGAAAAGAGAATAACTTTCAAATTATACTTTACAACTTTTACAGGATTTTTTTTTTCTAGACAAGAATCATGAGTTTTTTACAATTATAAGTAGCTAAGATTTTGTTGCACTTTCTACTACTCTTTGGCTAGATCAACATTATGATTTTTCCCCATCTTTTCATCTTTTTTTAAAATTGCCATACTAATAAAAATGGCTTATGGACCCAAAACAAATATGAAACACACACACACACACACACAAAAAGGAAAAGAAAGGATGAAAAGCAAGCTCTAAAGTCTCAAAATTACCCCATCTAGAAAAGTCACAAATTAGGTAAGGGGGAAACGAAAATTAGTATTTGTACTCTATTTTTTTTTTATACAAAGTTTAGATCTAAGTTTTATCTTCTTAGGCTTAAAATTAAAGATACCCAATTCCAAAATAATTTCACAAATAATAGCGAAGAAAATATTTTTCACTCCCTCAAAATTTTACCCGTTTGCACTCTTTCGTTTGTTTTTATTCACGTGAAATTATCAAATATCCCCCGTACGTAAAAAAAAAAAAAAAAAAGTCTTCAATATAAGGATAGTTTAAGAATCCCAAGCCAATAATGACAAGAAAATGTGCGCATGAACCAATTGGACCTAAAAGATCATAATCTCGAAACCCACCGGGAGATGTTAGGGGTACATCAGTTTGTCACACTTCTCTCATATATATGTTGGTCCCTAGCATATATTGTGAAATTTTCATACATGCATGCGATAGAAGTGTGGTTAGGATGTGATAGATTGATGTGTTCCTATCATTTCCCAATTCTAATACGTGTATTCTCCTACCAAGGAACAAAAATTGAGTGCACGAGGATAAAATGAGAGCGCTAAAATCATTTATCCAAAAAATCAAAGGGCCTAAATTGCAATATAGTTCTCGTGAACCACACGTGTCAGCTCGATAGGTGGAAAATCCACGGAGAGTCTGTCATCCCATGTGTGAGACTCGACATTCCCCTTTTCGAACCTAAAACCGCCGCGAATCGGACCGCCGGTCGGAGAGCACGGCCGCGCATCGGACCGCCATTAGAGAGCACCGCCGCGAATCGGACTGCAGTTGGAGAGCTCCTGCCCATTTCGACTACCGTAAGATCGCTCGAGCCCTCACCCTTTTCACTGTCTTTCGAAGCTGAATTCCTCAATTTCGGTTTAATTCTCAGTTTCGTTTGGTTAAAAACCTTTGTTCTAGGTTCCCCCCGGTATTTTACACTCGTAAACTTGTTTGCATAGAGTAGTATTGTGTGTGTTTACAGAATGGTGTTTGCAGATGTCTGAGTTTGACGTGTTTATACTTGGTAGGAAAACCCGGGTCAAACCGGAACAGTACCGAGATACCGATGTTCTGAAATCGCTAGGCGCTAGTCGAGCAAAAAATTGCCGCCTAGCGTCAACTATTTGGCTGCATAGCGCCTAGGTGGGAACTAGGCCGACTTGTCAGCTGCCTAATCTAGGCATTGGACCACCGTCTAGCACCTAGGCGGCCGACTTTTAGAACACTGTGAGATACACACTGCTACCGAGAAAACGGTATGCTTGTCAGTACGGGAATGACAACTTTGATTTTCAGAGTGTTGAATTCCTTGCATTTTTATTGTGTTAGTTATTTTCCCTCAAAATTTGTTACCTAAGAAACACAGGATTTCGGAAGAATATTGTTTTTACACTAGTTTCTGCATAGTTAAACTAGTACTACTTTTCAACTTTCTCTTAAATTTTTTGGCAACAAAAGAGCGATGAAATAAAATATTTTCATTTTCCTTTAATTCTATCCACTTTAGTTTTCTCCTGGGTGATTTTTGCGCACTAATTTCTTAACCAATGAACCGACCATATTGTTTGGTTACTGGGAAAATGAAAGCAGCGGAAAGAAATGGAATTTTTGGTGTTTATTGGAGAAAAGTCTACTAAATTATGAAGACATTGATTGCTTGAGTGGAACGTTTTGAACTTATCTGGTCCAAATTGTCCAATTAGTGTTATTACAAAAGGACATACTATGAGATAGTATAAGGTTTTTGATTTACAGAGTGTTTTGCTTACACTCTAATACGTACTAGATTTGGGGAACTGGGACTCCTACGACCCACTACTCGATGATTGAAAACACTCACTGAGTGAAAACTGGAGAAAGGTAAGTGTGCAGTTACAGATAACTCAAAAGTTGCCAGCTCAATGGGTTGTGGGTACCCGGTTAGGTCTATTTGTTTGACGAGACGAGTAGTGAAGGAATATATAATCTCATCAGGTTAATAAAACCACACCTCATATGGTATTGTGTATCCACACTTTGGGGCATTAAATGCATTACATAACGACGGATGTTTAACCAAGTCCAATAAATTTTAATCCAAACACCTGATTTGTGGTCATCTTGGATATTTGTCCAATCCGCTACTAACATCCGGTCAAACAAGCGGGCCCTCAATGAGTTGGAAATGGATAGTGGGGTAACCAAATGAGATACAGATGTTAGCTAAGCTAAAAATGCATGGCTATGCAGCCAAATGTCTCCGGAAGGTATGTCTACATGTGTTGAAGCCAAATACAATGAATTACACATGTAAACGAAATAAATATGGGTTGTTAATTTGACCATTTCTTCCTTTTCTTTTTTTCTTTGAGAAAGGGTTAGCTCAGGTTGGTAATTGTTTTGCTTTTGACTTTATTTTTGATCTTATGACTACATATTTCGCATTTAAGATAGCTATCAGCAAATAATTGTTCCAACTTCCTATGAGAATAGCCATAGTAGCACATAAAAAAGATGAAACAGAAATTTCGGTATTTTATTGAGACTACTCTCACCATATTTGGACTTTAGGCAGCTCAAATACCATCTGTGATTTGATTATGCAGGGGAATATCTTTTCTACTTTCCTGGATGTTGACAAACGTCTTTGGCGCACTGGATGTCTGATATATGGAAGGATGTGAAAAGCTGGAGGAGAAGAATATAAGACTAACTGAGGTAAGTACGCTACATTTGTTTCTATAGTTTTCCTTTCATTGTCCTTTCCCCCGATAAATCCTTTAAGAAATCGATCCATGATCAAATCACCCGACCGTGTGGACTAACAGAACTCCCAGCAGCATTTACTCTATACATCGTTTTGTGCTACTGTCTTAACATTGTCAAAGGATTCTTCCTAGGGATTGCATGCAGGAATAGTTAAGGGTCATTCTGATACTAATACATATGCATTGGAATTGAGTGAAACAGAAAGTTATTGCCTATCTTGTGGGTAGAATCCTAATTGTTATTATTATTTTTCTTTAGTATGCAATTGTAATTAGTCCACTTCTATATAGGTTTGGTAAAGGTTCTAAGTGAAATCAATCCATGTCTGTTCTAATGGAAAATAATGTGCTATGCTGGACCTTGCAAGTTGCAAGCAATGTTTTAGAAGCTGGACCCGACTGGCCGGTTGGACCGTCAACTGGGACATGCACACCGGCCCATATGATCTATCAAACCGTTAATTATTAAAAACCGGCTTCTTTATCAAAAACCAGTTAATTTAGCACTTAAACCAGTAACCCATGTGAACCGGTCATGGGCCACTTTAACCGGAAGACGGAAAATTTGAACTAATCGAGATGGTAAAATCAGAAACAGCCCTTACAACTGCCTCTTTGATGCTCAAAGCTGGCATTACAACCAACCAGCTGCCTGCCCATTGCATTACTAAGCCTTGATATCGTTTTATAAAATGGAAGGGTACTTCCAAAGTATTGTGTCCTACTGATGTGGGATTGAACATAAAGTGCACACTTCATCTCAAGAGCCCAATTTCTTCTCTGATAGCAAGACATACATGGACATTCCAATCTTATTTTACTCTTGTTTTTTATATTGTTATTATTAGTTAGATTTATATTTCTAATATGCTTTTGACATCACGGTTCGATTCCGGTTTGACCGTGGTGGAACCGGTAAGCCGTCGATCCAGCCCCTTTTCCAGTTCACTCACTGGTCCGGTTTTCAAAACATTGGTTGCAAGAAATATTACTTTCTACACAATGTAAAATTATGCATGATGAGTTGAAATTGTGGCATGTTTCTCTCTTCCTAAACGTCTTTAAGTTCTTGAGCTCTTGGGTCCTTTCATGTGGTGTGGTTTTGTATCTTTAGTTATATGAAAGCAATGCTTAAAATTAATTGGCTACTGAGTTGATGGTTTGGAGGATACACATGAAAGTTTTTGTCTTTCTGGTGTTTGGTATTTGGCTTGGCATTGGCCATAACAGCATGCCTAATTCATCACTTGATGCTTGCCATCGAGTGCCAAACCTGGGAATTTGACCATATCTCGACACGATGTAAGAATGATCTTTCTTTTACTGATAGAGCTTACAAGCCCTGAAGTTTGTTCTAGTACTGGCTGTACCACCCCAAGGATTGCTGCCTGATTTCTTTCACTGCAATTAGGAGTTTAGGCATTTAGTGAAATCATGGCAGTGGGTTCAGGGTTGATTAGTGAGGTTGTACTCATCCAGCCATCTCATATAAGCAAAAACAGTTCTTTGGATTGCAAATAGTTATCAATTTACTGGTTCAAATTCTCGTCTTTTTATTTGTTGATAACCCACAAGTCCTTGCCATCCAGGTTGGGCCACCTTAGGTCCTGTGGTTCAACACCCAAACCAGGGGTACTGAGGGCCCAACTGGATAAAGAGCAGCAGTCCTCGCTTTTGGCAATAGTTGAACTTGAGACCCAAATGGTAACATCCCATGGGCTAAGAAGCAAGGGTATTGAGATGGTTTGTAGACACCTACACAAATATGGACATGAGACATGAAATTTCTCAAAAAATCATGATACGGACATAGCCAGCACCACGGCCAATAAAAATGTTTGTTGTTTATCTTTATTGTTAACTTTATGGATGTTGTATCCGCAAACAACCAAAATTAATTACATAAAAACTAAAAACTAACCCTATATAACTAATAGTCAAATAGAGAGAGAGAGAGAGAGAGAGTACATGCCACAGACGATCGAGGTAGACTGCCTATCATTGTCAAGTATAATCGTTTGAACCTGTCAAAATAAATTGCAACAGGATCCGGGCCATGTCTCTAACCCTTCCTAAATGTGGCCTAGCTTGTCCTAGATGTGTCTGACTGAAAATATGAATCGAGTACATGACCATGGCACATAGCGTGTCCCATACGTTTTTGGGAGTCACGGCATGTTGGAGACGGAAACGGCGACCACGTGGGCATGCAGGTGCTTCATGGCCAAAATATCTTGCCATCGAACCAAAACCCGGTGGGTTGGAACAAATGTTTGTGTGAAGTCTCCGAACTTTCTATGCTTCTCTACTTTTGTACGTTAGTGGGTTCAACTGCTCTTCTTCAATGGTGATCATTGCTTGATGATGATTTGGTTACATGTGGAGGTTTCTTAGGGTAAGAGACTTATATTTGCTTGTTCTTCCCAATCTATTGGCCTTGTACGGCTCAAGAGCAATTCTCTTGTGGTTTGTCTGAATAAAATCATGAATGGTGCCATCAGAGTATATACATAGATGACATGGTTTACATGGCAACTCCTTATTGGTTAGATTTAGTAGATTATTCTACGTTATTTTGTTGTGTGTAGTTGACATTGTTGGCACCACCAAAGTCGGGGAGGATAACCATGTATTCATAAGTTAGTTTCTTCCCACTAGATATGAGTATAGTTGAATGCACTTGATGAAAGTAAAGCTTTAAAGATCAGAAGTGGTAAGTCTTAAAGTTTTAACATTGACAAGGAACATAATGGCAGAATACAATTTGGACAAGTTGTAAAGCTCTACGGACTTTGCTCATGAGCCTAGAGAGAAGTATGTGTCATTGTGTTGAGTTCTCTGTATGCGTGTTGTCAATACGCACAAGCAAGAACATGAGTTTCTCGTTTTTCTTTCACCACAACTCTAGTGTTATTTCTGACATCCTTTCTAAAAATAAAGAACTCGTGGGAACTCATAAGTTGAGTAGTCTACATTTCTACAATAATAGTACTTTCACATTTTGGATATCCATTATGATTTATGAGGTTTCCATCTGTTTCAGATGGAGGCAGTTTGTCTCAACAGTGAGCAGGTGTTTGACGGAGGCGATGAATGTGAGGATGAAGGAGACTGCTCCATCATGGACCAGGACGATGAAATCAGTGAAACACACTCACAAAAAGAACGACCACCACCTACCGTAGGTTTGGAGTTTGAATCTTTTGATGAAGCTTATGATTTTTACAATGTATTTGCCAAGGAACAAGGTTTTGGCATCAGAGTAAGCAATTCATGGTTCAGATCAAAACGAAAAGAAAGGTATAGGGCAAAACTTAGTTGCAGTAGTGCAGGTTTCAAGAAAAAGAGCGAAGCCAATAACCCTAGACCGGAAACAAGGACCGGCTGTCCAGCAATGATTGTCATTAAGCTTGTTGATTCCAAAAGGTGGAGAATTGTTGAAGTTGAGATTCAGCACAATCACCCTGTGAGCCCAGATGTTAAACGGTTTTACAAGTCTCACAAAAAGATGATCCTTGCAGCCAAAAAGGCACAACAGTTGGAGCCCGTTATGGAAGTACATACAATAAAGTTGTACCGAACTGCAGCTGTGGATGTTGTAGATAATGGGTACTCCAATGTTGATGAAAGAGAAGCTAGAAGGAATCATGTTAACTCTAAGCATTTGGAACTTAAAGAAGGGGATGCGCATGCAGTCTATAACTACTTCTGTCGCATGAAGTTAACAAATCCAAACTTCTTTTATCTAATGGATCTTGACAATGTAGGGCGATTGAGGAATGTGTTTTGGGCAGATGCAAGATCTAGGGCGGCTTATAGCTACTTTTATGACACTATCAGAATTGACACAACGTGTTTGGCAAGTAAATTCGAAATCCCTCTTATCTCCTTTGTGGGAGTAAATCATCATGGGCAATCCATATTGTTGGGATGTGGCTTCCTTGGGCATGATTCAGTGGAGTACTTCATTTGGGTTTTTAGGACATTGCTTAGCTGTATGTTAGGACGATCTCCACAGGTTATCATTACCGATCAGTCCAAAGCCTTGCAAACTGCTGTATCAGTGGTTTTTCCAGGAGCTCGCCATTGTTATTGTTTATGGTACATTATGCAACGGGTTCCAGAGAAGTTAGGAGGACTTAATGGATTTGAAGCGATCAAAGCACAGTTAAATAAAGCAGTTTATGACTCCTTGAAGATATCCGAGTTCGAAACTCTTTGGGGTGATATGATTGGGAGGCATGGGCTTGGCGATAATAAATGGCTTCAAGCACTTTATGAAGATCGACAAAAATGGGTCCCGGTTTACTTAAAAGGCATTCCTCTTGCAGGAATGATACCCATCGAGGAAAATAAGGGCTTGACTGCATTTTTCGATGGATATGTCCATAAACACACGTCGTTTAAGGAATTTGTGGATAAATACGATTTAGTTCTCCAAAGAAAATACCATAAAGAAGCCACAGGGGATTTGGAATCGAGAAACTCAAATTTTGAATTGAAATCAAGATGCAAGTTTGAGCTTCAGCTTTCCCAGGTGTATACTAAAGAAATTTTCAAGAAGTTTCTATCTGAAGTGGAGGGAATGTACTCCTGCTTCAACACAAGGCAGGTGAATGTCAATGGGCCAATCATAACATATGTTGTCAAGGAACGAGTTGAAGTTGAGGGGAGAGACAAGGAGGTGAGGAATTACGAAGTTTTATATGAGACAACTCAAGTGGACATCCGTTGTATCTGCAGTCTGTTCAACTTTAAGGGTTATCTATGCAGACACGCGTTGAATGTCCTCACCTATAATGGTGTGGAAGAAATTCCTTCGCAGTACATTCTACCGCGATGGTGTAAGGATTTTAAGCGGAGATATCCTCTTGATTATGACACCGTTGATGATATTGATGCGAACGATCCACTGCAGTGGTCTAATCATTTGTATAAACGTGTTATTCAAGTTGTGGAACAAGGGGCACAATCTCAGCAACATTATAAGGCTGCTTTGCAAGGGTTAGAGGAGTTGTTGCACAAGTTTAGTATTGTAGAGGCTGACAGCTTATTTTGATGGTTACATTCTATATCGCTCTCTCGCATGTATATAGTGGTGGGAAATGGTAAACATGTGTGCCTGATCCCTTCAGATTTGTTGTGCTAGCTGCGGAACATGGAAACTAAAGGTAAAGAGACCTAGTCTGTATTTCTCTCACAACACTACGAAGTAAATGAAAAGTGTGCAACCTGGATTGTCCAATACTCCTATTTTTAATTTTGGGCAAAAGGGAAATGTGTTTTGTTTGTTGTGAACTTGTGGTTGTCTTCTGCTAATTGCTTCAAACTTGTTTTTGAGTCAATATTGATTGTCACGTTTCCAGAGTTTGAAAAAAATAACGCCTTAAAAAAAAAGAGGAGTTTGCTGGGTTTTTCCTGGAAGCACCGCAAAAAATCTGGGTTAAGAAACCATTCTGGCAATGCTCGTGAAGTGGTAATACGCAACTGATAAAATACTTGGCCATCATTTACTACGAATGAGCCAGCTGCGCATTGATCCTGAGCAAGATCCACCTGCGCTGCAATACGCAAGCAGGCGACATGAGCCGATAGCAACTGATCGTATAGCAAATGAGACAAAATTTCGACTTTGTACCTTAGCATTTTTTGGTTATTTAGTGATACCAAAATACTAGATGTTGCGCTGACGCTCATTGCACTTGCCTTTGGAGAACCAAAAGAAAGAGGACGAACCAGCCAAAAGCAACAAGAGGAAGACCAGCCTCTAATATGAAACCAAACTGCTCAAATTTAACTGTGTTCGGCTTGTTAAGAGTTTGTTTCAGATCTCCTCAAACTTAAGTAATAAACAAGCAAAAACACAAATTCTAAACTCGTTCAGTTTGAGTCAAGCTTAAATAACCCAATACTTCGTATATGAGATAAGCATGTAGGGCATGTTTATTTAACAAAACAAACAGTGAAAGAACACATAAACTCCTACTCTCTCTTTTTTTTTCGGACATAATCTCCTAGTTGTCCCATTCAGCTAAATAAGCCAACTGGTTTATTTTTGTCCTTATTCAAATTTTTTTTCGTATCCGTTAGTTTTTCGTCAATTTTTTTTGGGATTATTAAATCGTCATGAAGAGAGGAATCTAAAAAGTAAAAAATTATGATCGAAATCCATTTTTTTTTAATAAAGACCAAAAAATTGACTTATTGGCTTATTTTTGTCTTTATTCAAAAAAATTAAGTTTCGACCGTAATTTTTTACTTTTTAGATTCCTCTTGTCATGACGATACAATTATCCCCAAAAAATCATCGTAAAACTAACAAATACGAAAAAAAAAATAAATAAGGAAAAAAAAAAGTCAGCTGACTTATTTAGCCGAACCGGGCAATGTCAAGGAGACAAGGAAAAGTAAATAAAACATTAAAACTACATTGACACCTGAACAATCACTGTACAAGTGTAATTGCACATAAAAAACATCCCAGCCTCAACAGCACTCAGGTTTTTACTCTGGCTAATGCTGCCAACGTGCGCACCAATGTGTAGAACCGAGTTGTCATTCAAATTAATAGATCGCAAAAGAATCTCTGATGCTTCTGCGTAAGTTTACGAATAGATAAGAGGTTTTAGTTACATCCAACTTTTAAAACCATACCCAATCCACTTCCACCTTACAAATGCACATAAGTCCTATTAAAATGAAACTTTCAATGACTCAAAAGTACCTCTTATGCAGCAGAACCGAGACGTTTGTCTTCATTTGATTTCATAAAGTAGGTTAGGATCAAAAAGAAAGTGTGTAACACAAGACACAAGTAATAATATTCGAATACTAGTTCAAACTAGCTTGATCTTTACAAAGGGAGAATCCTCCTTTTATAGGCGTAAGGAGGGAATACTGACACCAATGTTTACATCATGGCTTACGTACAAACATTAACTTGCCTGACTAATTACATCCTTGTAATAGTACTCCATATTATTAGGCTTCACTGTTACAAGTGTTGTGTATTATTGTAAAAAGTATTAATCGGTGGTCTTTTCAGAAGGGGTGAAAGTCTTGTGAATAGTGTGGATGTACAATAGATATTTCAAAGTCTTGTAACAGTAAAGCCTAATTATATGGAGTACTATTACAAGGATGTAATTAGTCAGGCAAGTTAATGTTTGTACGTAAGCCATGACGTAAACATTGGTGTCAGTATCTCTCTTTATGCCTATAAAAGGAGGGTTCTCCCCTTTGTAAAGATCAAGCTAGTTTGAACTAGTGTTCGAATAATATTACTTGTGTCTTGTGTTATACGCTCTCTCTTTGATTGTAACATACTTTGTGTTTGTACCCACTTCGTGTCTATACAAACCATACAAATTTCAGCCGTTGGAAAAGCTCTCTTCCTCAAGGCTCAAGAGCAAAGAATACAGCTAACTTTGCCTCTTAGAGTTGATCACATTTCTGTAGAGACGAACTTCATCCGCTACTCAATTTGCGAGTCAAAAGTTCAGCATCCGTTTGAGACTACATCGATCTGCAAGAAGAAACGAATACTCCCCTGTTTGGTTTTGGTAGTCAAATAAATTACAGGACAAATTACGTGGGAGGGAATAACAAGTTAAACGTAAAACCATACAACATACATAATCTAACTCCAACGAGTGAAAGCAGGGGAGAGGTAAAAAAGATGCATGCCTTAGTCTGTCAAAAAGGTATTAGGGTATTCCTAGATGACGGTGCTCCAATGTAGGCCAATACTCGAGTCAACTGTTACATCTAGACAGCAGACACAACCATTATAATTCAATTAATCCTGCCAATACAAAACTCAAACTGATGATATTTAGTACGAAATACAAACCATCCCGTACCAACACACCAACTTGATTATTCAACAAAGCACAATACCTCGAAGGTTAGTTTATTCCTGAATTGCATTATATCAAGGACAAGGTAAACTCAAATTAAAGAGGTATCTAGGTTAAAAAAGGGCAAAATCCACTTTGACCCCCTATAGTTTGTGCCATGTGCGGATATACCCTCTATGGTTCAAAAGTATGCACATAACCATTATAATTAACAAGTGCCCCCACTACACTACATTCCTGAATCCATCCCTGACAGCAGTAGGTGGAGAAACATGACCAGCAACCAGAGCCATGGTGTTAAAAGCTAGGGTTTTCAGAGATCGGGTGGTGTAACAGGGGGAAGAAGATGGGAATAGGGTTTAGGTGATGTTTTTTGGGTGAAGGGGACAAGTCTACTCGGGTTGTTTGCTCGGAAACGGCGTAGTTTGGGCCGAAACTGGGAGCACCCAAGGCTTCTTTTTTTTTTTGGGATCCTACCCAAGGCTTTGTTTTGTTTGGTTGAGATTTGATGATGGGTTCATTTATTGATTTTCATGGGCCCATTCTGGGTTCTACAAACATTATTCAAACTGCTCATTCTTCTTAAAATATTTTTTATGGATTCCTGCAAAAAATTAGCTCAATTCGATATCGATAAGGACTTGAAAGCATAAAAAAACAATATATTTAGGTAAGAGATCATTTTGCAATTGTAGTGAGCCTAACCAAATATGGGTTTTTACCCAAATTTGGATCAAAACTGGAGATGCTTTTAACACCTAGGTTATGAGAAATAGGGTTAAGAATGAATGTATTTAAGCAATGAATAGGTGGAAGAACTTGAGACTATAAGTGTTAGAACTTGTCCCATATTGGTTAATTACGACCTTCAAGACTAGTATATGAGTCTGGGCGGCTTTTCCACTCATTACCAATTGATTTTGAGTTGGATAATTTAACATGGTATTAGAGCTAGGCTTTTCGGAGGCTTTTGGACAAAACTCTTTTGATTGGTTGACCCATTGTTTGTGCCTTAAGCGCACTTTGTTCCGTTAATCGTTGAGATTCCTATGTTATGGATCATTTGTTTACCTCTCTACGTGCGGGGGGAATGTTAAAGCTTGTCCCTCATTGGTTAATTACGACTTCCAAAACTAGTATATGAGCCTGAGCGGCTCCTCCATTCATTGTCATTTGGTTTTGAGTTAGATACTTTAACAATAAGAAGCAAATCTTAATGGGAAAAAAAAAAACCTCATGCATGCCATGAAATTTACATCAAGAATACTCTGATGTCCTGTATAAGATTCCAGAAAATGTTTCTTTTCGATTGGCTAGATGCACATGACTTGGAACGATCAAGACTATAAGCTAGACGATGTAAATGAAGAACTTTGAGAATTAGGCCACAGTATTTCCAACCAGAAATGCTAGCTGTACAGACAGTGCGCACAGCCCACTTTTGGGTTCGTTTTGGGTCTAAAAAAGATAATCGGAGCCGTTCATCTTGTTCAAAATAGTATTTTTTTTGAGGTCTCCGTAAAAAATCAACTCCATCTGATATCATTAAGGGTGTTTACAAAACGTCCAATTTCGCTTCAAAATTTAGGCTAGCAATTTAGCAAATATGAATATTTCATAAACGCCTGTCACGATATCTTTTTTGGACTTGAGACGGGCCCAAAAGAGCGTTGTGCGCGCTGTCTATACAACACATGCTGTACCAGTAGCACAGCTCATTTCCAACTCACGCATAAGGCAAATGTGTACTGATCATGCACTTATCATCGACAGACGATAAACATGAATTTCGACATTGGTATTATTTTTGACGTGTTGTACAGAGGGAAACGTTTTCGATCATTTTAAAGTAATGGCTCCCATTCCCATATGCTAATGTGGCAAATTGCAAACGAAGCCGAGTTTGCAATGTTCAAATTGAATTAAGCGCGAGAAGCATCTCTGAGAGTCATTATACATCTCTTTAGCACGATGCGATGTACAAGGGTAGGGTGGCTTCCTCTCATCCAAAACAAAACTTCACTTTTTAGCATTCATATTTTTTGAAGAGAGAAATTTATTCACGGAGGAGTTGTGAATAAATTTTTCACGGCTCCGCACAATCTCGCCAAGAGATGGCAGTTCACCCCGCCCCGAACTAGTTCCTACCCGGCCCCAAATGGGACAGGTTTTCATCAAATTTTAGGATACCGGGGTGTGTGTGTGTGTGTGTGTGTGTGTGTGTGTGTGTGGGGGGGGGGGGGGGGGGGGGGGGCGGAGTGGGGAATATTAAAAAAAAAAAAAAACGATAGGGGGGGCGGGTTCAGGTTGATGTTACCCTACTCCGAAATATTTTTCCATACAAAATTATATTTTTAATCTAATACTTTTATCATTAAACTTAAAAATATATATTTATACCCCACTATTTTTCTCATTATTCTAAAAAAACCTCTTTTTTCCTTTATATTTCATCATTATAATAAGATAACACAATATATACATAACCATTTTCTTCTTTTTTGTCTTTATTTTTAATTTTTTTCCTCATTTTTCACGGGGTGGGGCGGGTAAACCCGACCCCCGAACGGGACGGGAACGGGGACACCCATGAATAACCTAACCCGGGCAAGGTTGGGTCGGGACCGGGCCATAATTTTTGGGTCGGGTTATGCCAAAACCCGCCCTGCCCCGTTGCCGTTCCTAATCTCGCTCGTCTATCCGCGCAATCTAACAACTACTAATTTTTAATGGCCAAAATTAATTTTCAATCCGGACCGTCCAAAAACACTTTGAACATGCACGATTGGGCCTCTGTTTAGTTTACAGAAAGCTCCGTAAAGAAGTTATTTTGTTATTTGAAACATGTGCAACCAAAAGTAAAAATGTCACAACGATAACAACTGCAGGTTTGATGGAGCATGAATTCCACAAATTGAAAAATCCAGTACACAGGCAGCGGAACTCCAAAGCAGCTGTAAATCTCGTTATACTAGACTTTGAAAACTCTATACATGGGCATGAATTTTTTACGGTGGCAGCTCCGGAAATTTTTACTAGGGTGGCAGCTCCGGAAATTTTTACTAGGGTGTTCAACAACTACCTTATCTCTTCAAACTCTATTAATCTGCCATAGATGCACCAATTTGCATTAAATAGTGCAAACTACACCATCAAAAAATACAGAAATACATAAGATGTACAATTGTTTTTGGCATATTTTTATATTTTGAGCCAAACAAGATTAAATTGACGCATAAGCACATTAATATTCTCTTGTAGGGAATTGTGGCAAATAGGTTTGAAGTGGATTTTTTGGACATAAAGCCCTTATTTTTTAAGATATAGGGTTAATAGTCGTTCACGGAAAAGCCAGAGTACGATATCGATAGCAATATCAAAAAAAAGATTACTCCAACTTGAATGGGAGACCTTCCCGACAGACACTAAAGCCCCTTTAAAACAACCACTTGGCCATACTCTTCTCACTTTTTTTTGCCTCTGATGAGACTCAAAAATGCAGTTGAGATTCAACTTTTCATTTCCCTTCACAACCCACGCACCCAAACAGAGCCTTAGTAATTCAATTTGCCATTTTCCAAACAGCTCAACTACACTCTGCGATACATCCCATATCACATTCTTTTCTCTAATCATGTTTTGTTAAATTCTTCATGGAGCATCGAAGTGTCTGAAAGATTCAAGTGTCTGACAGGAAAAGTTACGAAACGAAAAAAGAATAGGAACAAGAACGCCGGGAAAACGGAGTCAGAAATCGGGGACTTGTGAGATCAACTATGAAGAGAGACACCAGGATTTCTTGGCCTTGGCACCACTTTTCTACACAGAATTCAGCCTAAGCACCTGCAGACCTGAAACCATGAAACATAAACGCGGAACGATTACCATACGATTGAATTAAAGAGACTAACTCCACACAGGCCAATGCCGAAAGGAGCTATTTTGACTACGAAGGGTAGATTCCAAATATTTCCGTTTGGATGTACTAACGGATTTCAAATCGCTGTTTGTAATCCATATTTGTTGGATCCGGAGATTTGAAATATAGTGAAATTACTAAAGTCCCTAAGACATTGTGTTCGATCGAATTCAAATATTGTAGAACAAACCCAAAAGTCAGCCCTAATAAGATGGAATTTGCTATGTAAAATTGTTCAAATGATCATACACACCAGCTGAATAATTGAAGTTATGTTCTTATTCCGCTTCCAATTCTCATGTATCAGGAACATATGTAACATATTGACAGCACCTGCATGTAGTAATGTTTTCGCTAAATCGGCAACTCTAGGAAGGGTAAGAATTAAGCATTAACAACTAGGTCCCTGTATAGCCAAAACAAACTACATTTTAACTATTGTGTGGTCCAACTCATTTCCTCCTAAATGTTTGAATTGATATATAGTAGGGGCAAACTTATTAATTACATAATCAACTAAAACTTTAACAGGCATGGCCAAGTCGGAAGGACGAAGGAATGCGACATTGTGCAACAACTGGATTTATTCGACTTCGTGAAAGAATTAAATTCGCAAGGAACTTGAGTAATTGAGTCCCTCTTGTGGAAAAGTGAGAAACAATATCCCCTACTTCTATTTGAGATTTTTAAGATACGGGGGTCCAAGATTTATCCTCCGGAGAATGTGAAAAAAATCTTTGACAAAACACTGAACTCTATGGGCATATGTAGTGACAAACTGCTAAAATTGCAATGGTATTGTACCTTAACAACAATCTTCTAATTCCCGTGGTATTGTACCTTAACAACAAACTTCGAGAACAATGGTATTGTACCTTAACAACAATCTTCTAATTCCCGTGGCTCCACAAGAATATAAAGCGGTTTTCCATTTAGTCTGTTTTGTCCCTGAAAGAGGTCAAATGGCAGGATGTAAGTCATAGATGGGGAACTTAGGGTACAAAATCGAGATGACTGTGATCAAAAGAACAAAAATGAACAGAGGAACAAAATCCACATATTCTCCGATAGATAGGAAATACTATGCTCTTAAGAGCGATATCAACTCACTAAGACTGTAGATGAGAGATGTAATAACATGAAGGCTGCAGGAGGTTATGAGATTGAAAAGCAATGAGAAATGTTACCTTGACCTCTGGCAACCCAATGACACATCCACATTCGACCACCTTAGCATCCATACGTTCTGTAAAATGATTACACAGTTTGTTTTGAGTTCAATACTGATGAATACAGAACAAATAAAAAAGAAAGATAATTAAGTATACTGTTTTGAGCTTAGAACACCAGGCCAGCCTTTGAAATAGCATATTATCCCATCGCTCTGTTGCTGGGTAAATAGAGTACTAGGGATAGACTCGAGACCCGGGGAATGCTACGCAATCAGGAAGAAGAAACTCATGAGCATCTGTTCTTTGACTATGTGTACGGTGCATTCATCTGGGAAAATTTTCTACATAAATGCCAGATTAAGAGGAGAGCTATGAAATGGTTGGAGGATTTGACATAGGCTGTCCAATATGCCCCAAAGAAGTCATTTTTTTTGTGCAAGCTGCTGTGATTTATCATTTGTGGCTTGAAAGAAATGCTAGGATTTTCACTAACACGGCAAAAGATCATATGTCTTTGCTCTTGGGCTCTTGGTGAAGTGTGAAGGAACACCCATTCCAATTAGTCCCTTGTCAATCTTGGAACGTTCATAATAATCATCCTAATAAAAGAGAGTAGGTTTTAAGTTTCTCGAGCTTTGGGTGTCAAGTTGTGGTTTGCTTTGTTTTGGTTTTTGCAGTTAAGGTTCTAGATGAATGATGAATCATATCCTTTTACCCATCCTCGAGATTATTTTCTTCACTAAAATAGTACTAGCATTTTTAATATATCCGGGTGTCCAAGCCAGCCTATGCGCACCTCAACTAATCCTTAAGGGGACCAATCCTGCCATCCACAAGCAGGGGGCCCATAAGGCCTAAGCAAAGTACATATTGGGAGAAAAAATACATGAGAAAGATGAAGGTATGTGAAAGGACCTAAACTTACCTAAAAGTCTTATTGCTGCAGAGAGAGTCCCTCCCGTAGCTACTAAATCATCGATCACCACTGCCCTTTCCCCAGGCTGAACAGCACCCACATGCATCTCTAGACAGTCAGTACCATACTCAAGCACATACGATTCTGAAATTCTTTCACCTGCAGATTCATCATACTTAATGTTCAAGGTAAAAAATGCAGAAATTCCCACAAAACTGGAGATGGAAAAACCTTCCACTTTCCCAATGAGAATTTTTAATTATCAGTAACCATAGATTTGATAGACTCCAGACCACAGGCTGTCAAGCACTAGGTTTGGACCTATATTACATGTACACTTCTAAGATGAATGATATACCCTGACGGACTCTTTCCACATGGACAAGGGTAGGCTGGTAGGGTAACCTTGTCCTAAATGTTTAGCTGTACACTAGACTAGCATGCGTCTTTTAAAATTTATCATTAACTATGCTAAGAAGTCCTATATTACGCTCGAAATGCCATAAAGCACCTTGTAAATAGAACTTACCCCGAGAACTAAATAAAACATGATACAAAATATGGATATTCTTGTCATGTCTTTGTGTCCTTGGGGTCGAAATTTGATGAATTCAACACTTGTACACATACTCTCACCAGCCAGCCACAAAAGAGTCCACCTGACGTATTGGGATGAGGAATATCTTTCTAAGACACAAGGGAAACTGGGAAAGGTCACTTGCTACAAGATATTGGCACAAAAGCTGATCAACAAGAACAAAGAGAATGATCTACTATTTCTTGAATCCTTAAAACCAATTCTGTAATTTCTCTCTGCACTCAAATCCATGCTATTTTTCCATGATATTAAGATTTCCTTCAACCATTTTCCAAAATCAACCTCAGCGGGATGAGAGGATCAAAAGAAAAAACCTAAGCAGAATGAACCTTCGTTTTGAAAAATGACAAAAAGATGAACTTCAATGCACCGCACTTTAGATTTCAACAAGAAATCAACATACCTGGCAATTTTCCAGGTTTACGTAATGGAACAAACTTCGCACCGATTGCTAAGGCGATAGATGGACCAAACATGAATCCTCTAGCTTCAATTCCTACAGATGAGCAGATAACGTGAGAAATCACTGAAACAAGCCAAAGAAAATAGAAAAATGAAAGAAGAAATTTACTTGTTTAACCAAAAGTTCACTAATTCAGAAATACAAAGTTTAGTTCAACAAGTTATATAAAACAGTAGTAACTTCCAGTCTTACAAGACATTATCAACAAAGAAAGAAGCCATTTAAACATAGAAATGAAGGCACGCAAAGGAAATGAAGTAAGACGACAAATGGTATAGGGAACACAAGTAGATCTAAAACTATCCTTCTAAGCTGAAAGTAGAAATTAATGGATGTAGCAAGTCTTTTAAATAGCAGTACAAGATACATATTGGTATCAGTTCTATGGCCATGTGTTGGGTAACATAACTGTCGGCCGATAAATGAAAAATACATGTATCAAAATTCCACTACCTTCCATGTCGGCCTGTAAATTGTAGTCCCATGTTGACCAATAATGCATGGGCAGTTCTATTTGAGAGAGAGGAAAAGAGGAGGTACCATCACTCGAAGTTCGAGCGCCCCAAGGTTGCCACCACAAAAAAAAAAAAAAAGGGTGCCACCACAACGAAATTCAAAGCTATGGTGTGGTTAGTCCTCTTTGAACTTTTCTATACTTTGGGAACACATCTAACCAAACCAAATCGAGCCTTGTGTCCCAATCACTTGGGGTCGGCTACATGGATCCTTTTCCTCCATTGAGCTTTTTAAGGAAAAAGGTATATTGAGAAAAAAGGTACACAGGTCGAATGCTACAAATACTTTTTTCAAAGATAAACGTGTTTTTGAATATATCAGCTGATTTTCAATAACGTAATTTTAGGCATAGTTAATGTCATTGACGAGTTTCAAAAAATGAACAAGGATCCTATTCGCACATTCAAACCTCGTAGGCTATATTTTATTGATAAGTTGATTGACAATAACGGAAGCACTAGAGATTGACAGATTCACCAAAGAGCTGTTGGTATACTAACCTTAGTGATTAACCTCTCAATCACCAAAAAGGAAAAGAAGCATTAGTCAGGAGGATTTATTTGAAGTCAGTTAATGCATGTAAAAAGAACCACCCAACATGAACAATATATGCTCTGAGGCCCTAAGGCCTAAACCGTTTAGGGCCTCACACGTCGATTGTTAATATTAGCCTAACAAAAAATACCTTCCAGTCAAAATAATTGGAATATAAAAGGTCAAATTGTTCCAATGCCCATACAAAAAAGGGGAATCAGGGAACTCATAGACCAAATCTCCAAAAGCACATCAATAAAAAAATTGCAATTGTCTTTGAAAGGTGAGGTTGTCTATTAATAGACTAAGCCCCACATCTACATAATAAGGGAGAACGGTTTTAGAATCTTATCTCTCTATAAATCCTAACCATTGATTTGCTCTATAAATCCTACAGCTCTTCCTCTCTCTCTCAAACAATATTAATTGCACAATTGCCACTAATTAGATCTCATGTTGCGCCGTGCCTTCAGGCACAGGCAAACCCTTGTTGCTCTCAATGCCACTCCATGTTACGAGGAAAATAAAAATAAAAATGCCTAGTTGATATTCTTCTATGTGTTTGCTTAAAAGAAGAGAGCATAAGAATGTTAAAGGGTATTACCAAATTACCCTTCGACGTATAAACACTGCGGATATTCTTCTATGTGCTTGGTTAAAAGAAGAGAGCATAAGAATGTTAAAGGGTAATTACCAAATTACCCTTCAACATATAAACACTACGGATATACTGAGTCTCATAAAATTTGACAACATTGGTAAGAATTTTTTTTTGGGTTTTTTTAACAAGAAAATGAACGTTAATGTAATCATGCTTCAATGAGTTGTATAGGAATATTCATTTTCTAACACTTTCTAGTAATTTCATACTGCTGAAACGCTAGATAAGTATCAGCTTTTTCTCTTTCTTGCATTTTTTATTAATTTCACTCTATCAGAAAAAGATGCATGAAAATCAACAAATAGGATGCATGAAAATCAGCAAATATATATAGTAGTCACACATAAAAAAAATTACGATCTCTCAATAGCTAACTAATGGGTAAACCAAAAACAGCACACACGCGCATGAAATAATTATAAATGCCTTGATGAAACAGAAAGTCTACACCCACAGCTCAACATTCACCGCTCTCCCATCACTCTCAATCTCACCGTCCAAAAGTGCTACAGTCTGAATTTTAAAAAAACCCTTCCGCAAAAGAGTGACGGTGACGGTGGAATGTTGAGCGGTGAATGTTGAGAGCGGTGAATGTTGAGCGGTGAGCTTAGATGAAACAAGGAAAATTATGAAGGAAATGACGACAAAAAACAGGGAGAAAGAGGAAAATCACCAGCAACAACAGAGATGTCCATGTCCCTGTACCTATCGACAAAAATGTCGACAGTGTCCTTGAATGCCTTGTGGTTCAGCAACAGAGTCGTTATGTCTTGAAACATTATTCCTGGAAAATACAGAAATATTTTAATTTTTCGCAAAGGCAATTAATTTTGCCACTCTATTTCCCAAACTATACACTCCAAAAATTATTATATAGTACTACCTAAAGTTACATGCAACAAAATTCTTCAAAACAACAAATTTCGGAATGCCTTACCCAAAAAAAAAAAAAAATTTCCGGAATGGATATTGATTTTTGCACTCCATTTTTTTTAATAAACGCCCCCTTATTTTTTCTCAAATGCACACCAAAAATTTGTCATAACGCAAAACTTTGAATCCTACAAAAGCCAAACATTGCAAGGGCCACTGAGGATTGCAAGGGCCACTGAGATTTGACCGGTCGTAAACATAAGTGGCCCAGAACTAGCCAAATTGCGCACAAGCTAGACCGAATACCCGATTCTCAAAAATCTTGTTATAACAAAAGCACTAAAAGAGAAATTTTGAAGTGCGTTTACAAAATAATGGATTGAAAACATATTTTTCCCTTTGGAAATCCATGCACAAAAAACGTGGAGGGCAAAAATGAAAAATCATTTCCTGTCCCCAATAATGTGTGGTGTATGCGAGCATAATGAAAGGAAATAACAAAAAAAGAAAAAGAAAAAGAAACCTTTTTTGGGGAAGTGAGGGACGACTCTAATGGCTTCAGAGATGCCTTGAAGCCTTGGGTCTCCTCTGAGTCCATTCTCTGCTGCAAACATCTTCTCTCTCTCTCTCTCTAGAACTGGTTTGGAAGTGTTGGGTCTTGCTTGGTTTGAGTTACTGTGTAAAACTAACTCTCTCTCTCTCTCTCTCTCTCTCTCTCTCTCTCTCTCTCAAATTTCTCTCTCCAAAATTCAGTGGGTTTGGGTTTCCAAGTGAAACAGGGTATGGTAGGGTGTGATGGTATTTGTATTTTTCCCTCCAGAAGTCAGGCAAGGTAAGTAGTAGGAGGAGCAATAAAGGTAAGAAAGATCTGTTCTGTGATTTTCTAGGTGGGATCGATATAGACATTAATTAAACAATTTCCTGGTTGCCAGACCAAAGCAGTGGTGAGATGAGAGAGATGAGAGAGAGAGAGAGAGAGAGACAGGGTCAGGTCAGGGATAGAGTCAAGATTCTCGAAGAGTGGATGCATGAACAGATCATCCCTAGGGCGCGTGGACGACACTTTTGCTCTTTATTAGCTGTCAATTTATTATAGGTGTGTTTTTTCAGAGTTCATTTTTTTGGAGCTTCATCAAGGAGATTATAAAATAGTGTTCGGATAATCTCGTACTGGATTTGGATTTTGGGAGTTGGTAAAGTTAATTACTGGTTTAGGTGTCGTTTCGTTTACTTTTAAAATATTTCTTTTCAAGAAAAGGTAATTTCAAGAATAAATAAATAAAAATAAAACATAATTTTTAAAATTTTTTTTGCACCCTTTAAAAGATCTCAATAAAATCTATCCAATAAGATTCATATTCATAGAAAAATTAATTACATAAACACATAATTTTTGAGTTTGAAATTGCCTTCCTTTTCTAAGAAACCGGAATGGAGCCTTAGTCCACATCTATGCATGCAGGAGTACGGGCGTAAAAACATTGTTCCATTCTACTAAATTTATTTTCCTTCTTTGTTTTGTTCATTTTTTTCTAAAGTTTTGTTAAATCTGCGTTATATTTTTTGGATTAATCATTAGTCTCGACAAGAGGAATCTAAAAACTACAAAATTATGACAGAAAACAAAAAAAGTTCACTAAAGATGGAAAAAGTATCAAACAGTTATCTTATTTGTTTAAAAAGCCGTCTTATTTGAATTTTATATTATCGGTCTATATTTTTATATTTTTTCTGATTTGTCTTGTCGAGATAAGCGATTAATTGTAAAAATTATGAAGAAAATCTAAACAAAGGGTTACGAAAGGTAAAAAAATATCGAAATAAGTTTCAGACTTATAAGTTTACAAGAACGCATTGGATTGCAAATTGCAAACTATACTAAAATTCGCGAAAGCAAAATTAAGAACAAAATCTTAGAATGAAGATTAAGAGTGGCATCGAAGGATTCGCCTTCTCATATCAGGATTATAGTACGTGACTATTTGGTACTTAAACGTTCCTTTGTGTGTTGTGAGTTTAATTAAGAGTGGCATTAGAGGATCCGCCTTCTGCTATCGGGCTGCACATGACACTTGTCTAGGTGTTTAGCCTGCTGATTAGTACAGTAATAAACATTTTCACTTTCTAGAAAAAAAATAAAAAATAATAAAGAGTGGCATTAGAGAACTGGGAACTCTGAAGTCCCAAAGGAATGACAGATTCTACTACCCATACAAATGGTGTCGTTTCATGGCTTTGAGGGGGTCTGTCCTTCTGCTTGCTAAATACCCAGCATAGCGAAAACTTAATACCAAGTTAATGATTTATTTTATTTTTTTGCATCCATTTTAGATTTCACAAATATGTTACAAATCAGGGTTTTATTTTTTTAAGTACTTATTTTTCGTTTTACGAGATAGAACATTTTGTCATAATACATCACTTTTAATACAAAAAAAAACTACTTATTTAAAAAATAAGTATTATTAGTATTTATTTTAGTTGATGGAATTCAGTATTGTTAAAAAAAATTACTCCACTGCTCCGTGTACAATAGTGCCATGGGTAGGATTGCACCGGAGCATTTTCACTCTCCCAACCTTTGATTTGAACGAGGTAAGGGCCCTTTGGTCTTTCTACAAAAAATTGACGGCTGACTAAACAGAGAATCAAGTGGCAGGACCACTTCTGGAGATTTTCCAGTGTGGTCCCGAGGGGGCGCTGCTTTGGCCTTTCTCCGGGTCCACGTGGAACGATTGTACTGGTGATCCAGTCGGCCACGTGGCAAACATGCGCCTTGTCAGAAGCATCTGCGCCATCGGCCCGTACACTCTGCCTACATACAAGATCTATTACCAGTTTTTGTCTAACCCTTTTTGAAGGGTGCAGATTCTCTGCGACTCGATATACTCTTGAGATAATTTACTGTACTTGTAAGAGATTATTTGGTAGTACTCGTACTACTACAGAAACGCTCCGGTGGACTCGGAGATGCTGCTGACTAGCTCCTTGTTGAGAGGGTGCAGAGCAGTCGATCCGGCCGTTCATCTCGGCACGAACTATTCGGATAGAACTTGAGCGCAAACAAATTACATTCAAATTTGAACTATTCATTGCTCGGTTAAGATCCGAGCAGTCAATTACAGAGATAAGCGATCTGCCCCACTCTACAAAGAGATGCTTCCCACTCCAGCGGCCTCCCACCACACATTCTCGTGGTGTGCGCATAATTTATGGAGTAATAAGTGATGTACTCCCTTCGTCCCAATTTAAGTGTCCACTATGATTCTGCATGTCATTTTTAATGGTTTATATATCTCAATATATATTATATTTGATGTTTTTTAAAATCATTGTCTTGTAGAAATAATAGAAATCTATCAAACAAGATTCATATTGCATATTTTTAGCAATATGTATTGAGATATATAAACAATTAAAAATGACACGCATAACCATTGTGGATACTTAAATTAGAATGGAGGGAGTATGTCCTTGGAGTAGAGGTCAGTTCCCATCCAATCTCCCTCCAGGTTGGACCGTTTTGTGGACCCTTCCACAGCAACGATTGAAATCATTCATTTTTCAAAGCTCGTCAAGAAAATTGACGACGTCGAAAATTAAGTTGATCGGATACCGTTTGGGATGATTTCGAAATGCTTAATAGGTTCAAATACCCTACAACACAATATTGAAACTCATTTGACATTGTTATCTGAAGCTTAATACTTTTTGAAATTATATCAAACAGTATCCAATCAACTTGATTTTTGACGTGATCACTATTCTAAATAAAGTTCTAAAAAGTGACCAGTTATTATTATTATTTCTAGGTCCGAAAAGAGCCCACAAACAACCCATACCGAACGGGAAACTGGATGGGAGCCGAATCCCTTGGAGTATTTGCTTGGGGAGCAACTACCCCAGCGGGCTCCCTGGGGGTGCGGTTCGCGTAACTTACGAGGGATTTTCCTTGGAGTATTGCATTTGAATCCACCGTTTTTCTTACTTCTAGATAAAAGCCTCATTATCTCGAAAGTGCTAATGTACTAGTTTATTTTTTTAATCATATTTTGTTCTCTTACCAATTAAATTTTAAATTCAAATACACAAAAAAAGAGAATTAAAAAATACTAGGTAAAAAATTGGACCAAATTTATAGAACGCAACCAAGGTAAAAAAAAAAAGGCTAGAAAATTTGAAAAAGGATGAAAAGGTCAAAAAAAAAAAAAACTAGAAGAGGTTTAAAACCATTTGGATGGAGTTGTGCAGTGGTGTGCGCAGCACCATGCTGCGCACCTCTGAGCCGTTGGATCGTGCATCCGACGGCTCGGATCTTATCTCAACAATGAACAGTTCTCGATCGTTGGTTGCCGAGATGAGATCCGACCCGTTGGATGTATAATCCAAAGGCTCGGAGGTGTGCAGCATAATATTATACACCTCATTGCACAGCACCGATCCAAAGTCCTTTTAAAACAATCCATCAAAGAGGAAAAGTTTTGCAAGCTTTGATTTTTTTTCCATGTGTAGTACTATACTATTTCTGTAGTTTTTGGTAAAAAAATGGTACTTTTGCTTTAGCTAGCTCGACGGAAGCAACTAAAAAGTGAAAACACTTGGAGGAGTGTTTTAAACACGAAAAAATGGACAAAAAAAAAAAAAGAATTTTAGTCCTCTCGTCGTTAAGATTTTTTCTTTATATTTTGTTACAATCTATTGTTTTTATAGTTAGTGTCCATAAGAAGCAATCGAAGAAGTAAATCCAATTTGTAAATTTAAACTACGGATGAAAAAAGGAAAGCAAAAGCTACAATTTTAGTTACATTGTCTTTAGGGTACTCTTTTTTATTTTTCTCAAAAAATTCATTGTCTTTTTATCTGTCTAAACAAGGAAAATCGAGAGAGTAAAAATATGTAAACCAAGTTTTAAAAACACATTACAAATGAGAAAAGCCAAAAAAAAAAATCTGGAAGTCAAGCAAAAACCCCTCAAGCCATACTTGGATTGGGTCTTAATATTAGAGTAGTAATTCTAGGTGTCAAAAATCAAACAAGCCTTTTAGTAATATACAAAAAAATGTATAAGAAAAGTCAAAAAAACTCCTCTCCTCTCACTTCTCTCTTCTCTAAACATCAAAACAGAAAACTCATCGTCCCAAAATCAAAATAGAAAACTCATCGTCCCAGAAAGAGTTTTGGTGAACAACACCCAAACAGTCAGAAGCTGAAAAAGAGAAAATGAAAACGCAAAAAATAAGCTTCCAAACACCCCTTAACAATAGTTTCAAAAGCAGGGGGATTACAGCTAGCAAGTAGCAACTATTTAACCGACAGGCTGCAACTTGCAAGGGGTGTTATTGTACTCTTTGAAAACCTCAGGGACCATCGGCGTATTTTTACGGATACTTTTATTAACTGGACCCCACGGTAGATACGAATGACGAAAACGCATTAAAACCCAAATGCGGATAGTAAAACCCAAATTCAGCTATCACATTCTCATACTGGAGCGTTACGATCACTCTCCAAATTTTTACCCCCCCCCTAGAATGGAAGTGCGGGTGTGGTGCTCGATAGCCCGTCACCTTCCGCTGTGAAATATTGTCTCGTCACATCAAATTATTACTTTTGTAGAACCCACCACTCCTATGTCCAGCAAAGCTAAGAACCCATAATGTACGTGTGATATTAGGAATATGTTCAACTCCAATAAAAAGCTATGGAAACTCTAACATGCACATTGTCCAACCAATTTTGAGTTTAAATTCGGAATGTGCGATGCTGCCATACATGTCCCTATAGAGCAGTGTAAACGTTCATCTTGGTAATCGACGGCTCGAATCTTAACCGAATAATGGACGATTCAGATGTGTATGTGATTTCTCAACGTTCAGATTCGATCCGAGTCATTCGTGACGAGATGAACGGCCAAATTGACCGTTCTGCACCCAGTTAGCAGGGAACTGCTCGATAGCATCCCTAGATTTGAATTTTTCAGCCCTTAATTAGTCACATACTAATTCTTCAAAATAATCTTTGCTCATGCTCTCGCTCTCGCTCTCGCTCTCGCTCTTGCTGTTACATTTGCACCCGCCCACACATTCCGTGTCGACTGAGCAAACCCTTCTCCAGTTGGAATGAAACCTAAAAAGTGCATCAACGTGCCTGAGCAGCGAGTGGAACATCACTATTAAGAGAACTGTTCATGTGCACGCGGGTGTACTATAAAAAGAAAAGACCATCATAACATCTATCATTAAGACATGTGTCGCCTAGATTTACGATATCCAACGTTACTATCTTACAGTATGTTGGAATAGTACGGCGCGATTGGACGGATGAGATCGATATCCGTACTGGAAGGGTAAGATCTCCGCCGTTGAGATTGGTGTTCGGGAAAGATCATGCTAAGATCTTCACCCTTTTTGCCCCCACAAGCAAAAGTCAAAAGGGGAAAAGAGTTTTAATCGCAAGCGCTGTAGCCCACCATTGTATTGGTGGAAACCGTGGAATATTCTAAACCATATGTTTTTTTTTTAGCTATTGGTGAATGGGGATGCAGCCAGCACTCTTGCAAAGCAGGTGCAGAGCTGTCGATTTCGCTATTTATTTTGATAATCAACGGTTTGAATATTTTTCGAGCAACCAATGACTCCGATTTGTATGCGTTTATATTAAATTCGAGCCGTCCGTATCAAAATAAATAGCCGAATCGATCGCTTGACATTGCTTTGCATGGATGCGCTAGGCAGCATTCCCCCAGTCCGGAATATGAATATCTTGGTTGGATTTCTTAGAAAATCTTGTTGAAAATGATATTGTTGATGAATTTAGGGGAGAAATTCAATGACCACATGTTGTGGACTTGAAAGTTTCAAAAACTTACAACATTCATCCAAAAAACTGTCTAGTCTACAATACAAAAACATACAAATAATATATTTTTTATCAAGAAAAATTCAAACTTGTTGCTGCTAATTAGTAGAAGTTAATGAGTTCTTTTACTCCCTCCGTCCCTAATTAACTGTCCACTTTCACTTTTTTCAAATTTTTTAAAATGAGTTATATCTTTTAATTTATACTATTTTTCAAAATTTTGTCTAATAGAATCAATGGAGATCTATCAAATAAGATCCATATTGCATATAAAAAATATTATACTTTGGAAGATATAAATGATTTTTTAAAATGTCCGGAATAGTAACGTGGACAGTTAATTAGGGACGGAGGGAATAATATATATATATATATATATCATGAAGAAAGTTTGAATTTTTCTTAGCCAAATTGTATTTTTGTAAGTTCTCGTCTGCAAAATGGGCAATCTTTGGGGACAAAGGATATCATTTGTTTAGCGGAAGGAAAAAAAAAAAACGATAAAATTGGTTGGATGAAAAGTTCTATATATATATATATATATATATATATATATATATATATATATATATATATATATATATATATATCCAGTTATCTACAAATTCTTGTTTTTTTTTTTTTTTGGCAAGAAACTCATTGGAAGCATGATCAGTTTTGTATGCGCTTATATTAAATTCGAGCCGTCCGTATCGAAATGAACAGCCGAATCGATCGCTTGACATCGCTTTGTATGGATGCGCTAGGTAGCATTCCCCCTGTCCGGGATATGAACATCTTGGTTGGATTTCTCAGAAAATCTTGTTGAAAATGATATTGTTGATGAATTTAGGGGAGAAATTCAATGACCACATGTTGTGAAGACTTTGAAAGTTTCAAAAACTTAAAACATCCATCCAAAAAACTGTCTAGTCTGCAATACAAAAACGTACAAATAATATATATGTATTATCAAGAAAAATTCAAACTTGTTGCTGCTAATTAGTAGTAGAAGTTAATGAGCTCTTTTAATATATATATATATATATATATATATAGAGTCCACTTCTCCTAAGGACCACCTTAACTTAATAAAATAAGAACCTCCCTTTTCCGATAGAATTTCGATGATCCAAGCCGCTCAATGTGTTCAGAACGTGATTTTAAAGGTACCCGCGAGAAATCAGCAAAAAAAAATGACCTAAAAGTCTTCATCCGAGCAGTTTTTGTTTTTTGTTTATCAAACGGTTCAAATAAAAACTGCTCGGATGAAGCCATTCTTGGTCATTTTTTTTGTTGATTCCTCGCAAGGACTCTTAAAATCACGTTCTAAACATATTGAGCGGCTCGGATCATCAAAATTCGAACGGGAAATGAGAGGAACAGAGGATCAATCTTTGGGGACAGAGGATCATTTGTTTAGTGGAAGAAAAAAAAAACGATAAAATTGGTTGGATGAAAAGTTCTCTCTCTCTCTCTCTCTCTCTCTCTCTCTCTATATATATATATATATATATATATCCAGTTATTTACAAATTCTTTTTCTTTTCTTTTTTTTGGCAAGAAACTCATTGGAAGCATGATCAGTTTTGAATTATAAAAAATCTCAACTACTGCAACAATTCCTGATAATCTGAACAATAACCTTAAACTCTCATAACTACCTCACACAAGAATGGTACACATTTTATTACGGTAAATTTTTTTTACGTAAAGTTATAGAGATGAATGGAGATATTTTCGAACCGAATTTGAACCCTAATTAGTCAATCAAGAAGTTAAAGAAATTTGAAAATTTCCATGGTTGCTTAATTAAATAAAAGGCTTGTTTATTCGCCTGAAAATGAGTGCGATGATATCTAATATGAAAGGGTTGCAAAATCTCCCCTAAGTACCAAACAAGACCCCTTATGCTTTTCAGCTTTTGTCGTACAAATCATGCAATAATGTATATTTTTTATTTTTTTATTTTTTTATATATCCTCTCTCACCCCCATATCTTGTTAAAAAGTTGTTCCTTAAATATAACATAAATTTATCAAGTTGAATCTAGAAAATAACAAAAACTTTGTACTCATGAGTATTGAATGAGATTGTGAAATTTAGTCCTGGCCCACTAATATATCGAGCATTATATATACTTATCATGTGGATAATATTTCTATTTCTTTTTATGTGTATAAATGCTTAGGACGCCAAGGTAGACCCGAGTCCTGTAGTGCATGAAACACATTATTGGGTTGGAGTGCACTCCATTTGGACCACTTGAGATCGCATTGTCACATTCAAATGGTTCATTTTAAACAAGTTGATGAGGATTTTATTTACTAACGAATATAAGTAAATTAGAGATCAACATTCATATGATTGATACACACACACAAATACATATACATTTGTCTTGCGGTTTATTCTCTACGTCAAATTAATCGTCCATTTTTTAGAGATGAACGTTATTCGATCACGTGACTATTGATATCAGACCAATTAACAGTCTTGTAGTGCATTAATGCGCTATGGTGTTATTTCCTCTTCCTATACAAATTTGGACGTAAAATGTGCTCAGAGTCACATGCATAACGCATTATAGGGGGTACTCCTAAGTGCTTCGAACCACTTTAAATACTAAGATATGTCTGAATTATCGTACGAACATAGGGGTTCTAAGTGCTTCGAACGACTTTAAATACTAATACGTCTGAAATATTGTCGTACATCTATCTATCTTTGTGTCACTACTACTACTACGTAGTATTTAATAATTTTCCAACATATCATGGACCTCGTACTCCTAAACCATACTAATAATGAAACTTATCCCCTCATCGTCATCAGTTTCAACTAGTCTTATCTACTTTTATAGATGGTGATAAACTCCATGCATGTCATGATGGCCACAAAAAAGATTCATTAAACTGATCTCTTACTAATTAAACTATTTAATCCCCTGCTTTATCCTTGGATTATATAGTATAGTATTATTATCAAAACAGTACTAGTAGATTCGATTTGATTAA
>CM033798.1:39641159-39666159 GCA_019656835.1 Rhododendron ovatum | reverse complement strand
GTCACTTGTGACGAGGGTTATTATTCGGCCTGTCGTTTGAAAGATTCGATAAGAGAGATTAGGGGAGTTGTTTAGCAGCATGGGATTACTTTAGTTAACGGGTGACAGAGACAAGCTAATTTGGAATTAAGCATTTGGGAGACAATGGTTTCTGATTAGGTGATAAGTACAGATAGATTTGGTTAATCATGGCGGCTCTTTGTCCTCTTCTCCCCCTCCTTCGTTCGTTCGCTCTTTCTTCTTTTTTATTTACTTTTAGTGTTTGGCTTCAACTTTTTTTTTTCTTTTTCAAATACAGTAAAGAACCACGAGTGTGGTGATCATCATAAGCCTAACTTCTTTCTTCCCAAACTGCGATGTGATTGGACAAGGGTATCCTGTAGGGCGGGCTATAAGGTAGTCGATCCGGCTGTCCATTTCGACGATGGACGGCTCGGATCAATAAAAACTTGGATTAAATCCTAGTTGTCGGTGTCAAAATGAACAACCAGAATTATCGGCCGTTGCACTGCAGGATTTTCAATTCCGTGATTTTGTTAGATTTTTTTTTTTAGGGTTCCAACATAAAACCGATTGAAAATAGGTGGAATAACCTATAGATTTTATTAACTAAGTTTGGGCGACTAGGATGAGCGATGTGTGATAAAATCTAATACTCTCCCTCACGTGCAATTCGGATGCACGTAGAGGTACGAATTGCAGAGACCATGAGACTCAGGCGCCAAGACTTTTATATATCTCAGCCACCCAAACTTGGTTAATAAAATCTAAAGCATACTTCACCTATTGCCAATTAGTTTTGGGTTGGAAACCTCTAAGAAATCTAACACAGTATTAGAGCCAGGTCTTTGGTCAAATCTCCTGGTCTCCTCAATTCGTACCTCCACATACATTCGGGCTGTACGTGAGGGGGAGTGTTAAACTTTATCACACAACGATCATTTAAGCCACTTAAACTTGGTTAATAAAATCTAAAGGCTACTCCACCTATTGTCAATTAATTTTAGGTTGGAATATTCCAAGAAATATAACAAATAGCATAAGATTGGTGAAATTGTGAAGTCTGATACGATCAGGTTGCAAGAGCCCCAGAGACGTGCGTAGCTGATCTCCAGGGCCTGGGTTGCCCTGTAGTTATGGCCCTTTGTCTTTTTTTTTTCTTTTCAAAAATGATGGAATTTTATTAAGGAAGGAGGCAAAGCAAAACATCATAGATTGATTTTTACACTACATTTTTTTACCATTCGCACTGCTTTCTTTGTTTCTGCTCACGTAAAATTACCATTTTACCCTTTCAATAGTTCGCTTTTTCCCGCATCAAGGGATAATGTAGTAAATTCACATGCACAAAAAACAAAAAAAGAAGTGCAGAAAATAAGAAGGAGAAAAATGAAAATCAATTCTCACTCATGATGCATGTGTTCAACCATACTCTTTGTGCAAGGAATCAATCTGCAAAAAAAGAAGGAACTCCTCTAACGAGGCAAAATATAGTTGAGTAACTTGTGCTTGCTTTGAATTACTACTTTTGTCTTGATCATAGGACCAAACCCTTCAAAAATGTAGTAGTAAAAAGGAGTTGATACTTCTTTTTTGTATGCTCTAGGCTCTAGCACATATCTCAAACAGTACTATCTCTCTTCTTTTAAATTTTGATTCTCACCCTCCAAATTTGTATGGTAGCCAAAATTGCTTTATTAGGATACTTTTCTGTTTTCAATGCTTAATTTTTTTTTTAAAATCTCTTGGAAGTAGAACCCAAAGTTAATTCGTGAGATACTGTTTGAATATTCTAGTCATCACCCTTTGAGAAAGGCCGTGAGAGCTGGTTCGATGATGCCTTACTCGTGAATGACTTAATAATTCAGTGAATAACAATAGTGAAACAAGAAATAAACAAAAGCCAGCCGTGAAGAAAGTGACAAGATACATGAAAAGAAAAGAAAAGGAAATGAACTAGAACTAGAACTCTCTATATCGGAATTAGGAGTCTTTGAATGAAAAGGAACAAGTAAAGTTATGAAAACTGGAAAGGCAAAAATTACGATCGAAACCCAATTTTTTTTTGAATAAAGACAAATTGGATTTCGATTGTAATTTTTTACTTTTTAGATTCTTTTTGTTATGACGAAGCAATAATCTATAAAAATTTGACGAAAAACCAAAAAATGTGAAATTTTTTTAATTAAGGAAAAAAAAAAGTCATTTGACTTATTAGGTCAAAATACCCCTAAAACTCTCAAGGGGCTGCTCCTATTACTCAGGGACTTAAATGACTTCGTATCAACGGCCTCAATATTATTCTGCCAAGGAAGACCCGGCCCAAAAGATTTAGGCCCAAATATCTTGGATGAATATCCAGTATGCTGTTGGGCCCATCCTCTCATGACCCACTAAACAGGGCCCTATGATTTTTGGGTGTAAACAAATGCTCCACAACCATTTTTATTTTAAATTCCAGCAACTAGTATTTTTGTCCCAACAGCTCTATATTAGTCCATTGGGAGTGCCAAAATCAATTCCCTTAAGAAAAACAACTCTATATTGGAATCAACTAATAGTTTTCGGCTCGTTTAGTAAACGACCAGCTCGGCTCATTCGACAAAAGTTCGGCTTGTTAAGGGAGGCAATGCTTGATTAAAGATGCTTATTTAGTAAATGACTAAGCTCGGCTCGTTAAAGCTCGAACCAAGCTTGAGCTAAATTTTTTGACTCGTTTAGTAAACAAGCCGAGCTCGACAAAGCTCGTTTACAGACTTACTCCTAACCTACTATTTAACCTATGAATAGTGGATGCTGAGGCCCCATATTATGACCCCGCTTCGATCCCCAAATGTTTGGCGTTGGCCCCGAGACTAGACAACATCCCTTGCTTACCCGTTCGGCTAAATAAGCCAAGTGGCTTATTTTTTTATCCGTATTCAATTTTTTTTTTGTATTTGTTAGTTTTTTGTCAATTTTTTGGGAATTATTGCTTCGTCATGATGAAAGGAATCTAAAAGTAAAAAATTACGATCGAAACCTAATTTTTTTGAATAAAAACAAAAATAAGCCAATAAGCCAATTTTTTCGTCTTTATTCCAAAAAAAATGGATTTCGATCGTAATTTTTTACTTTTGAGATTCCTCTTGTCATGAAAAAGCAATAATTCCCAAAAAAATTGACAAAAAACTAACAAGTGTGAAAAAAATTTGAATAAGTATAAAAAAATAAGCCAAGTGGCTTATTTAGCCGAACGGCCCTAATTAGATCCCCAAAAGTGCTTTCAAAAGACACTCTTATGCTCAAGCTCATGCACAGATCCCAAAACAGTTCGGTATATTTTGGGACACCAAAACCCAAAAAAAAAAAAAAAAACATTAAATACATTTTAATAAAGTGGAAGAAAAAGAAGAAACTACAACAAATTACTCCATTACCAGAAACTACAACAGTTCTCATCCAATTCTAGTGTTTTGTTTTTTTGTCACACTTTATGCATAAGCAAAGTGTTAGTCAATAGTGGTTCAGAGGCAGTCCATAGCCTTAAACCCCAAACGCGCCCCTCGTGGGGCTCGAACTCAGGCCTCCATTAGGGGGACATAAGACAACCAACTTCACCAAGGTGGGTTTCTCCAATTCTAGTGTTTGGATACCTATTTTTTGCATTTTCATTTTTACCTTTTCTACTTTTGGCTGTCTGGGAGACTTTAAGCCATAACACATTCAGGCTTCATATATCACTGGTAGTAAAAAAGAGCATTAGACAGAGCAGAAACACATATGTACAAGACCGGAGTCGCTAAATAAGCGTATGGAGCATATATTAGCAGTACTTATATCAGCAGCAAATCCATCTATTTACAGACATTCAGAATATGAGTCCTTACTGAAGCAGAAACAGTTTCATCAAATTCCCTAACCTAAAAGGTCAACAAATCTTGATTTTAACACTAGTGACTTTCACTAGAAGTGAGTAGATTTTGGAAAAGTGACCTGGAGTTTGGTGACACTACCGAGAAGTAGTTTCTCGTAACATATTTGCCATCTTCGGAGGGAGCCAACCTGCATTCCCACCATTCTGTCCATCCGCATGTTGAACGTCACATGGTATCATGGCATGATTTCGCTTCTTCACCTTTGACCTTCCCATTTTCTTCCCAACGAAAAGACCAACTGTCATGGCAGTACATAGCCCTAATGCAATAAGAAGTGGCCTTACAGCCCAGTGAAAATCTTCCAGATGTTGGTACTTCTTAATAACACCTGCACAAGAATTAAACGAAACTGCTTCCACTTCGGCGGGATCTGCCAGGAAATTGTCATTTTCGTTGCCAAATGTCAATATCCCAGGAAATTTGACAACCAGACACCCGTTTGGTAAAATCTGGTGGATTCTTCCGGTGGCCCATTCGCCGCCATGTTTCCGTGGCCACTCGAACCTAGGGCTAAACACATTTGGTTTCAACCTCAAAAACTGGCCCACACAATACGATTCTGCCATTTGAAGCTCCGAAGAATTACCCTTCCAAAGGGTCTCCCCTCCTAGAAATCCGACAGCCAAATTTCCATCTCGACGGATGGAATGAAGAATACCCACAGGAGAGTGTTTTTTGTCTTCCTCCTTCAAACGTACCCAATCGCCTGGTGCAAGACCAAAGGTGACCCGCTCTAGTGTGGATACGTGGACTCTTATTGGGTCATGGATGCCATGGACCCTCACTAGAACAAACCCAGTTGGATCAGGGTCACAATCCAAACCCACAACAATTCCTTCCGGAATACCCATGTTTTCAAGTTTGCACAAGTTCGGTGGCTTTCTGGACCGTACCGTGTCACCCACTTGGAGATGATCCTTTGAGAGAAACCATTCTGTATATCCACTGCCACTTGATTTGTCTACAAGCGTTCTACTAGTGACACCTGTCCAAACTCCATCACGAAGCACTGCATCTTGTGAGCTGCAAGTTTGCAAGCAATTATAAACGAACGACAAGGATTGAAAATATTATTTGCAGTTTGTCCAATAAAATACGAAGTAGAGTTTGTCTTAGTAGATTTTTTCAGAAGCCTAGTTTCTACAACTAATGCAGCATAAATTTAATGGTAGACTCTCAATTCTCATAAGAGCATCCATAATGGCCAACCAAAACCAAAAGGTTGCTAAGGTTAGCAATGTTTGTTCAAAAAAGTGCTCACATTGGAACAACCAAACCTAGAACCTAACCAAATTTTCGCCCTTGGATAACCAATACTAGCAACATTTGCCGATAACCAAATTTAGTTGACCCACATCTTCTCAATCAAGTACACCTATCATTACACAAAAACCTTCTCTCTCTCGCTCTCTCTCTCACCAATCATTACACAAAAACCTTCTCTCTCTCTCTCTCTCTCTCTCAACAATGTTTTCAAAAAACAATTGTAAAAAACTGTTTTTTTCAAAAACACTTTTTTTTCTTAAAATTGTATTTACATAAAACTGTTTTTTAAATAACTTTCTTTACACAAAAAAAATTCTATTTTTCTTTTTCAAAAAACGTTTTTTTAACTTGTAATAAATAGTTTCAAAAACTTCTTTTTTCCAAAAAAAAAAATAAAATCCAGTTTAAAAAATAGTTATTCAGTTATTCTTCAAAATGGAAAATTTTTTTCCCCCCAAAAACGTGATTTCAAAAATTGTTTAAAATATTTTTAATATCTAATAAACAGGTTTTATAAGTTTAAAAACTATTTTTTAAAAAACTATTTTCTATGTTAACAAATTTTAATTTTTTGCAGTTTGAAAAGGTGATGTGACAAGTTTTGGATATCCAATTTTGATTATGCCATTGTGGACCTCTACATTGGTAACCCTAGAAACCCCTTAAATGGATAATCAAAAGGTTATGTGACATTTTTTGGCCATCCAATTTTAGTTAAGGTCATTGTGGATGCTCTAATGGTAGACTCTTAAGTGCCGGCTACTCTAAGTTGCTCCTACACTGTCTCAAAGTATTATGGCAATAATTATGTTGTCTGTTCCTTAATGTTGGTCTTCTTTGAGAATTCTAAATTTTAAGCAGACATACTAAATCTCAAGGTGTCATTTCCTTCAGTGCCCTTACTCAACTCATTTGGAATATAGTCATACCTATTTGCAAGGATAGTTTGGGAAACCTACTATTATGCTTTTGACTTTCTAAGAAAGACTTAAAATTTTAAAACATCTCAAAATAGAATAGGGGACCAACAATTAGGGACGGAGGGAGGGTGATGTTACAACTGAAAAGGACGAAATATCAAAAAACGTCTATAAAAGCAAAAGAGGAAAAAGATTGGCAATCCAAGACGAAACAAAAACCAAGGGCAACCAACATCAAAAGACTGCTCTACCACACAAGTACTATTAATTATTAAATAAAGAACTTAAACAAAAAATCACTTTTCCTTAATTCCTGGGAGCTTTACAATGAAATCTATTTGTTTACTTAGGCGACCGATGGTAAAGTGGAGAGCAAAGAAAAAAAAGACCTCCATATGACGTTTACTGACTGAGGAATAGTGTAAGATGGACTTGTGACAACTGCGGGAACAATATGAGAAAAACATTTGAATTTCCAACTAAAGTAGGTCTCTAACAAAGGATCATCATTAGGTTCTTACCTCTTTGCATTAGTTATGGATGACTCAATAGGAAACTTAAAAAGAAATCTGCTGACATACGTAATACATTACTTGCAGACGACATGCTTTTAAAAACGAAAAAAAGATAATGAGTAATGTTGACGATAAATCAGTTCTCAGGCTCTTTTTCTCTGGGGCTGTGTACCACATTTGGGTGGAAAAAGTAGCAGAACAAGTCAGAACAAAAGACTGGATAGGGGTGAGGTGGTGCTGAAAATTGTGAAGGATGTGAGAGTTAGCATGTCCTCTTGAAAAGGCTTCCCCCTTCAGCTGAGAATATTCCGTTTTGAGTCTTGGGGCTTGTTTAGGACTACGGCTAATTAAAGAATAGTACTTTTCCCGCTCCATTCGTTTGGGTTCTCTCTCTCTCTTTCATATCCGGGTATGTAACCAAGACTGTTGAGCCCTTTTACGGTTAATATTCCAAATTGGCTTCATCCCAGAATTTTTGAGATGTAGTATTGCCTTGACGCTTCTGGTTATGGTTTTCTTTTGTGTGCTCAAATTCTGGTTCTGGTTTGACGACGTAGAGGCTCTTTTATAGCTTTGTGAGTTCATTCTGTTTTTCCTGGGGTGAGGTTTTAAGCTGTTAGGCTGTTCTTGAGGACTTGTGTAATGCCCTTTCCCCTTTTCTGGATTCTCAACGTTACCGTTTTAATCAGAACTACTTCGGCGTTCGGCGATAACTACCCTTCCGTTTTCTGAAATACAAATGAAATCGTTTATAGGGACTCTTTGCCGTTGGTAATTTCCTTAATTTTTAGTCATGTGTCAACTAATTTGACGTTAAAATGATGACATAATCATACAGTTAAGATCGATCTAAACCATTCTATTATGTATACGATTCATTCGGCTTTTGGTTCTTTCTTTTAGATAGGCATTTTTTGGTTCTATAAATGAATTATTTACCAAAAACTTATTGAAGCTAAAATTGTGAACAGGTACTAAAGAATCTAAATGGTTTCAAGTTAGGCCGGACAAAGATATAACATCTGGATTACAACCTTAGAAATCTATAATTAAGGATGAATATAAGACTACATCTTGAAGATTTTTAGATACCTAAGAGTGACAATATCGTGAAAATGTAGAGCCAATTTTCCATAAGATGGAGAGATTGAGGAGGGCCCAGAGAATTAGTGCAAGATGGATGAATTAGAGAAGAGCGTATGGAGCGTTACATGATTAGGGAAACATGAAACAATTAGAAAGTTGAAGGAAACATAGTATTGCACTTTTACTGAAACATGGCATGACATATGATACAAAATGTAGGTTGTTACAAAACTGCTTAGAAAATGAGTGTAGTCGAAATGGAAGTGTTTCAGGAAAGTGTAGAATGAGAAATAAATCAAATAGGTAGAAGTGCCATGGGTTGAAGATAAGATGAGGAACGCCGTTTGAGATGGTATGGTAAGTTCATGTGCTTTTTTTCAATCATGTACGTTCATGTGCCGATTAATGCACCTATAAAGGATGATTAGAACACAGAGAGGGTAGTAAAAGGAATAGAGATAGGCCAATGAAAACTTGGGTTGAGGTGATAAGGAAATGACTACCTTCAACTTAACTAAGGATCTGATGGGGAATGGAACACAGTTGAGAAAAAAGCTTGTTGAGTTCAGGTAACATGGTACGTGTTCACTTGGAACAATTGACTATATTTCAGTTCGTCAATCCAAAACCATGGACTAATGAAAGATGCTTTCAAATGAGCACTATAACGGATGCATAAAGAATGAAAGAGATACCTTTTGAATGCATGTAGGATGTCTGCCATCACAGGACGACTACGGAAGTCAAACTCAAAACATCCGAGTATGACATTCTCCACTGCAGGAGGAAGGCCACTGGGTATTTGTGGCTTCTCTTGTTTTTTAACAACTAAGTTATATATCTCATCTACAGACTTCCCGCACCAAGGCTGAATTCCAGTGAACATCTCCACAATGCTGCAACCAAACCCCCAAGAATCAGACTCAAACGATATCGGACCTCTTACTTCTGGTTTCCATTGTTCTGGAGCCATATAGTTTGGGGTACCAAGTCTTCGAGCCATATCTGAATTTGGCAATGGAATTCCAAGCAACAGATAAGGAATCCCAAGATCTCCAAGCACGGCCCCATCATTTTCAGTCAAAAGGAAATTAGAAGGCTTGAGGTTAAGAACTAGGATATCTTTTGAGTGCAGTTCCATAATTCCCTGAGCCAACTCTATACCATACCTGCAGACATCACCATGAAGTGACAATTACACCCTCGTTAGTTCATGAAACCATTAAAGCAATGTTTTCATATCTTCATGAGACAAACATCACCTCAGAATGTTGTGCAATGAAAGCTTGCCCCCTTTAAGGCAACCCATTTTGTCACCAACTGATCCCTCGTAGAATTTCATGACGATGCTTACCTAGAAGGATGTGCATAAATAGATTCAGATAACCAAATAATTAGACACAATTCCGACGCACCAAATAAAAAAAGAGAAACAAAAAGGGTGGAAGTACGTCACAGTTATAAACAAACTCGAATAAAAGACGTACCTTTCCACTAATTATTGAAATACCATGCAGCCAGCAAACACCTTTCAGGCCTTGACATTTAGAAAACAAGTCATTGAACTTATCTAGTACAACCTTAATGTTATCTTCCTTAATAGGAGGCATCATCTTGACAACCACTTCATGATACTCCTCATAATCTTCAGTGGCTTGATGCCGAGTTGCTAACCATACATCACCAAAAGGACCCCTCCCAATTCTGTGTCTCAGCTTTATTGTTGCAGGGTCAATCCATGGACTAATCTGGTTAGGTGATGCTACAACCGTCCTTAGTTGATCAGGATCACCCTCAACAAGCTCAAAGTCAAAAGAACCAGTCGATCGATTGGTAACAATTTTTCCAGCCATCCTTGCTACTACAAAAGTACCACCATCAAACAGCCCGTACCCAGAAAACGTAAATACCAAAGTCAACACCAAAATTTACTATGAATAGGAAAATAATCCTAGACCATATACTTCAAAACTACAATAATACTGTTTTGGCGGACATTGATGGTCTTCCTTCTCCACTTTGGTAAGCACTTGTCAATTTACAAGAGATTTATGTAATACTACTTCCCTATATTTTGCTTTGCTTTTCATAGATGTCATTCAATTTGCAATTAATGTTTGGGCATGTGCAAGAGAAGAATACACTGGAAGATCATAATCCCTGAAGCTGTGCCAAAGGTAAACTAAAGCTCACAGCAAAATATTAATTTCTTTTTTCACATATCAAAGGCAATATCAATTTCTAACAACGCATATTACAAGATACTATCAAATAATAGAATCAAATAACTTATCGTCATATTTTCGATCACTGATACATTTATGAAGATATAATTATAGATGCATACAAGTGCATCTATATCCATTTCAAAAGATACAATATTGAATCTAGTGTCAAAATTTCACAGATGCGTACTTTCTTAGGAGGACAATTATCAAATTTTTCCAAAAAACAAAACTAGGATGATGCCTTGTGTCAAATTGTTTTAGAAGACATTGAGCGGGCAAACCTATATAATTCCGAGGTTTGAACAGAAAAGTAATATAATTACTAATTCTGAAAATAATTTAAAACTTGGGTAGGGCGGTCACCCAGGGTCATCTGCTCCACAGTCCGTCCCTGTAGACTCCCGGTAAGAATCTCGACAAAAACATTTCCACAAAAGCGAAGTAAAAAAGAGGTTCTAATTGCTGATTTCATGTAGCATACTCCAGAAGGACCCTTCTTTCTTTTTCTTCCCCTTCCCTCATGTGCTGATGCTATTTATCACTGATGCTATTCATCATATAAGATCACTAGATCAGTAAGGAGTGGAGGTGGGTTTTGGGTGATTTTTACTCAAATTTGAGTTTGAGTTGGTGAAGGAGTGGAGATGCTCTAATACAAAACGATCATCATAAATTCTAATCTTCTAGTATTACTTTCTTCCACTCAGTAAGAAATTAGGCTTTGGTACTCAACACATCGACAAGTAAATCGACATCAAATCATCAATGAAATCTACAGCAAAATCCTAATCACAGATGAAAAGTAAATAAAATTTAAACATCGACCCATGATTTCTTTTTCTACTTTCTTCTACTCCTTCTCAATTTCTCAGCAGCCAGGCATATACAACGAACAGAGAAGAAACGATCAAATATGTAAATGACGTGAAAATCAACAGACAAAATACTTACCGGTAGAAAGAAGGATGGAGCAAGGTATGCAGGGAAGGAGCTGAAATATCGACGAATTTTTTCAAAAAGGTGGGCGGATGAATTTTGATCGTGCCGAGTCCAGGTGAACCTTGTGTACAAGAAAGAGATTCATGAGAGAGAGAAAATTTGCACTTTTGATTAGAATCTCGATGAGACGGAGGAGGAGAGGGGATGAATGATGTGAGATGTAGGGGCCCACCAAATTCCAAAAGTTACCGCCGAGGATCCCCTGTCCGAGTGAAATTCGGATAGGCGCCTGTCCCACTACTCGGAGCCGTTGATCTCATAAATCAACGGCTGAGATCTATCGAGCCAAAACGACGTCGTTTTGAACCAGAAAATGTTCGGCAGATCTCAGCCGTTGATTTGCAAGATCAACGACTCCGAGCAGTGAGACAGACGTCTGTTCGAATTTCACTCGGACAGGGGATCTGGTCTCAAAAGTTACACAATCGTAACGAAATTACCACAATTGGTTTACCAAAAAAAAGAAATTACCACAATCCATTTAAATGAAATAGCCGTAATCTAAACTACTTACGTGCACTTCGACTAATTCTAAGATTCTGAAATTAACGATCGAGAATATCGTCAAGTGGCCCTAAAATTTGAAATGTTTTGCTTCCGTAAAATTTGAATATGAAACCTCATAGAAGACCAAAATTTTATAAGCATTTGCTTCTTTGTTCATTGTATGAAATACTAGTTAGTATATTTTTTGGGTGATAAATGGGCATGCACGTTTGGAAAGACGGGTATTTAAATTCAGATATTTTGTCTTTTAAAAAAGAAAAGGAGTCAATAAATGCCCTAAATTATGAGATATAACTTTTGCACTTCTTTCTAGTAATATTCATGTGAATTTATGGCATGATCTATGTTGTGAATTTTAAAGTACTCGCAAATACACAAATCGTACGAAGTATAGTTATGCAAGTGCGAGGACAAACCCACACGGACTTGTGATGTTTTATAAGAAAGCTAAATAAACCTAAATTGATTGAACCCTAACCTAGTTAACAATAGTTGTGAATTGTTTTATAGAAGTAAAATTGAAGCAAATAGTAAAAATAAGTAAACAATGAACTAAACTATCAAAGACAAGGAAATTGAAGTTTCTTTTTAATCAAAGGAAGAATACTAAGATTTCGGAATCCACGCTTATTAACTCGTACCATTCTATATTCATGACTATTGACATTCTCATAATTTCTTCATGATAATTTGAAAGCTAATTCTATTATCATGAAAAATATCATTGTAAAAGTTCATTTAAAAATCTACTTTATGTTCCTCTCTGCTCGCAAGTATAAAATCAAATTATTAATTGTATCCCCTCTCAACGAATCACAATACGCCTTATGATGAAAGAGGAGTCAGCGTGGCATAAAGTGAAGATTGGGGGAAGCAGAGCAAAATTCCCTTCTGAAGTATTCCCAAGGTGTAACCTAGGCAACGGAAAAGGGGCCGTCAAGGTTTTCTTCTTTCTGGGTTTGATGTCCAATTTTAAAGTTAAGGTTTGATGTCCAATTTTAAAGTTAACAGTGAGAAACCCGCATTCAAAAGATAATTCTAAATCATAAGAAAAACATGATTGAACTCATTTCTAGAACTTATCTGTAACAATTGATTTGTAGTAATAACATTTCAATCATAATCAAACCACATATTTGGGACACATCATATCTCATGATATAAGTATAATAATAGTAGTAATCGTTAATGGGACTTCATCCTCAATCCTAATTTAAAAGCTCAGCAGCCGCTCGCAGAGTTAAAAAACGCATATTCAAAATTAAAGCTTACGAAACGTAGAAATTTCCTACGGAGTGGTTTTTTTTTGTTTCCCCTTCTTCTCTGCCGCTGCTCGTGTAAGCCGAAATACTGCTGGTGCGTGATTAGCCTGTAGGCCGAGATGGTGCCGCTGCTTTTCTCCTTAAATAAGGATAGCTGGGCCGCTGGAGAACTCCTCTGGTAATAAAATTCTCCTTACCTTTCCCCATAATTTGCCTTCTTTTAGGATTCTACAACCCACGTGCCATACGGACGGAGGGGCCATTCCGGCCTTGCGGGTAGAGTTGTAAACGAACCGAGCAGCTTGCGAGCTTGGCTTGGTTCGGCTCGTCAAGGCTTGACTCGGCTCCTTTTGTTCAGTAAATAAGCTAAGCTCGAACTCCAGTTTTCGGCTCGTTTACTAAACAAGCCGAGTTCTCGGCTCGTTCGACAAAAACTCGGCTCGTTAAGAGAGGCTTGACTCGATTAAAGATGCTCGTTTAGTAAATGACTAAATTCGGCTCGTTAAAGGGCTCGGCTCGATTAAGCCTTGAGCCGAGCTTGAGCTCGAGTTTTTGGCTCGTTTACGACCGAGCTTAAGCTCGTCGAAGCTCGGTTTGGCTCGGTTCGTTTACACCCCTACTTGAGGGGTCCACTTTGATTTTATCTTTATTCAACTTTTTTTTTTGCGTTTACTAGTTTTACGACAAATTTTTATGTGATATAGATTTGTCTTAGCAAAAAAAAAAAAAAAAAGTAAAAAAATTATAACTTTTATACAAAGTATTTTGAAAAATATTAAAAAAAAGCTCAAAAAGTCAGTTTTTCCAAAATACTTAAAAGTCATAATTTTTTAATTTTTCGGTTTCTCTCGTCGAGACGAACCCATGATTTCCTTGTTCTATTTTCTTCTTCTCCTCTTCAATTTCTCAGCAGCCAGGTATATACACCGAACGGAGAAGAAACGATTAAATACGTAAATGACGTGAAAATCAACAGACAAAAAACTTACCTGTTGAAAGAAGGATAGAGCAAGGTGTGCAGAGAAGGAGCCGAAATATCGACGAATTTTTTCAAGAAAGTGGGAGGATGGATTTCGATCGTGCTGAGTCCAGGTGAACCTTGTGTACAAGAAAGAGAGATTCATGAGAGAGAGAGAGAGAGAGAGAGAGAGAGAGGAGATTTGCATTTTGATTAGAATCTCGACTCGACCCCGTTTGTTTAAGGGTTTTGGATTTTTAGGATTCTAGTCATTATCCTATTTTTCTTCAATTATTATTTTTATTTTTTTTCCTATCCCTCTCCAATCATTACTGTTATTTTTAATCATTATTCTATTTCTCCATATATTCATTATTTACAAATCTAAATCCAAAATCTCAAAACGAATGGATCGATGATGAGATGGAGGAGGAGAGGGGATGAATGACGTCAGATGCATGGCCCACCAAATTCCAAAAGTTACACGAACAATTGTAATGCATTTAAATGAATTTCCGTAATTTAAACTTACGTGCACTCCAACTAATTCTGAGATTCTGAACTTAATGATCGAGAATATCTTCAGTGACTCTAAAATTTGAAATGTTTTGCTTCCGTAAAATTCGAATATGAAACCTAGTAGATGACAAGTATTTATAAGCAGTTGCTTCTTTGTTCATTGTATGAAAATACTATGTATTTTTTGGGTAATAAACGAGCATGCCCGTGTGGCCCGAATAAAAAATACTTTGTTGGAGTATTTAAATACAAATATTTTGTCTTTTAAAAAAGCAAATGAGTCAATAAATGCCCTAAATAATTATGAGAGATAATTTTTGCACTTCTTTTTAGTAATATTCATGTGAATTTATGGCATTATCCATCATGGGTAAAAACCAACTTCATGAAAAATATTTTAAATTTTTTCTTCAAAAAAGATAAAAAAATAATAATGTGCAAATATAAAAATTTTGTAAAAGCTATCACCCTTTGTTTTCTAAAACATGATATATTAGTGTTTTTTTTAAACTTCATTTTTTTATATAATATACATAGCATGTTTACTATTGTTGTGAAATTTTATTGTATTCACAAGCAAATCATACCGATAGTATAGTAATACAAGAGCGAGGTTGAACCTTATGACTTGTGATTTTTATAGGAAAACTAAATTAACCTAAATTGATTGAACCCTAACTTAGTTGACAAAATTTGTGATTTGTTTTATGGAACTAAAACTAAAGCAAACAGTAAAAATAAGTAAACAATGAATTCAATTATCAAACACGAAAAAATTAAAGTTTTTTTTAATCAAAGGAGAAATACTAAAATTTTGAAATCCACTCCCATTAACTCCTGTTAACATGTATTCACAATCATTGACTTTACCCAAAAAAAATTCATGATATTCTAAAAGCTAATTCTGTTACCATAAAAAATATCATCATAAAAGTTCATTAAAAAGTCCAATGTGTGTTCCTTTCCGCTTGCAAGTATAAAATCAAATTATTAATTGTATCCGCTTTTAACAAATCACAACAAATATCCAGTTTTACAGGTAACAATGAAAACTAGCATTCAATGCTAAAGACAATTGTAAATCATGAGAAAAACATGATTGAACAATGAAAACTAGCATTCAGGACAATTGTAAATCATGAGAAAAACATGATTGAACTCATATTCAAAATTTATCTCTAACAATTAATTTGGAGAAAGAACAATTTAATCATAATTGGGACAAATCAATTCTCATGAATATATAAAAAATAGTCGTTAATGGGATTTCATCCTCAACCCTAGTTTAAGAGTCTAGCCGCTCACGGAGTACAATTACATAAACACGCAAAAATAAAAACTCCATTGAATAAAGCTTACGAAAACAAGTTTAAAGACATTGTTTCTTCCTTCCATCGTGGTGATGCTGCGAATAGAAATTCCTCTTTTGGTTGCTTCTTGAATAATGAAAGGAGTTGCTTTATGTATTCGGTATGAGAAAAACTTTTTAACGGCGGGACCGTGAAAATAATTTACGATGCTCAATCGCGCACGTTTAAATGTGTTTTGGATGGTCTAGATTTTGAAAAAAACTATTTGCTAGAAGAGTTTAACTCTTCGCACGAATAGTTTTTTTTTAAATCCAGATAATTGATTGCCGAAATGAACGGTCAAAATTGCGCGGAGCTGTGAATAACTTCTTTCTCTCATTCGGTATTCCCAATTCTCCCTGGAAAGTGATTTTGGCACTTTCCAAATTGATCGCACCCACAATACGTGCCTTCTTTCTCCATCATTTCTTTCCCTAGTAGTGCCTTTTTTAGGCACCCCTGCCCCTTTTCTCTCAAATCCTTAAGAACACGAAAACATCCGGCAAAATCGGCCACCTCTAGAAGTGTTTGAAAAATTCCTTCGTCATTACAAGAATTCGCACCTTCATGTAAAGGTAAAAAAAATCAAAGTTAATTAGTTTCACAATGTGAATTTTTGCGTCTACTTTAGTGAAGCTTCAAAATAAAACCTCATCGTTTTATCTTCAATGATCAACTCATTTGCTTTCATCATGCTTTCCATGTCAAGATTTTTGTTGTAAACTTCTCTCACATTGAGCAGGGTACTTAAACAGCTATAAGGCTCCACCTGACTCAATGTCACTAAAAAAAATCAATCTACAATATACAAGAGGTGTCAATGCAACTAAAGGATTAGGGAAAGGTATCGAAATTACCGACGTTTCACATAAATAGAGGGGATCCCTTTTCGCACGTTCAATCCTTTTATACCCACCCACGCCTTTCGAAGCCCTTTCGTCGAGTTGGCAGCAGAGAAAGACTCGGCATTCAGGCGAGCCACCCGGTGGTGTGATACGTAGTGGGTTTAGTATGCCCTGCCAAAACGGCTCCGAAACAACCAAAAAGGTGCGGGCCGCACTCATGAAGGACTGCCAGTGATTTACTGGAGGAAGGTGATATCCAGAAGAATAGGCGAGGGTAAAATGGGTGAGATCCCCACAATGATGCTACCAAGAAAGCCCTAACTGGAGAAGAGGTTACAGAATTCCTCAAGATCATCCGGATAAGGCTAGCCAGTGGGCGACTTTGTTGTGCTCCTTGCTAACCCAGGAGAAGCTCCACATCACCAGTGCCCTAATATCCCAGGGCCCTTGAGCATTGTCATTGTTAATACAATCAATTAGCACTTTGCAGTCATATTCAAACACAGCTTCCGTGATTCACATATCCACTGCCATCTCGTACAATTAATTAGCACTTTGCAGTCGGACTCAAACAAAGCTTCCGTGATTCACATATCCACTGCCATCCTGCAAGCAATGCAAAGAGCTCACGCTTCTATGAACAAGGCCGACGAGGCAATAACTCGACCAGCTCTTGATACGCACCCAAGATTGCTTGATCGTGGTGCATAAACCCGTTAGTTATAAGCCTTTTCAGCTCTTAATTATCGTTTTTAGTCAATATTACTCGTAAGGTAGTTTATTGAGTGTTTCAGGCAAAACGCCCTTAAAAGGCGTTTTTTGAGTGCAAAGTCAACTCCCAAGATAAGGCAAGCATAATTGCCCGGTGGAACATGCGCCAAAGCGACCAAAGAACGAAGGCAAGGAGCATCGGGCAAGCCGACGGTCGTCGGGTGTCAAGGCCAGGAGGCTAGCCTGAGGAACCAGAGATAAGCTACCCGTATCGATACGGATTTCACGCGTATCGATACGCGTTTGTTATCTCTCAACCAGAGAGTTCCGTATCGATACGGATTTTGGTTGTATCGATACGGGTTTGTTACGGGAGATTGGCCCTTTCAGCTTAACGATGTGGTATCGATACTTTTCTTAATCTGTATCGATACGGAGAGCTTTCGGCCAGATATTTTGCTACTTTTTGGGCTTTCCATTTATGGAATACTTGCCTTTTATAGTATGTTTTTAGATATTTGAGGAGAGAGAAACCCTTTGTGTATAAATAGGGGTTCCTTCTTCCTCTTTTAAGAGTAGCTCTTAATTAGATTTAGTCCTTTCCTCCATTAATGTTCTTGAAGCTTTTCATAGTGTAATCTCTTAGAATTCAAGTAAGTAATTCTCGTTTGTTAATTTCTCGTTTATTAAAGTTGTTCCTACGGACTAGATCTTTTATAATATCAAGTTTGTTTTCGTTGTTATTCATTAAAAGTCATGTCTCGTTTTTATGCTTACCTTTATGCCTTAGCTATGTGTGAGTAGTCGATAGGCCAAGTCTCGGGGTAATCTTTCCCGAGGACTTAGGTGGTTATTTGGTTCTCAAACCTTCGGGCTTAAAATCATGATTTTCGGAATTTCATTAACTTAGCCATTTTGGTCTAAGCGAGGCGTGTTAACTCCTTGGTATGAAGTTTAGTCAAGCGGTCTTGGCAAGCGACATATTGAGGGCTCGTGGCCCCCTACGTGTTAGATACATTAGCAAAAATAGGTTGATTTAATTCCGGTTAATCACATCTTTCGATAAACGTAGTCTTTTACAGTTAAATCTTCCGGGCGTGAGCACGCGGTCGTGACTCTCGCCTGAGTTATAATTGAGAACCGGTAACGGCTTAAGTCAAGGGTTAGACAATCCCTAGACTTGCCTCCTTTAGTTTATCAAGCTCATTTCTAGTCTTCGTTTTATTATTTCCACCGTTTAAAGCAAAACCAAGTTGGCCGTCTTAAACGCCACAATCCACCACATAAAACCTACAATCCGAGTAAGCTATATTTGAATTCTCTGTGGGTACGATCCCGGACTTCCGGATATTATGCTACCAACGACCTAGCCCTACGCTTGGGGTATTTCAACCTTATTTGAAGGCGAGGTTGGAGGCGAAGCATTTTTGGCGCCGTTGCCGGGGAATCTTTTTATCTAGCTTATTTGGAGGATCGACAAACCACTGTAAGTACTCCGTTTAATTTTTCCTTTATGTGTAATTGAACTCAACTTAGCGGATACCTCTAACTGAGCCACCAATTCGACTTGAGGTTTAACGAAGCTAGTCGAGCATCAATTGCCTTTTTATCTTTTATTTATTATTGCTTATATAGCCGTGGTGGTGGCATAACCCCACGAGACTGTTTGTGAACGAGGCGGCGGCATAGCCCCTCTAGTCTGCTTTATTGGACTGTGCAGGTTGTATGCTCAATATTTATCGTAGCCCTTTATCGAATCGGCTACATCGATCTGCATCTCGTGAGCTATCCCCTCCATTACGCCCAATGGCAGATCAACCAGCAGCTCGTACTTTGCGTGATTATTTGACGCCAGAAAGAGGTCCACATGTCTCTCCCATAGCCATTCCTACTTGCACTGCCGCCAATGCGTTTGCGTTCAAGCCAGAATATCATCGGGTTATACCAGAGTTTCGGGGGCGTGAATTGGAGGACCCCTATGCTCACATTCGGGAATTCGAGACTATCGTTAGCACCTTTGTGACCGGACCGGGACAGTTAGATCAAGCCCGCCTGAAGTTGTTTCCCTTCTCGCTCAAAGACAAGGCGAAGCAGTGGTTCCATTCCTTGAAGCCCCGCTCTTTGCTCACATGGGGTGAAGTGCAAGACGTGTTTACCACCAAGTTCTTTCCGGTTAGCCGAACTAAGCTTCTCATGGATCAAATTCAGAATTTCAAACAGAAAGATGGGGAAGTCTTCTACAAGTATTGGGAGCGGTACAAGGATTTACTCGCTGCAGTCCCCCACCATAACTTTCCCATGTATCTTGTGATCAACTATTTCTATTTGGGTTGTGATCGGGAGTCCAAGCAGCTTTTGGATACGATGGGGAGTGGTGATTTCATGGGAAAGGATCCCGATACCGCTTGGGAATTCCTAGATGCTTTGGCCGAGAGAGCTCAAACTTGGCAATACATTGATCCGGGTGACCAAGCTATGAGAAATCAAGGACCGGGAGGTTCCGGTAAATTTTCAGTGAATGAGCCAAACGGTCTTGAGACACGCTTGGATGAGTTATCGTTAAAGTTGGACAAAATGAAGCTAGAGTCGGTCCAAGCGAAAGAGGTCAAAGAAGTGAAAGAAGTGAAGGAGATTCGCCAAGTGGAGGAAGTGTGTGTTATTTGTGAGACTACGGGTCATTCGACCGACAACTGTCATACCATCCCCACCCTCCGACAGCACTATAATCAACTCCCTGAAGAGGTGTGCGCATTGAATCAACGTTGGGATCCATATTCCAACACCTACAACCCGGGGTTGAGGTCTAATCCGGCTTTCCGTTGGGGTAACCAAAATGAGGCCGGCTCGTCAACTTCTCAAGCTCTTCCTCCTCAGAATCAAACATGGCGCCAATCTCAGTTTCAAGGTCAACCACGGTTTCCTCCGGCACAATCTCAAGGCCCGCCAGGATTCGTACCGCCGGGCCAATTCCAAGGGCAAAATCAATTTCAGCACCAACCAGCACCACCTTCACGACGTTCTTTGGAGGATACTCTGAATGCATTCTGTCAAATGCAAACGACCACCAATGAGCAAACTACTCAAGCATTGAACGACATCAGGAATCAAGTGGGAAAACTAACAACGGCTATTGGTGTATTGCAACAAGACAAAGGCAAACTACCCACCCAGCCTCAACCAAACCCTCAAGGCCAACACTTTGCACAAGGCTCTTCGGTGATTTTCCCCGAGCAAGCAAAGGCCATAATATCGTTGAGAAGCGGGAAGGCGGTTGACAATGCTCAAGTAGAGCCGCCGGTTGCACAAATTTTACTACCTTTTTCGGCACCATTGAAGTCAACAGTGCTAGATGAAGAATCTCCCAAATCAGCTCCTACAGAACAAGACCCCAGGCCAGTGTCTATTGAAGAAGAGAAGGGAAAAGCCAAGGACGATGAGGGGCCCAAAGCTTTCACCGTTCCCGCTCCATTCCCTCACCGACTAAAGTCACCGCCCAAGCAGAATTTGAACGGTGATATCTATGAAGTTCGTCAGAAAGTGACGGTTAACCTTCCTTTGCTCGATGCTATTAAACAGATTCCATCATACGCCAAATTTTTGAAGGAGTTGTGCACTCACAAACGGCAACTCCAAGTGCAGAAGAAAGTGTTCTTGACCGAGCAAGTAAGCTCTCTCTTCCAGTCAACCCTTCCGCCCAAGTATAATGATCCGGGCTGTCCTACGATATCTATCACCATCGGGGGTAAAGTTTGTGAAAAAGCTCTTCTTGATTTGGGGGCAAGTGTAAACCTCCTACCGTTTTCGGTCTATGAACAACTAGGGTTGGGGGAAATGAAACCAACTCGGGTGACTTTACAATTGGCGGACAGGAGTATTCGCATTCCCAAAGGGATGGTCGAGGATGTGCTCGTTCAAGTTGATCAGTTCGTGTACCCAGTTGACTTTGTGGTTCTTGACACGTGCCCGGTACCGGCAGCTCAGTCCTCTGTTCCGATCATTCTTGGCCGGCCGTTTTTGGCAACCTCCGATGCCGTCATTCATTGTAGGGATGGCCGGCTTAACATGAGCTTTGGCAATATGAAGATGCAAGTCAACATGTTCCATCTTGGCAGTCAAATGGGGGACGATGAGGATGTCTGCGGAGTTAGCATGATCAACTCACTTGTCCAAAACCATGTCAATAAGTTTATTTGTCAGGATGAGCTGGAACTCGCTCTGACTTCCGCCGAGGCCGATTTTCTTGATGCCCCTGAGGTTGCGTATTTGTCCTCTTTGCTGGATGTGGAAGAGGTTTGTGCTATTACTCCGTGGTTCCCTAAATTTGAGGAGTTACCTCCTATTGTGAAGCGCGCCGTTCCGTCTAGTGTGGAACCCCCGACTCTTGAACTTAAGCCCCTACCGGATTCACTTAAGTATGCCTATCTTGGTGAAGGTCAAACATACCCGGTGGTAATTTCCTCCTCCCTAACCGAACTTCAGGAATTCCAATTGCTCTCTAAGTTGCGGAAGCATTCAAAGGCTATTGGGTGGTCCATCGCCGATATCAAAGGAATAGATGGATCTCTTTGCTCTCATCACATCTACATGGAGGATGATGTTAAGCCCTCTCGCCAGCCTCAACGCCGATTAAACCCGATCATGAAGGATGTGGTGCGAGCGGAAGTTCTTAAATTGTTGGATGTTGGCATTATTTACCCGATCGCGGATTCTAAGTGGGTGAGCCCAATACAGGTGGTACCTAAGAAGTCTGGGGTGACGGTGGTTAAAAATGACAAGGATGAGCTTATTCCAATGCGGGTTCAGACCGGTTGGCGGGTGTGCATTGACTATCGAAAGCTGAACGCTAGTACAAGAAAGGACCACTTTCCCCTTCCCTTCATCGATCAAATTTTGGAGAGAGTGGCCGGGCACAAGTTTTACTGCTTCTTGGACGGGTACTCCGGTTATAATCAGATTGAGGTGGCATTGGAAGATCAAGAGAAGACTACTTTCACGTGCCCATTCGGGACCTTTGCGTATCGTCGTATGCCGTTCGGGCTTTGCAACGCCCCCGGTACCTTCTCAAGGTGTATTATGGGCCTTTTTAGCGATATGGTGGAGAAAATTATGGAGGTATTCATGGACGACTTCTCAGTTTTTGGTGACTTCTTTTGAGGCTTGTCTTGCCAATTTGGGGCTGGTACTAGCCCGGTGCGAGGAGAATAACCTTGTGCTGAATTGGGAGAAATGCCACTTCATGGTGACCGAAGGCATCGTACTCGGCCACATCGTCTCCTCTAAAGGGATAGAAGTGGATCGGGCAAAAATTGATTTGATTGGGAATCTTCCGACTCCAAAGTGTTTGAAGGATATCCGATCTTTCTTGGGGCATGCCGGTTTCTATAGGCGTTTTATCAAAGATTTTAGTGCCATCGCTCGGCCATTGTGTCATTTGCTGGCCAAGGATGTGCCGTTTGAGTGGACGCCGGCTTGCGAGGCCGCTTTTGCCCAGTTAAAGTCACGTCTCACTTCTCCACCTATTGTGCGTTCTCCGGATTGGGACTTGCCATTCGAGCTAATGTGTGACGCCAGTGATTACGCCGTTGGAGCTGTTTTGGGTCAACGGAAAGGGAAAGAGCCGTACGTTATTTACTATGCAAGTAAAACACTCAATGAGGCTCAAATGAATTATTCGACTACGGAGAAGGAGTTGCTTGCTATAGTCTTTGCGTTGGACAAGTTCCGGTCTTATCTAGTGGGGGCTCCAATTACTGTGTACACCGATCATTCCGCTCTCAAGTACCTTTTTACGAAGCAAGATGCCAAGGCAAGATTGATTCGGTGGATTCTACTTCTACAAGAGTTTAATCTCACCATTAAGGACAAGAAGGGTGTAGAGAATGTGGTGGCCGATCATCTATCTCGGCTCGAATTCGATGATATTACCGCTCACATTCCTATCGGTGACTTTTTTCCCGATGAGCAGCTATTCTCCATCACTACAGCTCCTTGGTACGCGGATATAGTGAACTACTTAGCCACCGGTCTTATGCCTGCCCATTGGAATTTACAAGCGCAGCGTCGGTTCTTGGCTGAGGTGAAACGATTCTCTTTTGACGACCCGTATCTGTTTAAGTATTGTGCCGACCAACTCGTTCGCCGTTGTGTGCCTGATTCTGAGCAACCAAGTGTTATCCAATTCTGCCACACGGAGGCTTGTGGCGGCCATTTCTCGTTCAGAAAGACCGCCGCTAAGATTCTACAGTGCGGTTTCTATTGGCCAAAATTGTACAAGGATACGTTTGCTTTCTGCCGGGCATGTGCGCGCTTGTCAACTTCTGGGGTGCGTGACGCGACGTAATGAGATGCCGCTTACACCCATTTTGATTATTGAAGTGTTTGACTGTTGGGGTATCGACTTCATGGGGCCATTTCCTACTTCTTTTGGATACCTCTACATTTTGTTGGCTGTTGATTATGTCTCCAAATGGGTGGAGGCTATCCCCACTCGAACTAATGATGCCCAAGTTGTCGTTGAATTTCTCCGTGAGTACATTTTGGCGCGATTTGGCATGCCCAGAGCTATCATCAGTGACCAAGGGTCCCACTTTTGCAACCGATCCATTGCGGCTCTCATGCGGAAAGTATTCCATCATTCACAAAGTCTCTACGGCTTACCACCCGCAGACGAATGGCCAAGCGGAGCTTGCGAATCGGGAGATCAAGAACATCTTGGAGAAGACGGTTAATCCTACCCGTAAAGATTGGTCAACTAGATTGATCGACTGCTTTGTGGGCTTACCGTACTGCGTACAAGACTATCTTGGGCATGTCACCATATCGGTTGGTTTACGGAAAAGCGTGCCACTTACCAGTCGAGCTTGAGCATAAAGCCTATTGGGCTATTAAGAAGCTGAATTTCAATCTGGCCAAAGCCGGCGCCCAGCGCAAGCTCCAATTGACGGAACTCGAGGAGTTAAGGTACAATGCTTACGACCATTCTAGCGCTTATAAATCTCAACTCAAAGCCAAGCATGATAATAGAATTGTGATTAAAAACTTTGTGCCTGGTCAAAAAGTATTGTTATACAATTCTCGCTTGCATTTGCATCCCGGGAAGTTGCGCTCACGTTGGGCTGGCCCTTATATTGTCAAAAATGTGTCCCCTCACGGGGCAATAGAAGTAGAAAGCGTGCGTAACGGTTCCTCTTTTAAAGTTAATGGTCAGCGGCTTAAGCCTTTCCTTGGCAATTTCGAAACCGGTGAGCCCGATGAGGTTTTGGCCGATCCCGTTTATACGGATGGCTTTTCGGTATAGTCTGTGTTCCATTTATTTGCACGGGGAGCGAAAGCGTAACCGCTGAACTTAATTGTTTGTCGGACCCGGCCCCCGGGTAGGGGGTACCCTCCATTGACTTGGGTATATGTAGCTCCGCACGCCGCTACTAAAAAAAGGATCGTGTGCCCAGCTCCGGTTAGTAAGGGCAATTTTAATATCAGTGACATAGGGCTTTCATTAGCTTTTCTGATAGGAGTAATTCACAGTGAACCACTCACGTCTTCCAGATTAGCCCCAACGGGGGCGGTATAGATCTTAGGTTCGGCCTTGATATTCCCGTGCTCCACTTACCGCACTTGGCTCTATCTTGTGCCTGCCTGGTTACGATCTTAGGGGACGCTGGACTTCATTGTTTGGCGGAGTCCAGCTGTGACTTGGACGCTCCGAGCTCTGATATTAAATTCTGTGTTTTTGTACATTTGTAAATATTGTTTTTGTGCTTTGTTCTTATTTCTTATGTTTCGGGACTTTCTCACCAGTGAGATTTCACCAACGCATCATGGTATCGGACTTTAACTAGTCCTTCTTTGTCGTAGTTTGCCGTTAACGATCCTAGCTCACCAGATATGTCCCTATCGGGGGCAGCTTAGGTCTGTGGGT
>CM033798.1:39616059-39641059 GCA_019656835.1 Rhododendron ovatum | reverse complement strand
ATTTAGTAATGGAATATATGGTAAGCAGAGTGTTGGAGCTTTTGTTCTATGCCTGTACTGATCGCGAAAACATTTATCTGGCTGGTACCATGCATGAAAGCTACTATTAGAATTAGACCATCAAATAGAGGATGAATATAACTTGATTCATGAACCCAGATACTAGTCTCTGACTTTGCATCTGACGAAACCAAAGGATTTGAATTTTGTGCAGTACTCGCCGGCTCATACCGTTTTTTAGCAAGTTCGGTAGTAGAACTGCGATTCTGTTTCGGCTCAAATATTGATCGGTATGGCTAGGCCGATACCAGATTAATTTGAAAACAACACTAGTAGCAATATGTGAAAACAACACTAGTAGCAATAAATTCGAACATTATCTCACTGGCACTAGTACGCAGGTCCGGCCTTGAGATTTTTGAGGCCCTAGGCGGGGTTTTAAAACTGGGACCTTTTACTTTTTAGTATATTAATTATTTGTTTCGATCGAAGAAACAAGTGGAGCTTGTAGTTCGGTGGCAATGTAGTTAAACAAACCTTTAGAACTATAGGTTAGGAGTTCGACACTCTAAAGGGTCGCTTTCGAAGCCTTTGTAAATCAAACAGACTCCAAAATTTTACATTAAAAACAAAAGAGATAAGAATCAAACTCGCGAGCTCCTATTCTAGACACTCGAAGCCTTTGTAAATCAAACACGCTCCAAAATTTTACATTAAAAACAGAAGAGATAAGAATTGAACTCGTGAGCTCCTATTCTAGGCACTCACTGCTTACCACCAGGCTACGTTATCCTGATTGTAAAATATTTCACATACCTAATATTTTACGATTTGGGGGCCCAATTATTTGACCCAAAGCAGGAGGCCTTAGACGGTCGCCTAGTGGATCTACGCCCAGGGCCACCTAGGGCCAGCCCTGCTGATCCGTACTGTGCCCGTAGAAACATCGGTGCTCTAGCTGATACCTTGGACGAAACATCAGATTGAGGTCCAACATTCATGAGCTGGAAAGGACTGGCAAAAGTGACTACAAACTAGTAGGAGTATAGTTGTCTGAGCAATGCTGCGCACACAGACTGCATAGATCTAGATCTAAATACATCTACGTAGACATAGCTGTGTCTTGAATTGTGCAAATGCACGTGGGTCTCATATTCTTTTGTGGGGTCCATATACACAATCTATGTCCGAATCTCTACACACAATCTATCCACCAAAGCTTTTTTTAGGCAACCCATTCTCTTCGCATAGATCGACTAAAATAAAATTTTGAGAAAATAACTTAACTATTGTCATTAGCACGAAGACAAAAACTTTTAGTTGAAACCCCTGAGTCAGACTCCACACCACGTTACAATCGTAACCTAACTAATGACCACGATGGGGCCTATTGTAAGGTAGTTCCAACCTTAACGAGAGAAAAGTTTTATCTTGAGCTATGGCAATGGTGCCCACGTGCGGATCACGCATATGCAGTACTTGGCTCCTGACAAGGGGATTTGTGGGACAAAATCCATCAATGACCCTAACATCTCGGTGTACAGGCCAATTTATATGTATCTCGACTAATTCTGAGAGCCCAATTTCACTACTAATTTACGGAAAGCCCAATTAAAGCCGCAATAAAGTTCCGTATGAACTGACTTCAAAAGACTTGATAATACCTGAGGGATTTCGAACCTGAGACCTTAAAAAGACAAACCCTTGCAAATAGCCTGAAATTGCAGTATGGGTCTCTCATCTATATCTCATGGTGGTTCCTTATCTTGAAAGCCAAAGGGGGAAGCCTCTTTTAATAAGGATACTGCTCTCCAACTTGGGAGGATTTGAGCCCTAGAATATTGGGGGACCCCTTTGAGATATAAAGACCATGAATGCTCTTTCATCTTTTTGGGGCTGCAAAAGAGCATCCCATTCAAAGCAAATCAATTAAGTACTTGGGCCACCATGCATTCTTACAATAGTGAAAAAAGTTGATCAGATAGAAGTAGGCCGTGGAATTTAGGGTGTATCACCATTCACCAGGAAGGTTTTAAAAATTGGCCGTTACGAAACGCTTTGATATACTAGTGATTGGAAAAAATCACATCCGTATCGACCGATTCTCATGATGTATCGGTCCACGTCCGATTCATGGTCTTACAACCGATATTATTCGACCATTATTGGGTGATTTTTTCACCGCTCAATTTTTTTAAATGTGCCAAAATGATTTTTTAAAATTCACGACCACGACACCCATTATCTGTTATATATCGTTCGATATTCCTGATATCATTACACCTCAACTGTTAGAGTTCCCACCAACGTTATTTAAAAACTTCACCACCAGACATGATGCCTCATGATCAGTTCAAGCTCTGATTGCTGCCTCGTGGATTTTTCTTTCATAGCAATGGTGAAGGAGATCAAGTGAAAAGGAACTTGGTGGGTTTTGTATAACAAGCTATAAGGTGGGAAAGGTTAAATTTTCCCAGGCAACAAAATAATCACCAACTATTACTTGCCTCTTAATGATAAAAAATTATTAAATGCTCCATGAGACTTCTCTCCACCACACGTTGGGAAGAATTGTACCACAAAGTGTGTGGCTCCCACGTCAATGTGTGATGTGATGGAGAATGATCCACGAGCGCACCATGTGACGGTGCTCCATGACAAGAGAACAGAATAATCGCTACTCTTAACATGGTCACCAAATAAGGCCACGATAAGATGCTCTCAATCAAATTGAAGAGTGAATTGTAACATTTTCTTTTTCCAATCATCATGGAGTTGATCAGTACTCAACTTAGTCAAAAAGGGTTGGGATTGGATTCCAAGTCACAGTACCTGTTCGTGGGTCAAAAAGTCTACGCCTTCCGCTCCTTTTCGCCCTTTCTTTACTGTACTCAATTTTACTGTCTAAAAGTGTTTTAGACAGTTCGAATTTTGAAAAACTCTTATAGGGGAAGAATTCTTTTAAAATTCAGATCATTAATTGCCGAGACAGACTGAGAAATTGGAGGAGCAGTGAAAGTGAGAGGTGGGGCATTGCTGTTAATGGGTTGGAAATTTATAACACCCAGCTCAGCTATGGACGTTATGGTTGGAGCAATTTTAGTTGTTAGGTTCCATTTCACGTGTGAATGTGATCCAGCATCTACCAATGGGACATATTGTGTTCATTACTCAGTTTTTTTTTTTTTTTTTTTCAGAATTTGATAATTGGTATTCTACACATTTGACCCCCCCAAGTATAAGAAAATTGCTCCAAAGACCACAATGAAGCTATATTACTGCCCCTTACCATTAAGGGATGAGACCTAGCGGCAATGAAATGAGCATGATTTCTTTCCCATTTGACTCCGCTATTCTTGAATCTTGGCTTCGCGCTCTCTGGTAAATCATATGTAAGTAGTGGTAAATCATATGTAAGTAGTTGTTTTGAACCTGCCAGCTTAATGTTGGTAGCATAGTTTTAAATCGCGGTATCGGTCGCCGTCGCGGTATCGGTCGCGGTATATCGGTATCGGGACATATCGGTGATACGTCGCGGGAATCGGGTGTCGCGGTCGTGAATTTTTAAAAATCGTCAACAACATGTATAAAACTTGAAAAATATACTTTTGCCCTAAACATTGGCTTAAATTATCACATTTTAATTAATTTAAGACATGTAATAGCCCATTCTCTTCATGTGAATATCCGATAATTTATCAAAACTCGCAAATCAATAAGATTTTACAAATATGAGAAAAATGCAACATTATAAGTTTCGATATAATTGACATAAATAGCAAAAATAAGAAGAAGACATTAAAATAAACACACCATAGAGGTTTTACATTACATAATCGCTAGGAACTCTGTTTTTTGGTTTTTTCTGTTTTTTTTTTTTTTTCCAGAACCGATACGTATCGGCCGTATCGGCCGTACCGGTCCAAATATCGGTTACAGACCGATACGTATCGGGAACCGGCCGATACGCCTGTGAATTTCAATCTCACCGATATATCGGCCAATATCCGTATCGGAAGCCGAAAATTCCGGTACGTATCGGCCGATACGTACCGTATCGGCCGATATTTAAAACTATGGTTGGTAGAGACACAATTTACATATGTATATAGGCACATTTGTATATGTTCAAAGATTGAACGTACGTAAATCTATATAGTATATATGAAACCAAATTAAAAGTTATGTGGGGGCTGGAAAGTACTTGCATGCCCCATTCCCTGTTGGCTGCCATGTGAACATCACAAGGGTGTGATTGACAAAGTTTCAAACAAACAGTACAACATCTATGGTCTGTTATGATCACATTTATTTGGAATGAAAAAGAACAAAACATGTATCAAAACGTATGGATCTTGTTGTCTGCTTTGTCTAGGGTTCTTTTTTACCCCCAACTTCACTCCCTGTCCCTTTCAAATTTCCATCATTGGGGTGGATTTGTTGGACTTATCTCAGACCAAAAGAATCCATGGCTATTATATGTAACCAAGGAAATCAAGACTCGTGTTAAGAATCAATGCTACTAGCTATGATCTGCATGAGATCAAAAGAATGCTCATGTGAGAACCCAACTTGTGGTTGTCCCACATCAGTGGGGAAAATAAAAGAAGGATAATATATAAGGATTCATCCACCAGCTACTATTAATTTAAGGATTAATCTTTTGAGCCACGTAATTAGGCGAATATTTCGCAAGTCAGTTGGGGTGGGTCCTTATATTTATATTAAGGCAGTCTCGGGGACAACTAATTATATATCTAAAAAAATACCTCATAGTTTCCGATCAAATTTTTATAATCCGAGCTGTTTAATGTGATCAGAACGTGATTTTGAGGGTACCCGCGAAAGAAATGACCAAAAAAAAAGACCGAAAAAGACTTGATTTGAGTAGTTTTTAGCCAACTCCCGACAAGTTTGAATTAGCATTATCAAGGGAGGCTTGATGGGTATCTCCGACAAGTTTGATCAACTGTTCACATGTATCAACACATTTTTTTAGCATTTAATCAAAGACCAGGAAATGCTTGATCTGAGCAGTTTTTAGCCTAGATTTGATGAACGATTCAATTTAAAACTGCTCAAAACAAGCACTTCCTGGTCATATTTTTTGCTAATTTCTCACTGGCACCTGTAAAATCACATTCTGCACACATTGAACGGTTTGGATTATAAAAATTTGATCGGGAATTATGAGATTGAGATTTGGGGTGTTTTTTAGGTGTTTAATTGGTTGTCCACGGAACCGCCCCGTGTATGTGTTTGTGTGTGTATATATATATTTCTCGCGGACATCCTTAAAATCATATTCTGCACACATTGAATGGTTCGGACTATAAAAATTTGATCAGGAACTATGAGATTGAGATTTGATGTGTTTTTTTAAGTATTTTTTTGATTGTCCCTTGAACAGTCCCGATATATATAAAAAATGAATTAGCATTATCAGGGGAGGTTTGACTGGTAGGATGGTTGAATGCATCATGGTATGGTTGACGGGTATCTCCGAGAAGTTTGATCAACTGTTCACATGTATCAACACATTTTTTTAGCGTTTAATCTAAGTAACTTAAAGCATTTCCAATGAGAGATGTCAATTCCTGCGTGGACATCTTAACGGTAAAAATTGACACCAAAATTCAATTCAACCTAATAGCCTTCTTTGATGCCAAATACATGTGGATTTGAAGGCAAGTCTTTTCATGCCAACTTTGACAGCCACCCTCCTCCATGCCAAATTTCAAAAAATGACCATTTATATTTTGACATAAGGGTTGGAGAGGGATAATTTAATGTTAAATAAATAGAATTTGACATAAGAGTTGGAGATGAGGTTTTAATGTCAAATTGAAAATGTCAAAATGTCACATCAGCCTTCAAAAAAAAATTGACATCCCCAATTTGATGTTAAGGGTTGGAGATTCTCTTACAACTTGGTCATTGATAAGCGACCAAGATTGTATAATTTTGGTGTTTAAAGCCCACTACTTTGTAGCATTTGTGTAAATATATTATCGTTTTTATTCGATATTGCACGTAAGGTTGCTTTTTGTTAGTTTCAGGTAAAACATGGAACTAAGGCGGTTTTTATCATCATAGATCACTCTTGGAAGCATCTGAGTATCCGAGGTCGCATGACGGCTCTCCACCAAGTCCCGACGGGTGTTTAATTGAGTGGCAAGAGGTGCTTAGTCGTAGGGCCATTTGGACCAAGTGCAGATCAAAAACAGAAATCTGTCAACCCAGTATCAGTACTGGGAGTTGGCCAGTACCGGTACCCGCTCTCCAGAGATTGGTTTTTCCAGCCCATTGAAGCTTAGTACAAGTACTGAGAGTTTGCCAGTACCGGTACTGCCCGGGAATTTCTGCGTTTTTGATAACCTTTTTCAACTTTCCTTTTATAGAATACTTGCTACTTTTGGCAAGTTTTTGGAGATATTTTGTGATATGTGAAGAGAGAGAGAGAGAGTCGTGATACCGAAGGAGTTTTAATCCACAACGTTATTTGAAACAAAATGTGATGATTAGCCATGATTGTGCTTGGAGTCTAATGTTTCTTGATTGATGATGAGTTAAAAGAAAATTAAAATCATGACAATGACTAGATGTGGCAAAGGATGTTTGGTCGAAGAAATTAGTAATTAAGAGCAATAATCCACCATTTTTGACTCTTTGGAACAAACATTGAAACTTTATTAGCAAAACGTGTCCAAATTAATTACCCACTTTTGTTGATCTAAATTTACTTTTAGTTACCTAATGGTCTTAAAGAAAACCTAATGGTCTTGAATTTCCTATTAGGAGCGGTGACAACTATGCTTTAATTATAAGAATCTATATATGATGCAGAAGGGAATTTGGGAAAATATTGTTTAAACATGAAAATAATTTACTTAATTTTTGATATTTGCTATCGTGTTAGGAATTATGCAACTATAGGACTAGGCGCGCGCAGTATAGAGTTTTAGCTTCCTGATTTGATTTGATTTTGATTTTTCATATTTACTTGGTCTGTAAGAATTAGCGATTATTGTAGTTATCCGTAATTCATAATTAGGTTTAGGATACATCTTTTCAATTTCGTAATTGAGGGGGATTTCTTGTCGCTATGCTCCAGGTGGTGACGTGGCGATGGCTCGTCCTCCCGGACGGTAGCTATGGCTCAACCGGGCATTCCATGGCGGGTCGGGAGCTCCTATGGTCAAGCTCAGAGTAGAGTTGTTACGCTGGTCGCTCTCTCATTTCCTCTGATTTTTGGGGCAAAAATTGGGTCTTCTTTCCTCTGATTTTTCGGCACTTATGGGTGACAATTTAAATTGAAAATATTGGGGTGGCTTGCTGGCGGTCGATGGTGGTGGTAGTTGCCGACGTCGATGGTGGTGGTGGTAGACGGTGGCAGGTGTAAATGGGGTGAGGTAAGAGTAAAAGTCAGGAGGGTAATCAGTGGAGTTGGGTTTGAGTTTAAAAGTTCGGTCAAAATTCCCGGTAACTTTTTGGTGAAATTTTGAATTGGAAAATAGAAGAGGTGGGGCCATTGCTGCATCATGTCAGTTGCCACACAGGTGGTGTACATATGTTGTGTACAACACCGGTGTACCTTTTTTTTTTTTTTATCCGCAACACCGGTGTACCTATAACACTTTTTATTTTACACGGATCCCGTGTACAAGGGAGAGTCCGTCCAACCAATTAAAAGAAGACAGCTCAGCTTTGAGTCAGGACAATCAGCAAATTTTTTTTTTTTTCTATTTAGGATTCTATGGAGCAGAAACTTATTTATGAGAGCCCAATAAACAAAATTTAACTATGACACTTTATAATAATATGATTAGAATGACAAGATCTTTACACCGGTTCAAATGGATTAATAATTAGAGTACTTAACTTTTTAACCATATTTTTTAATATATAAATAGTGAAGATAGCTCAGCTTTGAGTCAATCAGCAATTTTTTTTTCTATTTAGGATTCCATGGAGCAGAAACTTACTTATGAGAGCCCAATAGACAAAATTTAACTATGACACTTTATAATAATATGATCAGAATGACAAGATCTTTGCACCGGTTCAAATGGATTGAAAATTGGAGTACTTAACTTTTTAACCATATTTTTTAATATATAAATAGTCTACAAAAATTAAGTGCTCCAATTTTTAATCCATTTGAATCGGTGTGAAGATAATTAATTCTTGTCTCTAGGACTCTTATAATCAAGTTTCTACTCTATAGAGTCCCAAACAAAGAGCAGATACTTAATTATGAGAGTCTTAAAGATAAAAGTTAATTATGTTGTTTTAGAATAATAAGATCAAAATAATAAGATTTTCGCACCGATTTAAACAGATTAAAAATTAGATTACTTAATTTTTGTTGACTATTTATATATTACTTAAAAATATGGTTAAAAGTTAAGTACTCCAATTTTCAATCCGTTTGAACCGATGCAAGGATCTTGTTATTCTAATCATATTATTCTAAAGTATCATAGTTAAATTATGTCTCTATGACTCTCACAATCAAATTTTGCTCCATAAAATCCTAAATGAAAAAAAAAAAAAACCCTATTGTCGTGGCAAAGGTGAGCAAAAGTGGAGCTGTCTTCTTTTAATTGATTGGGCGGACCCCTTTCTTGTACACGGAGGGTCCGAGTAAAACTTATTCTCTTCGTAGTAATTTGTGAGATTCAGCTTCTCTCATCTTCCGCTTTGGTAATTTCCTTCATTTGTTTAGTTGGGCTTGATTGGCAAGTATTGCTTTTTGTTATCTTATTTTCTACTTTTTCCGTCCGGATTTAATAGTTCATCGTTCAATTCTAACCGGATAAAAAATAAGTTATATCTTTAAATTAGTAATGAATTTTATATTCAATATGGATCTTATTTGAAAAATCTCGATTAGTTCTATAAGACAAATATTTTCAAAATTACATAAAACTTTATAAATTACAATAAATAATCGATTGAAAAGTGACATGGACTCCTATATAGGATCATGAAATCTGGACAGAAGGAGTAGTATGTTTGAGGTCCCCTCGACTATAAATAAGCACTCATGTAAGACTTTCGGGGATTTGGTTGACTTTTGATAATAACAAAAAATACCATTTTTCTGTACACATTGAAATTTAATCTCGCATTTATTCTTGTTTTTCAATGTATGATTCCCTTTATCTATCTACCTCCTTGCCTCAATCAAATTACTTAGAGTGAATTTGTGTTGTGGAAATCTCTTTATTGTTCTTGATCCAATACATTTTCCAATGGGCCGTATTCAAGGTTTTGAATCCTGTACCAGCTGGTTTATGTACATGTACTGACCAAATCTAATCCCCTACATCTCCAATTTTGTTCTGACTCAAATATCGACAGATATCGAATAGTACTGGTTTATGTGCATGTCTACGCTAAATTTTTTTATGTGGAAAACTAACACTAATAGTGATAAATCCGAACGGTATGTACCTAGCCGGTACGGTATTCAAAACCTTGGTCATATAACTATTTGTAATGTAGAACTCGCGCAAACACAACTTTTATTTTCCTTGACACAGTAGAATATTAAGGGGAATGATAATGTCACTCTTTTTTATCAATGTCACTCCACTTTTTGTCTTGTAATGTATGAATTTACATAATAGTCCGTGCATTTTGTGAAAAGTTTATTGCATTGAGGGGTAAATTAGTAAATTCACATAACTAAAAGACATTTGGGAGTGGCATTATCATTGGCCAATATTAATAGTGAATCAATATGTTTTTTTTTTCCCACAGAAAGAGAAGATTTTATTAACGAAGAATCCGATCTAAGAACTCGACATCATCCAAAGCAAGATTAGCTAGCGGGACAGCACCCCCAATTAGTATGTCAGATAAGTAGTTTTCAAAAAAATTGATGAACTTAGAACACAAGTGAGTTAAGCTTGTCAACTAACTAGATTAGATTCGGATCCGATCTATTAGAATCCAATTCCGGAAATCCGAAAACTTATCCAACCCATGCACGAATCTGATCCCGCAATTTGATGTTTGATTTGTTGGAGTGTTTTATATTTTTACGTAATTAATTTCAAGAGATGAAAGTGATCGATTGGAATTGGTTACATGAATCGGATCGGTTATCCAATTTTTCGAATTAGAATTCGGGCTGACTTAACTGAATTCGCAAAAGTTGGGTGTCGAATACAATACAATTTTTTTCTCGTCGGAGCAAATTCGGATCCTATCAAATTCAAACCCCCAATATCATTCAAGACCTGGGGATGCTGCCGTGTAACTCCCTGCCGAGCGAGTGCAAAGCGACCGATTTGGCTGTTCATCTCGGCACGGACGGCTTAGATTGAATCTGAGTGCATGCAAATCGCATACAAATCTAAATCGTCCATTGCTCGGCTATGATCCAAACCGTGGATCACCGAGATGAATAGCTGAATCAGCCGCTTTGCACCGCTCTGCAGCCTGCAGGCAAGGGCAGACCCACCTTAGGGCACGTGGGGTCACATGTCCCCACGCCCTTTTTAATTTTTATTTTATATATATATTATATGCCAAATATGTGTGGGTAAGCAACATCTGATGCAATGGTAAGTTTTTGGCTTTGGAAACAAGAGTGTGTGTGTTCAAGTCCCCCCTACTCCCTTACGTAATTTTTTTGTTTCAAAAATCCTGGCACTAGAAAATAGTGTGTACCTCGGAGGAAAAACAAAAATCTTTCGTTGCGAGTGTCATTTACAATCCACACCACTGCTCCAAACTATCCTCCCACAGCCAGAACCAAGGTTTCTTCCCCCCACTCCCCCAACGTCTCTGATCATTTGCGTAATACTTAATATGAACCTGCACATTCTATTTGTACACTTTTGATCTCCGAAACTTGCACTAGTATCGTTAATAATAGGAAAATAGATTATGAACATGTGATAATTTTGTTTTAACACGTATAGTCGAGGTGCACAAGTTTATCGAAATAGCTGGTTATTAAAATACATATATATACTTTAAAATTGTTACTTTTTCATAAATGCTAAAATCATTTTGGTGTGAATGTGCTTAACTATAACTCTTATATTACGATAACAAAAAAAATCGGTGCTCTCATTATGTCAGATTTCTGAATCCGTCACAACCTGCAAGTACTGCTTGGCAGCATCCCCAAGCATCCCCATACCTTGGGGTCCATCGATAGACTTAATTGGAAGTGGCTCGACGGTCCTCACACGGTGGGTACTTCACCCTTCCGCACATCCAAATCAATGCTCCACTTTTTCGCGACCCACCTACATTGCTGTCCTAATTTCATACACTATTTTTCAACACCGACAGTCTCTCTCTCTCTCTCTCTCTCACACACACACACACACACACACACACACACATACACACCACCATGTGTATAAATATTGGACAAAATCAAACTAAAGCTCTAGCTACTCTATAAACCCTTTAATAGAGTAGAGCTTTTGATCACATTTCATTCTGGTGTTCTTTGTTTCCAGTTCTGTATATATGTTATGGAGCTTGAAGTACTTGGTCTACCTCTAATTCCAACAGGCCATAGTACTAATCCACTGGAAGGGTTCGACCGAAACCGAAATGGGTTCGAGCCGAATGATCAGAAAGAATGCTGTTTGGGAAGAAAATTGGATCATGGAAACGATTACTACAAGCGAAGTTTCAAAGCGGCTCTTAATCTTGAGGAAGTAGCTGCTGGGGATAGTAATAGAAATGTGAAGTCGTCTCTGTTGTGTTGGTATGGACAGCCAAATGAGGAAGATGATGATGGCAAAGAAGGGAGAAAGGGAGCCTCTTTCACCACTGACATGTGAGTTGATTTTAGTTGAATTGCGTAACTGAGTAATGCCTATACAAACAGAAAAGTGATTACCAAAATATAAAGCTGCAAACGAGCCAAGTCGTTCGCAAATAGCTCAAGGCTCAGTTCCGTGAGGACTTGTTAATTAATTTGAGCTTGACTCATTAAGTTAATAAACAAGCTCGAGCCGAAATTTTAGGCTGATTTTGTAATTGAGCCGAGCTGGATCGAGTTAGCCAAACCTCCGCCAGAGTAGGCCCGTGAGCATGACTATATGTGTGTGTGTAAAATTCTGTATTTGTTCGAGTTCAGATCATTTATATTAATTTGTTCGAATCGAGCTTCAAATCGAGCTCGAATTTCACAAACATTGGCAAGTTTGAGCTCGATTATTTGGTCTCAGCACGTCCGACTTGACTGATCGGCTCATTTGCAGCTCTACCAAAATTTACCACCATGACTAACTAGTTTACCTAGATATTTACATTGTCAGCTTTTGAATTGGTCGATTTAATTCATAGGTGAATTTTAAGATATGTAATTTCAATACAAAAGATCGATAATAACACTAAAATGCGACAGTACTTAAGTTTCCTTGTTAAAAAATGAAAGGATTCATGAAATTGTTCAGAAAAGAAAAACTGATTGGTTAAGATTCACTTTAAATGAATTTGGACTGTCCATTTTTTTTTTTCTGGGCAATTTTATGGATCCTTTTTGTGTATTGTACCAGGCCTCTTCCTTGTTATTATGATCACTTTTAGAGTGAGTTATCCTAAACTTATAAGAAATTAAGTCAGTTTTGTCCTTATTTGAATTTTTTTCATATTTGTTAGTTTTGCGCCAAACTTTTGTGCATTATTGATTCGTTTCGACGAGAGGAATTGGAAAAAAAAATACTTTTACCCAAGTACTATTTTGGAAAATAATCACTTTTTAGCAAAATAATTCAACTTATTTTGCTAAAAAGTGGTTATTTATCAAAATAGTTAGGTAAAAATAAAAAATAAAATTTACTTTCTGATTCCTCTTATTCGAGACAAATCAATAATCTACAAAAGTTAGGCGCAAAACTAATAAATACGGAAAAAATTCAAATAAGGACAAAACCAACTTAAGTTTTTAGGAGTATAAGTTTAGGAGAACTCACCCTAATCTGGTTTGATAAAGGGAAAATAAAAATTTGTTGATGCGACTCCATAACAAATCACAACCACAGATATATCGAGTGTATAAGCAGTAAAGAGGAATTAATGGTGGTTAATTAACAATTCATAATTTGGCAACAATATTAGATCATGCGTTAAATCATCACCACCAACCTAAGAATTAAATAAGATTAAAAAAACGTAATAATTAAAATACTTTTTTTTCTAAGCAAAAAAATTTATTAATCTTTATAAATGATTGCAAAGATAAAAAGGAACACCCTAGGAACAAGGGTATACCGGCAAAAAGCCATCCAAGACCTAAAGGAAGGCAAGACGCCAAGCGGTCGAAAACCAAAAAATAGACTAATAATTAAAATACTTGCACGTGTTTGGTTATGAATTTTTAAAAATTTGATAATTTCCCTGAATTTGTTGATAATGGAAGTGTGATGTATGTGTCTAGCTAGTAATTAAACAGAGAGGCGGTCGAATCCCATTTTTATGAAGTAAGAGAAAACCCTAATTTTTCATCAAACTTCAAACTGATCTAATGACAGGAATGAAGAAGAAGAAGAAGCAGAAAACCATGTTGTGGGGTGGCCACCTATAAAGTCATGGAGGAAGAAGCTAATGCATCGCCAGCAAGGTGGTGGGAGGATAATGGAAGATCGGACGGTTGAGAGGGGAAGCCGCGGATCAAACTCCACGTACGTGGAGGTCAGGCGATGGCGGGAGTGCCAACCGGAAGAAAGATCGATCTACAACTGTTTCATTCTTCCCGGGCACTTTCAGACACATTGATCACCACGTTTGGTAGTTGTAGTTGTTGATTTGCGCTTTCTAAAATCTTTCTTGTTCCAAAACAAGGTTTAATCAGTTGAATTACGCAATTCTTGACCAGAAGAATAGTGTGGCTGTGACACTTTGGCATAGTTAATTATGTAATCTTGCTTGGCTTGGCTTGGCTTTAGACTTTAGAGTGATGATAAATCAATCAAAACTTTTTGCTTCATTCTGCATTGATTGTTAGGTCTAGATGTTTGTTTGTACATATAATGAAATGGTTTTAGCCAAACGCTTCTTTGATGCCTAAGCTAGTCGAGTTTGTAGGTAAGACTGAGTAGAAAGCTAAAAGCTAGAGAGCTTGCGCATCGTTCCTTCGGGAATTATATCGATACCATTTGTCAATGTCAAATGGTATCACAATGCAACATTAAACACCATCATCTTGCTTATTAAGCACAAAAAATCTTACAATTTTTAGTGGTTGTTTCTCGGTTTTTTTGGGCTTTTTTGTTTTTTTTTTTCCTTATTCAAAAAAAAAAAATCATGTTTGTTAACTTTGGACTATTTCTGTGAACCTTGCGATAGGCCTACTCACCCTCCAAATATTTGAATGTCAATTGGGCTCCTTTCTCTCTCTCTCTCTCTTCAGGAAAAGTATGAGAGGATAGAATTTGAGTGAAAAAACCAGAAAGAGTCGATCACGGTGGGACTCGAACCCACAATCTCCCGCTCCGGAGGCGAGCGCCTTATCCATTAGGCCACGCGATCACATGGAATGATTATCTGGAATTTTATTAAATAACCTTTCTCTCTCTCTCTCTCCCTCTCTCTTATGTTTTTTACTTCCACATTTTTTTTATAGGCAACACAAATTGTATTAAGAACACTTAACAAAGGGTATATCAAGTGGGGGGGAGAGGAGAAGGGGAATCCAACTAAAGATTGGATGAAAAGAAAAAAATAATAAGTCAAAGCTCACCAACACCCAACAGGCCAGGTCCCAAAAATAAATCTAGAAACCACATGGGCCTGGCCCAAAAAGAGCCAAAACAAACCCTAAGCCCAAATCTCTTCCAAACATCAGCAAAAGCACGCATTGCCGCAACACACATCCTCCACCAACCCAAGCCACCACCACCAATCGCCTGAACCCCAGCCCCTCAAACCACACCACCCGCCTGCCCAGATCACCACCAGCCACCTCCACCCTTACCGTCAACTTACGGCCGCCACCACCCAGACGACAAGCATGTAATCCGATGCCGACGCGGACCCCGAGAGCAACTGGAACCCGAGAATAACAGCTGAGGAGCTGGCGATTTTGTCCTCACAAACAATTTGGGAAGCCAGAAACTGAGCACTTCCATACGTCCACATTTTAAAGATTCAACTACACAAACATAAATAAAAATGAAAAAAGGTTGAGGTTGGTTGAGGTTTTCTTTATAATAATAGTCATTCAGTTATAACTCTGACAATTCTTATCCTTACTTTAGCATGTCTTCAAATCTTATTTTTAGAATAAAATGTCTCGAAATGCATTTTTTTTTCCCCTAATGTTGGTCAAAATTTATGAATTTTTGTTTTGTCTCAGCATGAGATGATGGGAAAATAAGATAATTTGAGCCTAACCATAAAAATAAAAATAAAAATAATTGTGATAAACCAAAACGGAAGACGAAATTTAATTTCTTCTCCTTTAGAAAACCCTTTTTTTTTTAATCTTTTTAAAAATTTGTTGCTAATCTGGTTTGTTCAAATGAGAGGAACTAAAAATTGTTCACTCCTCAATAAAATGCTAAAGGTACTTAAAAGTTTTTCTTTTCTTTTTCGGGAAAGTAGAAACTTAAGAGATTAGATACATGTAAGTTGTGTTTTACAAATCACTCCCCTGAAACACTGACATGCGGCCTCTTCTCTGCCTTCCCCTCCCTCGCGGCGGCGGCGGGGTGTGTGGTTTGTGTGTTAGGGTTTTATATTGATAGTTATGTTTTTTCTTCCTCCATAGTGATGGTTTTTTCGCTTTTGATAACTCCTCATTTTTAGTGAGGGTTTTCTCTCTCGATTTCAGATTTGAGAATTTCCTTGGGTTAACCTCTCTTTTCTTTTCTCTTGGCTTCCCTTCATCACTGATCCCTCCTCTGCAGGTCCTCCTCCATTGTCGCCAACGCGTAGTCGCCAGTGGGTCGGCGTTCATAGTTATGGTTTTGGTTAGCATCCCAAGGTCATCGGAGATTCGTAAATTGTGGTCGTGGTCGCAATGGATTTACCAGTGACGGATTAGGATGGTTTGGTGAGGGTTTTCTCCCTTCTTTTTCCTTTTTACTTTTTTCATTTGATTTCAATCAAAGCTTATGGTGAAGTGTGTGTTCTTGGCTGTGAAAGGTTTGTCTGGTTTGGGGTATAGCCATTGGGCTGAGTCCCCACCATTGTGGTTTCTAGGAACAAGTCTTCTACTTGATGTATTTTGCTTGGGATTAATAATATCATCTTTTATGGTTTTGGGGGGAAGAAAAAAAAAACACCAGCCAACGCTATTTGCTTCTCCAGTTTTCAATTGATGGTCACATTTTGGCATGTGGAGTGACGGGTCCAGGAATTTCACACAGATGGGTCACCTCCGGAGTACAAGAATAGCCCAGAGATTTCGAGTACAAATATGGGCTCTCAATAATGTTTTACAATAATTGAAAATTATAAAATCACTCAAACAAAATTAAACCTTTGTAGTAACATTGTTAAGTTTGAATTAAGATCATGTAATGGACAACAATAAAAAAATAAACTTGCTAAGAGTACAAAGAAAAATATATGGCATGCTATAATTACACATAATCGATTTTCTAAAGATGAAAAAAAGTAAATAAGTTTTAAGTTACAGGAAGAATTTTTGTTTGAAACTAAGTCAAACACATTAAAATGTATTGTGTATATATATTTGCGCAGGAAATCTTTGAGAAATTATGGGGGAAGAACTTGTAGAGTATTAAAAATGAAGCAAAGAGAAATCTTCCAAAAATTACGGAGAGAAGAACTATTAGAGCATTGTGGTGCTACTACCACACTCAAACACACACCCAACACACCCACCATGAGTGGTGGGTGTGTGTTTGAGTGTGAATTTGGGTGTGTCACTAGAATTAGTGCAAAAATAAACAAAAAGAGTAGACTACAAGTTTCGAATCTGTCTTTTCCTTTACATGAACCAGTCCTTGCCACTGAACCATCAATCATTCCGGTAACAATACTAACATATTTATTATAAGGTCAACTGGGTCACATAACTCTCCTGGTCTTGCATTGAATCCACCCACGCATGTGCTTTCTTGAACCACTCTGGTATGTGAATAGAAAGCCCAATAAACTCTTCAAAAAAATCTGCCAAAACTATTCTCATTTCGAACTCTTTACTGTAGCTTTGCCTAAAAAGGCATGTTCAAGTTGCCTCATTTTAGTAGAATCAGCCGTGGTCTTTTCACTTCTTGTTGCCAATGGAGTACGGTCGGATCGCTGTCTCGACTGAACTGAAATGAGTAAGTATTTTCTCGTAAAGTATAATTCTGCCAGCTTCACAGAACTGGATCAACTACTCTATAAGAGAAAGTGCGAATGATCTCTAAGTAGCTCACAAAAACGGCTAACAAATCAAAGGTGTTTACAGACGCCTGAATCCCCTTAACCTATATCCGTTTAGTTTCAAAAAGCAAGATGATCGCGTGCAAGATGTACATGGTCAACTTTTGCTTCACAAGTTATACATTCTCCATTTGATCAGGTCCGATTTAATAAGCAACATCCGTCACAGTATCAAAAAATATCATCCTAGACGTCCATTTCGATTCCTTTTTGGGACAATACGATCAGAGAAACTCTTGTATTTTCCAGCTACAAATGCAACTTTCCTCCTGGTGTGTCGGAATACAAGGATCTAGTCTCATTTGCATAGGTACAAACACGAACACTTTGGCGTGCTATGGCCCTAAAGCTAATCAACTGCCTTGGAAACTGTATAACTAGCTTGCATTGTAACCGAATGGAATGATGACGGTCCAGTGAGATGCAGAGAAGCTAGCGACATCTCCGTTGAGATTCTTACCATCTTCGAAGTCAGTCATACCTAATAAAATGAAAGCACAAGGTAAATAAAATGTTTGTCAAAAACTAATGAAGATTGCATGGCCTACAGTATCACAACAGCGAACACAAAGTCAGATTATAAAAAGCATATCCAAGCAACATTGTCCAACCAACAATGAACTGTGCTATAGAGTTAACTACTTAACCTACTGTTTCAACTTAATGATCCTTGAAATTTTTTCATCATCGCAACGAATCCAAGTAAACACATAATTGGTTCCACTTCCTCCCAACGCCACACCCCAAGGAAAAAAGAACAAACTTCCTCATGTGCTGGAGAACCAACAAACCATGGCCAGGTTCGGAAATTAGTAGAATGTACTATTCCATTCTTGACATGGCCAAAACTAAACACTTCAACCGAAGTAATAGCCACAAATACACTCAAAATAACACGAGTGATCACATTAGAGATGTTTCAAATGTTTCAGGAATCCCAAAATTTGAAAGTAGATATTAAACAATTCCCAAATGTGTATCTCAACCAACTCGGACTAGCTCACATGGCGAGGACTCCTGCATCTCATAGAGAGGTTAGGAGTTTGAATCTCCCCATCTGCATGTGGGTGTTGTTCACCTTGTATTTGTTGGGATTATTCCTCCCCTTCTACCATTTGCAATAAAATAAAATAAAAACCACCACACAAACTGGGAAGAAAATTCATGATCAGACAATCTTACCCAGGGAATAAAGGAACACTCCCACCGCCATGTAGTTAGTTAGTAACCACTATCAGACATAAAACATCCTGCACAAAAACCAAAAGACATACATCAGCTTGGTCCCATACGCTCCGAAGGGCTAGAGTGCATTCAGATTTGGGAAATAAGGGAGAAAGCAACTCGACTATTTGCCAATTTATATAGCAGAAAGCCTATCAAAATAATAATAATAATTGTAGAGCAACAAGATGCGTCGACAACATGGTGATATAGAACCTTAAGACGGGTTTGTAAAATAGCATTAGGTGTTCCATATGAAAACATGGTCTACTACAATCTTTCCAACCTTCGAGAAAGCAAAAAACCCATGTGAGAATAATCTTCCAATATCAGTGTTCAACTCCTGTTTGCAGTTAAAAAAAAAAGGATCAACTTCTAATTTAAGAAACTGAAAGTTTCATGTACAAATGACACACTAACTTACAAAATTCCCAACCGAGACCAAAAAAACCCCCCATTTACTACCATAAGAAAGTAGAAAAAGGAGCACCATCCACCGCCAATTCCATGAGGTTATTGGGAAGAATCATAAAGATGGCATCCAGATGATCCATGACCAATTCAAACTCATCTCCATTCCAAACCAAAATTATGCAAAGCCAGTAAACATTGTCCAATAAAAAAATATCAAGATCATCCATGACCAATTCAAACTCATCACCAAACCAAAATTATGCAAAGCCAGTAAACACTGTCAAATAAAAAAAAAAAGCCAGTAAACATCGTTTATAGACTACAGAATTATAAATTCAATAGAGTCTAGATTAAATCATATTTCGCATCTTGCTTGATTTTGAAATTTTCAAAAGCTAGGAACACCCCCTATGGGCAATATGAAAGAAACCCTTTCCATCAGTACCAATAAAATTCCATACTGGCAAAGTGCTAAAATCAAACAAAATAAATCTGACTCTTATCCTTGATCACCTTGAGAGAGAGTGGTTCTTTATTTATTTAGGCCACTATCGCAAAACAAAACCATCCATACCACCTACACAAAAAGGAACGAGAAAAAATTCACACAAAAGAGTAGCAAGTGATTTAAAAGAAAATCAACACAAAGCAGAGAAAGAAGTTTGGCAAGAAGCTATACAATTCTTTCTATAAGTGATCATTATTGGGCAATAAAATTGTCAAGGTTAATAGGAATCAAAAATCAGTACCAAAGGGGGGTAAAAGTGAAACAAATTAAATAGTTACAAACATGGCTTGATGCCAAACATATTGAAGCTACTTGCATTCCCTGCATTTCCATGCACCAGATTTTGCTACACTCTTAACATGATTTCTTGACTTACATACTCTGCACAACTCCTAACTTCAAAAGCAAGAGAATACCTATATAGAATAATCTCTCACATATACAAAGATGAAACACTAAAGCAATACTTTGTGAGCAAATGAAAGAGTGTCTACATGCACATGGCCGATGACAGTGCCAACTTACACAACTCTAACGAACACAGTACAATCTCACAGTTAGAATACTCATTTACAAAATTCGTCATCCAGTTTTTCTCACGCTCTTTTAAAAAGAAAAAAGCACATCATTGCCTTAGAGTGTTCTTCCAATATGATCATCCCAGCGAATATCATTGTTCAAACTTCAACTAATGTGTTCACTTAAGAAAATAGACCAATTTGTATTTCGAGCTATGCAAAATATAAGCAGGGATTATGGATGGTTCTCTGTTACCTTTTCAATAATCAACATCGATTTCGTTATGGAATACAAAAACGCTAGAGCTACACGCTTAAAAGAACAAAGTTACGTAAGGTTACAAAAGGATACTACTTATGACAATAACCTCTCAGAAACTAAATGTTTCCTCTGAAGATAATTGAACCAAACAAATTCCTCAATCATGGTGCCTTTCCAAAGTTGGCATCTTTCAACTTGAAATACATATCCATCTATCCTTTCAATTTGGTAACAATCTGCAATAAATCACCTAGAAATGGTTTCTCCTTTATTTTATGGTCCACAATCTACATATCACTTGACCTGAAGCTACAATTCAAGTTCTTAATGGACTTGAATTAAAAATGCATGCAAAAGGTGAACCCTAATAACAACAATAAGCCACTAACTAAAATGCTGTTGTGGCACAAATATGCAAAAAAGATTAACTCCAAAGAACACGGAGAGAACTCATACTGACAGCAAAACAAACAAAATGAAAACCAAAATTGTTCTTATTTACCTCAATTGAGGCTCATTTGGTATGGGAAATCACCAAATCAAAGAAATTTCACCTGCAAAATAAGAACGACAAAGAGAAATGAGTATTATGAAAAGTACATAACAGGATTCAATGAAGATGAGTTTCCGATTTTTCAACATGGATTTCGGAAGGATGAGCTTTAAAGCGTGGATCAAAGTTTGATTTGCTTGACCTCCGGGATACCCATTGTCCATTGCTCCCGGTTGTGATCTCACCAGAGGGGAAGATGTTGCCATGGTGGGCGGCAATGTTGACGCTGGGCTCGGACAAGAAAAAATAGAGAGAGAGAGAGAGAGAGAGAGAGAGAGAGAGAGAGGAGGAGGAGGAGGAGGTGAGGTGGCCAAACTACCCCACGGTGGTGATGGGCTGAGCAGGTTAGGATTTGATGGGTATGATCCGGACAGGGGCTGCTGCAAGGGTGGAGGAAGGGGTTGCAATGGGGGTGGAGGGGAGAGAGAGAGAGAGAGAGAGAGAGAGAGAGAGAATCCAGATTTTGAATCTTCGATATAGTCTTATGGAAGACTGGTTGACAACATCAGTAATCTAACGACTTAGCTAAGATTAATCTAGACCATACCTCTAGGCTCAAAATCAATCTCAGCCATCCTGACAAACTGTATTTTCTAGGGCCACACCATCCTCCCTTCTAATATAGATTACTGCAACCTCTTGTGAGGTGTGACTAGTAGAGAACCTAAAATGAAATCCCGAACTCAATAAAAAAAACTATTTATAGTGATATTGAAACAAATCAAAATGTTGCATACTACTTAGTCCTGCCAACTAGCATAAAACATTAGTGAAAAACAAGAACTAGCATAAAACATTCCCATCTTTAACAAAAGCAAAGGAAGCTTTTCCTCATCATTTCTCTCACACTGATTATGGTTTTGAAATTTAGAATATGTCCTACCTCACTCATCTGGACTTCCCTTTTTCTTCACCAACAATAAGCTTCCCCTCGGTAAACTCACAAGGTTCAAAAGGAACCCCAAGTTGCTTTTGAAACTTCTTTACAACAAACACTTCAGGCTCCTCACATATACTGACCACAGTCCCCTTCCTTCCAAGCCGACCTGTTCGACCTGCCCGATGCGCATAATGGATCGCATCCGTCGGTAATTCCACATTAACCACAAGATCACATTCCGCCACGTCCAAACCACGAGCTGAAAGCTCATTCGTCACCAAAACCCTCACCTCCCCATTCTTGAACTTCTTCAAAACCGTCGATCGCCCAAGCTTGCCCAGATCTCCGTGCAACTCAGCCGCATTCATCCCACGCGCCTCTAGCTTGAACACCACGTCCTTCAGTTGTCTCGTGTGATTCATAAAAGCTATCACCGATTTCGCATCGAGCGCATGAACACATCTCCTCAGGGTATCTATCTTATGTTGTACCCTTGCAACACAGTAGTAGTGTTTCAGAGCTGGTGGAAGGCTCTCCGTCGGCAAATTTGAGGATGAATTTGTACTGGAACTATTTCCTGACAACTTAATGGGCTCAGAATGTGGGACAGAATCAACAGATGTAACACTTTTAGCTTGCACAAGTAGGGGATCTTTCGCCCAGCTCCTAGCAGCCCTCATCACCGAAAATGGAACTGTTGCAGAAACCATGATTGTCTGACGCTCGATCCGACTAGTAAGTGGGTCTCGGGTAGTCCGCGGGTCTGACCCGGATCTCCTCCCTACATGCTCTAATATTCGTTGCATGTCAACCCGGAAGTTAAATGAAAGGAGCTCATCGACTTCATCCAGTACGAGGAATTGGCAGCTGTGAGTGTGGAGTTTTCCAGAAGCACTAATCTCTGCGATACGCCCTGGAGTTCCAACAACAATGGACGGCTTGTTTTTCCTGAGGGCATCCTCCTGCCTTGATCGATTTGCACCCCCCACGAGTTGCTGCACCATTTTCTTGTGTACAGGTCCTAATAGCTTTTCAAATTCCCTCACAATTTGCATTCCGAGTTCCCTAGATGGAGCTACAATTACAGCTTCTACATCTGTTTTCCTCCCTGATTCATTACCATTCAAGTGATTCTTCATCTTCAGTGGGCCCACTTTGGAGAGAATAGGAAGAAGATAGGCTAAGGTTTTTCCCGAACCTGTGTATGATTGAATTACGACATCGTGATTTTTTAGAATCACTGGAATTGCTGTTGACTGAACATCAGTTGGATCAGTGAAGCCTTCCTTTCCGAGCCTTTCTAATAATAAAGGTGGGAGGCCAAGTTCAGAAAATGAATTTGCGGCAAAAGGAGCCGTTTCTATTTCAAGTGATTTTTTTACCCCAACTTCCTTGACTCCATTGGTTTTAACCACCTTCTCTTCAGTTCTTTGTAACTCAATAGAAGCTTCTGAGTGCGCAAGATTATTTGGCCTTCTCTTGTTTGTTGTCTTGAAATCACTTTTCGACCCTAGGCTTGCAAGGGTGAGAGTTCCATTCTCGCGATCAGCCTGGCTAAAGGAACGTACAGTAGTGCAGAATGGAGCTCTTTTGGAAACCAAGGACAATCTTCTCAAAGGTAAAATGTCACCAGCAAGGAGAAGAACCCGTGTTGCTGCGACTAGAGTTGGCATCTTTGGCAGTGTCCCCACCACAGAAAATCACTCCGTTCAGCTAATCCAAGTAGCATAGGAAAAATCCACAGATCCTAGACACCTACAACAGAAAACATAATCCACATTACAGCTTGTAATTTGACCACATAAAAATGCTTTCAAGATCAGCAATATAGCTATATACTCCCTCCATTCTTAATTGTTAGTCCACCATTCCTTTTTGGGATGTTCCAAAATATTGGTCCTTTCTAAAATGGGAAATAGAAGTTTGATGAGTTTTCAAAAGTGTCCAGTGTTCAAAATGGCGCTTGGCGCTAGTTGGGCGGTGACCCGCCGCCAAGCGCCTAGGCGCTGCCAAGCCGTTTGGCTTTTTTTTTTTTTTTTAATTATTATAAATCTTTTGTGCCGTATTGTAAGGCCACCGACACCATTTTCAGTCTTCCGTTTTCTGTTCCAAGTTTTTTTAAAACACAGTAGACTAGTTATTTAAATGGGGTTCCAACTTCCAAGTGACCCTGTGAGCCTGTGGCTCTATGAGAAACAAGCATACTGATAGAGATGAGGGCGAAGAGGCAGACGCGAGAGAGACGAGAGAGATCAGAGAAGGGAGAGATAGAGAGAAAAGAGACGCGCGCGCACGAGAGAGAGAGAGAGAGAGAGAGAGAGAAGAGAGAGAAGAGAGAGAGACGAGAGAGAGAGACATACCGGCAAGTCAGCGACGACGATCGGACACCAGTTCTCGCCTGGAGTGAATTGGGTTTGGGAGGGGCTAGGGTTTTGATTGTTGTGAACTTGGAAGACGGTGAATTGGGTTTGTGGGCCAATAGGTAATTGTAGTATATGTATATATGCTTTTGTAAAATTACATATTAACCGCTTTTATTCCAATTCCTTCAATTTAGTCCCGCCAAGGCGCCCGCCAAGCATCCTAGACCGCCATTTCAATCGCCTAAGGGTATAGGCATGGCGGCAAGGTGCCGCCAAGTGCCTATGCGGCCGACTTGACTGCCATTTAGAACGCAGAAAGTGTCCCTCATGAGTGAATAGAAAGATTTGTAAAAAAGGTAGACTATAGCGATATTGGTGGAAGTGATGTCATTAAATTTGAATTTCGGGGTAATCATTACATGTTCCCTTAAAAGTTGGAATCCCCAAGAGGACCAACAATTAGGAACTGAGGGAGAATCAAATATGTATTACTAGCTTCGATGCACAAGACAGATAATTCATAAGTTTGCCATTTAGAGCAACCAGTAGAAGAAATGGATTAAGATTTTGCAATTGGATATGAATATGGACGGGGTTGAGATGTTGATATGAAGAACAAGAAGGGGGTTCAAGAGCAAAGCACCTAGCCTCCTACTGACAATCCTCATATTCACTAAAAATATAACAGCAACAATAACTCATAAAGGATACTCCGTACGTGTAAACAGCATCTGTGGGATAGGTAACATTTAATAGCAATGATAGCAAATTAAGAAGCCTAAAATGGGGGACTAATCCTTGTGTTTTAGCATATGGATGAACCTTTGGCCACGATAGCACATCAACCAAAACCCAAGCAATCAACCTCTTTCATAGCCAACACAAATTCACACCCCAAA
>CM033798.1:39587407-39615959 GCA_019656835.1 Rhododendron ovatum | reverse complement strand
TCATGAATCTAGACCTAGGTTTGACCCTTGAAAATATTTTGCTTTGAGTTCAGATTAATGGTAAGTCAAATTAATAGTTCATTATTACAATAAAACATTTCAATTTGTCATTCTCTCCTCCTGTTTTTTGCACACCTTCGATAAGTCGTGGATTGGTATCCACTAAATATTACTCCCACCATCCCTACTTAAAGGACCACTATTCCATTTTGGCCATTGGGTTGTCACAAAAGGATTTCCAACCCTCAAGTCCGGTCTGGGCTCATCTCAGACCCAAAAAATGATATATGAACTGCTGGGCTCAAAGGTCCCGCTTACAAAATTAATCAAGCAAAAGATTAGCTTGATTGAACATCATTAAAATCCCAAACTATTACGCCCCAGATTTTTTTTCCTGGAAAAACTGAATTGCCAAATCTAGTTGTATCTCCTCTCACACACAACTCTGAAAAAATCAGTCTTGTTTGGATGTCAATTATCGTCGCTCCATCTTTTTCACATATTTTATATTCTATTGACCTTTTCCAAAGCTCATCAATACTGTAGTATTTATGTAGCTATAAATCTGGTTTGGTAACAGATTTTAAGCCGAAACTTATACCAAAAAACCCAAGTGAGAGGTAACTAGTTAGATGTATGACGAAGGCGCTGGAATCATGGTAGAGTTGCTACAAATTTCCAGTCAATTGGCTATATTTCTTGGATGTATTCCCAAAGTCGATTTCCAATCATAGCACGAGAATATCAATCAACATGTAAAGCAAAGAGAATATAAAAATGTGTGTAAAATGCCTACTGTGCCTCCAGCCCCCCATCTTTCCACAACAAAAGCATGACGATTCCCCGAATCAATTAGGCTCAAACTTCTTCGTAAGTAGAGTGCTTATACCCAGTATATCTCCTTCCAAAAAGCCGTGACCATCAAATCAAAACTGTGGATTCCTAATGAAGCAGCCTTAGCAGTTACTTCCCTATGAGCTTATAGTATGCATACAAGCCCGAACCAATAAAACCAAGCAACTGCCCCAAAACATTCAACTGCAAGGTAAACCAATCAAACTATCTCTTAAGAGCAACACTCGAAAACAGAGTTCAAAGTGATAAAAACGAAAAGTCCAGATAGTGGTGCCATTTAGAGAAACAGAAAGTGAAGTTCACACTCACGAAGTCAAATGGAAGCCCACCGAACAACATCCAGCCAAGTCCAATGGTGAAAAGATCCTACAGCAATAACAAAAAAAAAAAAAAAAGGAACTGAGCGTTTGTTGGACTTTGAAAAGCAAGGATTATAAGGACCTATATCGAACAAGAAAATAAATGAACTCCAGGAACCGTGCCACTTAGAGATTTCTTTTACATCCTTAGCCATCTTACTGCACAGCTTCGCCCAATCAAATCAATCAAACTTCAAACCAATTTCACAAAATCAAGCCACCTCTCACTCAATTCCCTACATATTTGTCCAAACTTCACTTCTTCTTTTGTTGTTGAAAAAGAAGTCTCCCAGTTTAACCAAAGTGGTGAACAGCTAAACAAGTTTTATTGGGTGACCTTAATTGACTACTTTAAACCCTTCCCTTCATTGGCTTATCTGTCACAAACCTAAAAGCATGGCAACAAAAAAGCAGTACTTTGGTTTTCTTTGTATTTTGTAGCCCTTTTCAAATTCTTGGTTAACTTTGGCAAGCAATCCTCTGAGTGTCCACACGCACACTGTGAGTTATACCGTATTGCATAAGACAATCCATTTATCTTCTAATTCCAAATTTCCAATAGTAGAGCATCTCATTTCAGGTCAAATAGCTCTAGCATTCTTGGAGCAGCGTCCCTTGTTTAGGTTGAAAATGATCTAGTTGCATATTCCGTAGGGTAATATTACCACATTAATGTGCAAGTTTGTCAAGACTTTGGTCACATTTGGGAAAATTGTGCATGCCATAAGGAAAAGCCGCGGGTAAACAAACCTTCAAGTTGCCACAAATGGTCTGCGTGAGTGCTGAATTGAGAGTTGTGTTCAGGAATATACTATAATTCAAGAAGAAGGCCAGTATGCAGGATAGAAGCAACACAACCTGCAATTGACGATACAGAAATAAATCAACAAAAGCATTACCTTTAGTTACAGCATCATTGTAATAACTAAGACAGAAACAAGTGCAAAAAAATACAAGCACCCACAAGGAATGAATAACTACAGTTTTGAGTTACACATAATTTAGGCATAAAAGATGGAAAGATTACCTGAACTTCTAGTAGAATATCACTCGTCAATGATTGATGACTAAACAAATGAAAACAAAAAAACTAGAACTGTCCGATGAATTTGCAAATCTGGAAAAAGTCAAAACACTTAAATTTTTCAATGCAATTGCAAAGGTTTATACTTGTTTCCTTTAAAATAGGTTCTACAAAATGGAAAAGGACTATGCATTGACTTCGGAGAAACAAGATTACTTCTCGGATTTCAACTATCTGCCATCACTATAGTCATGATTCTAGAGTCAATGATGTTGGAATGACTGGCTGTCAATATCGGATGGATGTGGTCGAGATTCGAGGAAGGCGTTCAAGTTTTGGTTTGGGTCCGCAAGTTGCCCGGTTGTCAATATCAGATGGATGTGGTCGAGATTCGAGGAAGGCATTCAAGTTTTGGTTTGGGTCCGCAAGTAGCCCGGTTGTCAATATCGGATGGATGTGGTCGAGATTCAAGGAAGGCTTTCAAGTTTTGGTTTTGGTCCACAAGTTGCTTGCAGTCAAGAATGTGTTCAAGGAACAAGTAGGCTGTGATGAGAGTATCATACAGAGAGAACGAGATGAAGGAAGAAGAAATAAGATAGACCTGGTGAATACATAAACCACATGATCTAAGCTAAAACTGAAGATGTGAAAACATATGCTCAACTCATCGCATTAGACATTGATAGGGAACGAAAACGTTATTGAACAAACTTAAAGACAGTTCCCTCCGTCATCACATTAGACATTGACAGGGAACGAAAATGTTATTGAACAAACTTAAGGACAGTTCCCTCCGCAATTGTCAGGAACTTTAGGGACCTATGAAGCACCCAAACTCCTAGAGGTCAGCGTGTCCCTGTTTCGAACACGAGGACTCGGGGACACGGCAAGACATGCTACGTGACATGTCCATTAAATTTAACTAATCTTTTTAGGGGACAAGGTGGGGACATGGGAGGGACACGTATAGGGACACGGCGGGGGTTAAATATATTGAGTTTGGATACCGCAAACTAATTCACTTCTAATGAATACTCTCACTCGTACACAATACAAGGTTACACGAGTACTCACTCACTCACACACAAAACACCTCTCACTTACATTTGAGAGCCTTCTTCACTCATACTTACACACTCACTCACACCTTGAGCGTGTCTCTCTTGCACTCTAACCAAGTGGGCTCTCATCTCCTATTTATACGGAGCCTCGGAAGTTTCAAGGCAAGAACATCTCTAGACTAGTTTTAGAAGTTTCCAGAGAAACACTGAAGACTCCATCACAATGTAGAGGATTCTGGAAGATTCAGGAAGGTTCCAGCATGCCCCGGAACACTCCAGAGAAGTCCGGACGAGTCCGGAATATTCTAGTGAATTCTAGAGAAACCTGGAACATTTCTGGAATACTTCAGTGTCTGTATCTAGATGTACAATTTCATGGCCAAACATATAACCAGGTCACAGTTTTCTAGACTCAAATCAAACAGATGAATAACCTGGTGCATATCTTTCTTTAGTTACCAATGCAACATGAAGTAATCAGATTTAAGACCATACAAAACTTCAGATCCACAGAGAAAATCTGAAAGGAAATGCAAAGGGTAGTCAACGACGAAAAATGCTAGTACAATTTTGAAATAGATAAAGAATAACCAATTTGCAGGCACATATAGAACTCTAATGCGGCAAGAAGTACAGGTCAATTATGAACTTTACAAAGCTTCAAGTGATTGATTAGAAAAAGAGGTGCAGAAGGTAAATAAGGATATAGAATGCTAGTATACTCATTAATGAAATTATCAAGCAAAATATAATGTCTCCCCTTGTTGAAAATCTGCATGATATAGGGCGCAATTCTATGTTTTTCATTTTTGATAAGTGAGACGTGAAACTGATGTCAGAGCCTCTTGCCCACAAGGAACAATATGCCGATTATCCTAGTCAAGTTAGCAAATGAGCATAGAACTCTCGTATGCAAACTATGAAACTCCTACTGAAGATCACAAATTACCAGAAACCCAGGTGAAAACAAATATGGAAAATTCAATGTCAACTCCAAGTCACCCCTGATAAATGTCCAGAACAGTAAAAACGGCCCGCATATTATTCCTGTATCAGAAAGTAAAATGGTATTATCTCATAGTTCATGAGTTAGAATCATACTAAGATGTTTTGAAAGAGAAGATAATCAAGTCCACATGACATTCTTTTGTTTCAGCTCTTTTTTTTTTTTTTTGGTACATTTTGTTTCAGCTCTGGTAACATACCATTGCACCACATAAGTCCAAAGCTATTGAGGCCACTAGATTTACCTGCGAAAAATGAAAGTATCAACATTGAAAAGGAGGACCATCAAGCTACTGAAAAGGGTCTTCCAAACAGAAGAAGTATTACCTATGCGGGCTATGGTTGCCAGATATATTGCAGTAGTAATGTTGGCTAAGAAAACAACAGCATAGCCATAGGAATCAAATGATAAGTCTCGAGCTCCCGCAATAAATGCACCAAGAACGATCAATGCCACACTGATATCACCTTAACGTTTTGGTTACATGGAGGAATTAGAATCATAACAATTTAAACGATAGCAACATGACTTCATGTGAAAAAGAAAACGTCAATCACAACTTTAATTATCGAAGCCAAAGATGCTATGCACCATGATTAACTGTGATGGAGGAATTAGGGACATTATAACCCAAGCAAGTTTTCATAACAATGGGGGTAAAAAGGAAGATAACTTGTCAAGTGATCCAAAACTAACCTGCTGATTGACTATTTAAAGTACCAAAAGCTAAAAAGGTTCACAATTCATAGGAAAATGGTCCTAGATGTGAGAGTAACTGGAAAAAACTCAAAGATGTGTCGATTCCAAGGGGGACTCACACAAGATAGTTGGAACTTGGAATCCACCAACCAAATGGGTATTGTAGTGGGCCAAATATTTTGGTTCAGTCAGACTCAATACACTCGGCAGAAGGCCATGCTTAGTCCTTCGATTCTGTCTAATCAAATCAAGTCGAGCATCGGACTTTTAGGTTCGGATGCCAGAATTGGCGGTGGAAACGTTCGGTATGAAGTATGCAACTGCCAAACTATACTAGGGTCAACACTCTACTCCTCAAGGTTTGTGCTTTTAGGTTCAGTGGACTCGCACAGGCCAACTCATCCACGTGAGCCTAACCGCCTTGCTCCCTACGCCAGCTATGACATCACCTGGAGCGGCTAGGGCACGAGATGGGCACGAACGCACATGGGAGACAACTCATGCACATGCACGATAACGCCCTTATCCGGTAAGTCAAGCATGACGTCAGCCGGGGCAGTTTTTGAGCGTGCGAGGCATGCGCTGGATTGGAAGGCAAGCCAAGGAGGTCTATATAAAGGCAAGGATGAAACCCTAGAACGGTACGCAATCTTCACCTCTCTAAACCCTAGTGCTTCTTCCTCCTACACTTTCTAACTAGATCGTTGGAGGGCCTTTTCAGTCTCCGACCGGTCTGGCCCTTAGTTGCACAATGCTTGTGGAGGTCAAGCAAAAGGCTAGGCGAACACATCCATCCGAACCAGAGGCTCAGGTGAGGTTAACCGATCTTGATCGATAACCCCACAGGTATCAATGAAGGTTATACCAGAGTCACTTTCAAGATATTTGGGTTTAGGTATTGCCAGACAATCATTTGTTGCTTGTTTTTTGGTTGTTTCTTTGATACATTAAAGAGAGAGTATAAATGCATGTAATTTACAACGTATCAGAAGATGCCAACGTACATGATTTCCATAAATTTACAAGATAACTGAGCCTCTCATTTGACTTGTCCTCGGTTCACCTTTATAGTATTGCACTCGGTCTTTAATTGATAACAGTGTCTTCTCGGTAGATCTGTGTTTGCAAATTTACCCAACCCATCCTTGGTGGGTAGGGCTAGGTTCCTCATTCCTCGAATAAGATAAAACTTTACTCTAGCTGTAAAACCACATTTTTTCACCGGTAGACTACTTTATGGGCATATTTACCATATAGCCCTGCGTGCACACGTAGTAGTCAAGAAGAGAGACATGATAGTAGCGGATAGTCGAGCAAGGGGAAGAGGAAGACCTAAACTGACTTTGGATACCACGATACGGAAGGACTTGGGCTTACTATAGCTAAGTGAAGAGGTAGCTCTAGACAGAGCTAAATGGAAAAATAGGATTCATGCAGCTGACCCCAATTGATTGAGACACAAGGCTTAGTTTGGTTTGGTTTGAGACTACTTTATGGACATTGCACCAATATGTTTCGTGTTTTAGGTAAATATTTCCATCTCCAACAAAAGTATCATTATACACTGACCTTAACATATCATAGCTTGGTTATGTAAATGCAAACACAACAAAATTGCACGTACATGAATATTTGTCCATGGAATAGTGTTGAAAAGAAGCTATAGTTATGCTTAAAGACAACGATGGTCTCAACTCTCGTTGGATTTCGTTACGTTTGAAAAGCATAGTTCAAATGAGACAAGCTTTTAGCATATGATAGTACACTCCCTGATGCCACGACATATGAGGCTATGACGACAAGACCTTTTCGGCCAGCCGATCTGAATTGGCTCTCTGTCCTATCCTTCTACAAGGTAAAAGTCAGGGTCTGCAAATCCTCTTAGTCATTAACAAGAAGACCTAGCAAATTATTTGGAAGGAAAACAAAAAGGGCCCTGAACATGCATATGTAAGTCCTTGCATTGTATTGAAAAGTATTTCATCATCCAAACTTCGTGGGGATTAGCTTGGAGAGAGGCTCATATTTATGGACCTTGACTAGAGGTTCGATGGGAATCCTTTGAGGTGAGGTTCAAGAAGAAATCCTTGAGCCACAATCTAAAGGAAGTTAACTACAATGGTAAGTGTAAGTATAAATCCTTTTCATAATCCTGAAATTATGTTTACTACTCATATTCAGCTCTCCAGAACAACCAATCAAGTGCATTCACAAAATTAACAGTACAAAAACCTTCATTGAGCACAGTTTAGAGACGGAGTCAAATAACATTTTGCATTTAAATTGCTTGAATTAAATCTTCAGCATCTTCTGATGACCAACAGGATATACACTTGGAGAAGGAGGAGTTATAAAGGCCAGTTTACCTTCCAACAACAGAAGACGTGTACTTCTGCCCTGCCAAGACAGCCTCAACAACCATTGCGAATACCACGGTTGTCCTCCTGAGGGTGGTGTACATGGGTACGTTTACTCCGCGGACAGACTCCATGGTAGCTAGCTTTCAAGGATGAAGAAAACATATCGGTAGCTATAAATTACTTACAACCAGATTGGCAACTCAAAAATCCACCAAAAGAAAAGCTTATATGGTGAACTATGTGGACTTTGTACCATATAAAGCAAATAAGTGACTGCAAGGGGTAGGGTATGGATCAATGTCTTCAATGGAACAAATGTTGTGGACTTGTCACTGATACTCAAGGATTCACCCCCGCCGAAGGAGATAAGCTTCCAGCGTCTTAATGCAAAAAGAAAAGCACATGAGCATATCATCTGCAGCAACAGGTCAGAACACATGTTAACATAGACCATCACATTCGCAAGGGTCCATCCTGATCAGTGGAAATAAGATGCTGTAGTATAAAAAGACAAAAACTTAAGGAACAAATACAGAAGACCAATAAAAAAAACTGAAGGCTCGAGATTGCAAAATTATGAAAAGCTAAAGGTTTAGTGGTGAAGGATCTATTGCTTAGTCAGAAGAAGCATATTCACCTACTAGAAAACAAAAAAGATGAGTCAAACAGTGGTGGTTTGCTTAAGAAACTAATAGAATGTGTATCAAAAATACTTGTATCAACATGTCAGCGCAATAAGTGGACAAATATTCAATAGGTATTGAGTTAGAAAACAACAACTGTGAGAATACAAGAGCAGCAACTTCTGGAAATCGCATTCATTGCCTTCCTACCTGGAGGAGAGTGATGACATTGGCACTTGGGAAGCTATATGAAGAAAGAGCTGCTTTGTTGAACAAAACCAACAGCACTGCAAATGGAAAAGGGGTCATAACATAATGAAGACAAAAGAGGAAACATCAAGAGCAAAGGAATAACAATAAGGCTTAAGCATAAACGATATGCTGAATTAAGGAAAGCAAGTTTTCTTAGGGGTGGGGGCATCGATGATTGACCTAACTGAGTTTCTATCAAATGAAAGATCTACCTCAAAATTTATCATGGATTAATAATCATACCAATCCCTCCAAAAATTCTTTTACTTGCAAATCAAGCTCATGTCAGTTAACCTACAAGCATATAAGAGAAATCATGCATCCAGAATCTTAAGCACATTAACTGTATCGCATTCAAATGCTTTCTTGATGCAAGCTCACTTGATGTATCCCAGTAGGTAGCAGACTAGCAGGTCTCTAGGGTTTCAAGTCCAGTAGACAGCAATACGATTCTCCCCAAAGCAGGAGGGTGAGGAATGAAGGCCAGGTGCAATGCCGACAATTAACCACAAAAAGCTCACATTCCGCGAAAGAAAATGTGAATTACATTAAAGCCATACTCGCATCTGTCATAATGAGAAATTACAGAATTTGTACAACGGATCAAGCTAATTGGACCACTGGAATTAGCAAAACCATTTATACAAGTACAGCCAATGTTGCTTTGAATCGTAGCCCGGGAGTGGAGAGTGAAGTTGAAATGACATTAGCAAAACCTAGGAAACTAAAAGTATTTTCGTTTCTAACTGATATGGTAGAGCCTACAAGTTCTTTCGGCCATCAAGATTGAGTGATCCACCTCCATGTCAAGCACTGGATTGGCCTGGAGCATCGCATGCTTAGCACACACATAGTGCACCATAGAAACATTGCAATCTTAGCACCTACATCAGTCCAACATGTTTATCAGCTGAGAGAAACTTCATTTTATTATTCTCTTGGCTAGATATTCATTTATTCGCCTTTCCTAGTGCATTTCTTCTTCTCTAAGCAAAGGAAATTCTACTTAAATTAAGCTAGGAGTTCATAGATTTTCGCGACAATTCCTGATAGAAGGTCCAAAAGGAGTGCACTTACGCTACCAGTTAAGATTGGTCATGGTAGAGATAGAGGCAAGTGTAAAAGTTTGTAACCACTGCAAACCTCATCGCAACTGCAATGGCAGATAGCACAAAATGAAAACTGTGATAGATCAAAGAGAGCACAAGGCTAAATTGTGATCAGTGATCTAATGATCCATGTGAACCATTCGACGTTTTTAGACATTTTTACACTGGCAGTGCCAACTTATTCACAGGGTTACGACAACTTTGTAACTGGTAACCTTGCTTCCTTAGTTCATACCCATATCAGTCCATCACCAAGAAATACTCCCTGATGTTTACAACTTTCAAGATACTAAACGGGCACCAAGATCAAGGGAAAAGTGTAAGCAGGGAGGTGGCTTCTTGAACGAATGATTATCTCAATCTCCTAATGCTTAGAAAGCAATAAGGTATAATCAGATTGAATACATGATTTGATTTTCTTAGAGTACGAGCAAAACACAGGATATGTACTCCCTAGAAGTAGAGGTGCAAACCGGACTGCTACTAAAATCCTTGAAGATTTGAGAGAACACAGCACTAAGCAAAAAACCTTCACCGGTGAATTTTAAATTGCCATTTCAGCTTTTGTGTAAATGTGTACAGTGATGATTTTCTCCTAGATGCGCCTTTCAAATAGACACTGGAAGCAACAACTGATAAGCTCCACACATTTGAATATAAACATCTCAAACAATCACCAGAACCTATTCCAACATTTCATGTTCTGTTCTTCAAAAACCTAATTCTATGAATCAAACAACCATTTGCTAAGACAATCAGTAAGGTATAATCTGATTGAATACATGATTTGATTTTCTTAGAGTAGGAGCAAAACACAGGATTTGCACATACTAGAGAGTAGAGGTCCAAACCGGACTGCTCCTAAAAGATTTGACAGAACACAGCACTAAGCCAAAAACCTTCACCGGTGAACTTTAAATTATTATTTCAACTTCTGTGCAAATGTGAGAAGTGTGAAGATTTGCTCTTTGCTGCACCTTTGGACAGAACAACTGATAAGCTCCATATATATGTAGGTGAATGAAAACATCTAAAACCGTCACCTACTAGTAAAACAAGGCGCCAAACCAATACCCTGCTATACCGTCAACATCGAACAAAAACTACTCCAACATAACATATTTCTGATATTAAAAAACCTAATTCTATGGATCAAATAATCATTCCCTAAGACATTCATAAATCCGATTCACAGATATAGTCCTCCAATTAATAACATAATCCTTCATCAGGCCCATGCGCTCTCAATTCTCGCTCTTGCACGCTTTACTAGCTCGGGATGTTTTTGTTTTGCAAGGCGCTTTCACACTCACGCTCGAGCTCCCGCACGCGCATTATGTGACTTCAGTCCTCCATAAGAAGCCAAACAATTCTCAGACGAATCGATCAGGAAACAAGCAATTAAAGAAAACTCGAATAACTGGTTCAAATCACGAAACACAGGCACATCAAAAATCTACCTAAGAAAATCAACGTAGTTTCCAATCTTATAATCGATATGGTTTTAGGTTCGTACCAGCGCAAGACATGTAAGATATGGCGGCGTAAGCACCTCGCTTAGTCATTCCAGATCCTTTGAAGAGCCTCTCGTCTCCGCCTCCTCCTTTTGAGGGATCTGATACAGGTAATTCCATCTTGTTCATCGATGAACTCGACGCCATCTACAGATTTTTTCAAATCTCTCTCTAAAAGACAAATTTCTCTCTCTTGACTGGGTATGTAGTGTTGTGGTCGGAGACTCGGAGTGTTCAAAGATGGGCAGGCCAGGCAGGCGGGGTGGTATCTGGTACAGGACGGGGAAGATGCTCTCTCAGCCGGTCGCAAGCGTCTTCGGTTAAGGGTGTGTTTGGACCGGAGGGATATTTCATGTTACGGTTATATTTATTTATGCCCTCTCTCACATTGACTTGGACCATAGTAGGAGGAGGAACGAAATATTAGTCCGGTTTATTGGTGTATTTGCTCCTCACACAATAGACTAAGGTTCGATCTTTGTTCAAGTTGCAATAAAATAATTTCTTGTGTATTTGTTAGTCCTGACATGGATGATGTGCCTTTGATTAAATCGAGGAAAAGATTAGTTGAGATGCGCGCCACAGACACCTCTAACGGTCGAATTCAAGAAATAAATAAATAAATGACCTTTTGTCACTAAATAATACTCCTGCAATGCACACCCTTCTCTGGTACGTGCATGATATGCACTTCTTAATTACTATTTTGAATTCATAATATTTTGCATCAAAACTCTTTAACTTTAATTTGGAATTCATTCAATTTTTTATATAGAAATAATAATTTCTTAACCATGTTTTTAGCATACATATTGAGTTCAGTGTGCGTGGGACTCATCCCTATTATGAGTGAGTGAATGTAAGTGTTTGTGTGTGCTTAAATACTTATGGAAATGTTTTTCGCAACACCAAAATCGATATTTAAGCATTCCTTCAGCCGAGAAAACAAATTAAGGCTCCATTTGTTTTGATGTAAAATATTTTTTGGTAAAATATTTTATCTATTTTTTGGTGTCTAGTTGTATAAAAAATGAGAAAAATATTTTTTATTAATTGGATGAAAATGATGTACCTTTAAATATTCCATAAGTTATTTTTCCAAAATGAACCCGCTGCCTTTATTGCAATTCTAACTGCTCAGTTTTCTCGATCGTCAATCCGTACTGACGTTCAACTCTCTCTCTCTCGATCTTTAGTCCATACTCACGTTCAACTCTCTCTCTCTCTCTCTCTCTCTCTCTCTCTCTCTCTGAATTCCATCGTTTAAGCCCTCTTTCTACACTAGATATTTTGTCGATTTCTGAAAATAATTTTCATGTGCTAACCAAACGCCAAAAACTAAAAATTTTGAAGTTTGTTTTGCTGAAAAATTATTTTACATTGTAAAATATTTTACATCAAAACAAACGAAACCTAAAAGTTACGAGAAAAAACAATGAAACGAAACAATTCAAAAATCGTGCTATGTTTGGATTGATATTTGAATTTTTTTTTTGAAATATAGTATGAATAATAAGTGGAAAGAGATAAAGAAAAAAAAGTTAAAAATAGAAAGAATCTAAAGATAATTTTTTTAAAAGTTCTTTTTGAATCGTTAAATACAACAAGGCATTATGACCGTAGAGATTTTTTTATTCCCCACATAAAATGGAAGCATTTTCGTGATCACAATCTCATCATCATTCTTTTGTGTGGCATACAATGAGATAACACCAGTCCCCACGCCACACAAAAACCAGACACACCACCACCATTCCACTCCTACACCACCACTCACACCCCAAAACAGCCCCTATGGCCAACATGATCATGGCCTCCTCCAAAACCTTAATCCCCCCTCCCTCCCCCACCCCTCCCTCAAAACCCAAATTCCAATTCCCCCAAATCTCCTTCTCCAAATTCCCCAAACCCCAAATCCCCAAACTACCCCTCTCCTCCCTCGCCGCTGTCGCCGCCGCCTCCCTCGCCTCCGCTCCCCCCTCCCTCGCCGAAGAATTCGAGAAGGCCGCCCTCTTCGACTTCGACCTCACCCTCCCCATCATCATGGCCGAGTTCCTCTTCCTCATGTTCGCCCTCGACAAGATTTACTACAGCCCCCTGGGGAACTTCATGGACGAGAGGGACGCGGAGATCAAGGAGAAGCTTTCCAGCGTGAAGGACGCGTCGGAGGAGCTGAAGCAGCTGGAGGACCAGGCGACGGCGGTGATGAGGGCCGCGAGGGCGGAGGTCGCGGCCGCGCTGAACAAGGCCCAGAAGGAGGCCCAGGAGGAGCTGGAGGTCAAGCTGGGCGAAGGGAAGGCGAAGGTGGAGAAGGAGCTGGAGGAGGCCCTGGTTAAGTTGGAGGCGCAGAAGGAGGAGACCATTAAGGCTCTTGATTCCCAGATCAAGGCGCTCAGTGAGGATATTGTCAAGAAGGTCCTCCCTGTCTAATCTCTCTCTCTCTCTCTCTCTCTCTCTCTCTCTCTCTCTCTCTCTCTCTCTCTCTCTCTCTCTCTCTCATTGTTGTGTCTTAGTTCTGGTGTAAAATGTTTTATAGATGGGCTGATATTGTGTTCTTGAGATGCATTCTTGTAATCGAGATTAAACAAATTGAAAATACTACTTAGGATGCTGCCACATTCTGTTGATGTTGTCTCCACTTGTTTAAGAGCAAGTTTACGGGTGGATAGGTATGCTATCTTGTGAACAATTCACAATTCTATTTTAACTATCAACTTTTTGTTTCACAATTACACAAACATTATCTATTTTTCATAACACTAATTAAAATATACATTTTTTCACTCTTCTCCTTTTATCTTTATTTTTTATTTATTGCGAAGGAGAGAGATGAAACAATAAAATAATGAGTAGATTGTGAACAATTCTTAGGCAAAAGAAGCTAAGAACCATAGACAAAGGAATTTTACCTTCTTGTTTACCTATGCTGCTATCGCTGAACATTTCTCACTTTGGTGAGCTAAAATAGCTACAACGGTAGTTTACCTATGCTGGTAAACTTGCTCTATTGTTTATATACTCCATATGTGTAGAAGCTGTAATTTGTTGAGATTGGGTAATTGGGTAACATGTATCCAATTCCTTGTTCACTCATGGTGGTTAATGTATTTGAATCTGCATCAAATTGGGTCTTGTATAACTTTGAGCTATTGAATGCTTCACTCCATGCAGAGCTCGTCCTAACAGTTTGGGGCCTGTGGCGAATTTTTTAGATGGGGCCTTACTTTTTCCTTTTGGAATTGTATAGTATGTATACTGGTTGCTAGGAATTTTTTTTTGAGCTATATGTTAGGTACTAAAAACAGTTGGGGCTCTAATTTTTGCACTTTTGGAGGGGCCTCTAGCCCTGACCAGGGTTCAAGCCCCGTCATGGGCGATTGTGGGTTCAAGGCTATGGATAGCTTATGAATCTCTTGTGGACTAACTTTCTGACTCCCCTAACGCAGCTGATATATAACGTGTGGCCAAAAAAAAAAAGGCTGCGTCTTGGGCCTTAGCCCAGTGTTGGCTTTGACTCCATGGCCTTGTGTCGAGTACCTCCACTAACTCAATTGACAAAGCGTATGTACCAACTATTTGGGATCCTAAGTTCGTGAACAACTCCAGCTCAGCAGGTACAAGTAACTCATTTTGATAAAGAACGTGCTCGAGAGCAAACTTTTTGTCCCGTTTAGTAATTGAGTTGGCTCGAGTATACCTAGCTCAGCTTGAGTAGGATCGTGAACACAATGATCTGTTTATTGAATTTTACTCGTGGTGAGATATGCCTTAACTTCTGTTATGTGTTTGCCTGTGTTTGATGTAAACATAACCAGGGCTTAGTTTTGCTTTCCAAGTTTGAGTTTGAGATCAAGCTTGGTGGTTTAAATCAGCTCGAGTTTATCAAGCAATAGTTGAGTCAAGCCCAAGCTTGATTATTTGAGCTCAAGCCAAGCTCGAGTTCAGTCAATTAGCAATGAGCCAAGCTCAAACAATTCAAAGCTCGGTGCTATTGCAACCCTGTCCTCAATCGTATACACGTTAGGTATCTATGCCATTCTAACTCATGCTCTTCATTTGTTTCTTTTACCACTCTCCCCATGGATCGAATCCCTCGAGGATGTAGATACCATTCCAGCTTATTCCACTTCCTCTCATCTCCAGTATGGAATGCCCGTTCCATTTTTGTATGGCACAACATTCGCAGGTGGGTATTAGTTAGTTCTGCTTTCACATGTAGGTATTAGATAATTCTTCTTTAGTTTTCTTCCTAGTTTTCTACTAGGAGTCCCTCTGTAAAATCTAAGATTCGAGCACAGCGTTCGTTTTGAATCGCAGTCGCCTTTCATTGGTTCTTTGCTTCTACTGCAGTTCCTCAAACAAGATCACAAAGAACACCCCAATAGAGCTTAACCAAAAAAGATCCCAAACCCTGCAGCCTCAGAGGCCAATAGATTGGGGGAGCTCAACACATAGTAGGTAAGCAACCTCACGGCTTACACCTTGCGTTTTTATAGAGAGCCTGATTCTCCAAACTCGAACATGAGCCACGATATTATGACGTGTAAAACTTGTCATCCCGTTACGTCATCAGCTCGGACGAAACAACATATGAAGAAGATGGCCGTTTTTATGATTTAGTGACATCTGTTTAGTAAGAGTAATTTTTGGTTGGGCAACTGGCTATAACAATTTTCCACAGTAGTAACTAGATGTGGCAATCTCAACTCATATTTTTTAACCCGTCCACTTATAATCTAACCCAATCCGTCCATATTTTATAATGGGTTGAACGCTTATGGATTGAAAATAGGTTCAATATGAATTTAAACTAAAAGGCCCACAGCCTGTTATAAAACACGGAAGAAAACGTGAAGCTAATTGCAAAATTGCCATTAATAGTAGTTACAGAAGTAACAGAACTAGCCCAGTAAAAGACGACTCGGGAAACAGAATACAAGTCGAACGCATATGCTCCTCCTCTCTCTCTCTAGTCTAGCAGGTGCCACAGTTACCTTTTCTCTAATTTATGTATCCATTTCATTTCTCGAAGTTTTTCATCAATTAATTTAGAAAGACCACATTCCACACCCTTTTCTTCTGACCGGACAATTCATGTGGACTATCGTCCCCGGTTTATTCTAACTCTTCATTAGCGAATGGCGAAATTGGTTTCTCAAGAATTAGTCATGGAATACATAAACTGATCTAAACAACTTAAAAGAAAAAAGAAAAAAGAAAAAGAATAGCTTAAAAGGATTGTGATGGTGCACTGCCCAATCTAGTCTCATTCCTGCATTTCACTTAAATTGATAGTTATTCGTTTTGCATGTTATTTTCGTTTGACCAAAAAAAAAAATCGTTTTGCATGTTGTAGAGGGGCCAGGATAATCAAACCGAAGTTCTAATTTATGTCATTACTATTTGTTTTTTTTTTTAATCGGCTCATTGCTATTTATTATCTGTATTGCTTTTTGAAGCATCCTCAAAGTGGACTCATATTCAACCCATACCAAGGGAAGACAGAGGAGAAGGAAGGGGGAAAAAGGAAAGAGAGGGGGGCGGGGGGTGGTTTAGGCTTGACTTGACTCATATTCGACCCGATCCATTTCAATCCATTTACTATTTGACTCGTATTAACCCATCCATATTTGACCTGCGACTCATTTCAACCCTCCCATTTACCACATCTAGTAATAACCATAGGAACTCCAAGTCCGACGTCCCGGGAGAGACCTATCTATCACCCATAGATTTTAGTGGTTCACAGCCTGATTGTAGGGCGTGAGGGGCCCAATAATTGACTTCGAAAAGAGGAGAGTAATACGTTCCTCGTAAAAATAATGATTTGAAAAAGAAAACAACACATTTATCTCGAATAACATCAATCATACCAATAATTAAATATTTTAGAGGGAGTTGCATTTTAGTGGAGAGTGGGCCAAAAAATGCCTAACTCATAGACCATGTTTTTGGAATTGTTCAGTCATGGGAAGGAAAACAATAATTCTCAAGATATGGAATTGAAGACAAAAATATCCCTTCCTTCTGTCATGAATCAGGGGCAACTTAGGTTCATTCACAGGGCAATTTAGATTCATACACGGGGCAATTTATAGGGCAACTTAGGTTTATACACAGGGCAATTTAGAGGGCAACTTAGGTTCATACATGGAGCAATTTAGATTCATACACGGGGCAACTTAGAGAGTAACTTAGGCTCATACACCGGGCAACTTAGAGGGCAACTTAGATTCATACATGGGGCAATTTAGATTCATACACGGGGCAACTTAAGCTCATACACGGGGCAACTTAGATTCATACACGAGGCAATTTAGATTCATACACGGGGCAACTTAGAGGATAACTTACGCTCATACACGGGGCAACTTAAAGGACAACTTAGGTTTATACATGGAGCAATTTAGATTCATACACAGGACAACTTAGAGGGCAACTTAGGCTCATACACGGGACAACTTAGAGGGCAACTTATGCTCATACATGGGGCAAACTGAAACACAACCCCCCCCCCCCCCCCCCCCCCCCCCCACACACACACACACACACACACACACACACACTGTAATTTCCTTCTTTATTTAATTACTTTTATTTTATTTATTTAATTTCTATAAATACACCCTATCTATATTAAAAAATATAATTCAAGAATTAAGTGTTTCAATTTTCAATTCAGTTGAACTGGGGCAAGATTGTATTTTTTTTGATCATTTTATTTTAAATGGTCATAATGAATTTTTTGCTGTAAGACCTTTCAACAAACATTCTAAGACTCATTATTTAATTTGAGGGCTCTCTTAGGATGGCCATTGAAAGACGTTTGAGTCAAATTTATTACGACCATTTTAGATGAAATGATCAGAAAAATAATATCTTTGCACCGGCTCAAACGGATTGAAAATTGAAACACTTATTTTTTAACTATATTTTTTAATATGTGCATAGGAAAAAAAGGAAAAAAAATAGTCGGATTTATTAGAGGCAATACTTACATCTCATGCTTGGAGTGTTGATTCGTGTTGATTTGTGTGCCAAAAATGTTATTTCTGGAGGCTGTAAAAGAAGGACTTTGTGTTTCAACTATATTTTTTAACTAAAAAATTGAAATACATAATTTTTAACTATATTTTTAATATATAAATGGTGTAAAAAAAATTTAAATTTCAATCCGTTTGAACCGGTACAAAGATATTATTTTTCTGACCATTTCATCCTAAATGGTCGTAGTAAATTTTTGGTTCTAAGGCTTTTCAACGAACACCCTAAGATTCTTTATTTAGTTTTAGAGTTTTCTTAGGGTGCACATTGAAAGGCGTTAGAGCGAAAAATTTATTACGACCATTTAAGATGAAATGATCAGAAAAATAATAACTTTGCACCGGTTCAAACAGATTGAAAATTGAAACACTTATTTTTGTAACTATATTTTTTAATCTGTAAAGGACAAAAAAAGGGGAAAAAAACAGTCGGATAGAAAGAGAGAAAAGGAAATAAAGAGGAAAAAAAAAAGATTCAAACCGGAAAGAAAGAAAAAGAAATAAAGAGAAAAAAAAATTCATACAGGAAAGAAAGAAATGGAAATAAAGAGGGGGGAAAAAAAAAGAAGAGGCAAACTGGAAGGGGGGGTTTTAAATGTGGAAATGGGGTTGTGGGGTCGGGGGTGGGGTGTCAGGGAAAAAAAGCACAAAGTAAGAACTTAATTTTTAGGATTTCAAATATGTGTGGGTATATTAGTCATTTTACATAGTCATTTCCATGCATTGGGAATTACTTTTCTCCTTTTCATATTTAGATGAATTTTCAAAAAAGTGATATATGAGTTGGGCATTTTTTGCCCCTCTCTCCACTGAAATGTAATTCCCCCCAATATTTTATAATATGAAAGCAACAATTGTTTTGTCAACCTAAGTGAGATGTTTCAGCAAGGCAGCACGAGGTTATTACGTTGTCAACCTTTTTTGATGGAACTCCAAACACATTTCGATTTATAGACTTAGATTTAGATTTTGTAACGCTTGACAACCTTTTTTGATGGAACTCCAAACACATTTCGATTTATAGACTTAGATTTAGATTTTGTAACGCTAGAGCATAACTAGGTGGGTCGCTTGACCTCCTACCTTTTATGAGTCATGTAGACTCACGTTTTGTACAACAACTAGTGATTGTCCGTGCCTTTTTAGGCACGACACAACACGCTGATATAAAAAAAAAAGGCACAACACAACACTTTTTTATTACAACTTTAAAAAAAAAAAAAAAAAAAAAACTTCCCTTCTAGTGATCTTAACAAACTCAAATGGAAAATTTTATAATTTATTTTTTAAAATTCTCTTCAAATAGGATAAATTGAACTAATTTCTTCTAAAAATAGTTTCACAACAAATAATACCACACCCATTGAAAAAGTAGGAGCACATACCGAAATGAAATTTGTAATTAACTTATGCACAACTATTCGTTAACTTCGTTAACAGCTATCACGATCAACCAATACTTAAATCACACCCGTATCCAATATAGTTCAACCAACAACTAATCCCAAAAAAAAAAAAAATGAATAGTTTTAAAACTCCACTTCCCGTAAGTTAACGAATGTTGTTTTCCTTTAACATTGAAAATGATTCTTGCAAACGGAATGCTACAACTTGAGTTTTTTTTCCCCCTTCAAATCAAAGGAATGCTACAGGCTTACGATGGAGACAAATTATCAAAGCACTACTACTTTGAATCATGCATCCAAGAAATAGATGAAACAACTTGTTACCAAAAAAAACTAAGTTTATTCTTTTGTATGACTAAAGTTTCTATAATGTTTTTCTATTGTTACCTTAGTTGATGGAAGAAAGAATTAAATATAGTTTTCTAGACAATGCACAACACCCCAATGATAGAGTTAAAGATTGACGATAGGGAGAAGAAAATGTTTTGATAGTAAAAGGCTCACTGTTAAATAAAGAAAAAAATATGTTTGTCCTTAGAAATGACAACATTGCCAAACAAGGACAGAGGGAGGAGAGGATAAATTTATTAAAGAAGTTGATTGGACGGCTATAACCTATTGAAAATTTGATCTGATGGCTGAAGAGGTGCTTTTGTTTGTATGTGTAGACAAAAATCGCTCTATTTTATAATATAAATATTGGAATTCACGAAATTGAAGACCACAATAAAAGGTTTCCAATTTACTCATGGCTTCAACCAATAATGATAAATCTCAATTGTCGTTAATACTAAGTGGGCAACCAAGTGTGAGGATGAGCTTGTGTTTACACCATAATTTAGCAAATTGGCCACTGATGATCAACTGGGTCGAATGGCGACACGTGACAGCAGGGAGTTGGCTCGTTTGGCTATAGTTTATGCATGGTAGCGAACTAAATGGACTAATCGACTGGTTGAAAACGTGCATTATGGTTAGGGACACTTGGCAAGTGATCAAGGAACAAGTAAAGCACATCTGAGTCATGGCTGAGACAGTTGATGAAGGCTGTTGAAGATGGAGTGCACGATGAGGCATCCTGTCAGAATAACTACCTCACTCAAAACGTGGAGAAAGATGAGGAAGGACAAGAGAAGTAACCGTTTGATTCAAACTTAAGGAGGAAACTTCTTCAAGTTTGAATTTCAAGTCGAAATGGCAGCCTATAAATACAAGAATCGAAGACATTTAGAACCCCCACTCAATCGCCCAAAGGCTTCTACTTTTTATCTGTACTTTACTTTTCTTGCACTAGAAGTAGCTTGTAACATAATCGTCCATTCAACTGTGTTTCCACTGTCTATTGACTTCTACCTTGAAGTGTAATAAAGTCAATTTATTATTCTTCTTCCACCCTCTATTCACTTCACTAAGTTTGCTTTCAGAGAAGTCCTAAAATACGGCAAAAAACCAAACTCAACTATCACAAATATTCACATTCCAGCACACAAACAAATTTTCTGTCAATCATCGACATCAAGTAAAACAAACGGTAAACAGCTTGGGCGGCCCAAATGTCGGGGCCGGCACTAGCCGCATTTGAGAACTGTCACTTGTAGTCTCTTTTTGGGTCTATCATCATGCAACCTTTTTGCTAATCTGTCATCATGGGGTGTGGATTGTAAATACGGTTTTGTTAACCTCTGCCTACTAGGCAGAGAATAATATACGTATAGTTCCAAATAAGTTCGGATATCAATATATATCTCACAGATATTAGTACACTTTCACAAATATCAATACACCTTTATCGGATATCAATGCACCGTTTTACCTATTATCTTATCCATTTGGGCGGATGTTAAAATAATCTTTGTAAATTTTATACAATGTGGGGTGGAATGGATCCCGCTCTGATGCCATGTACAAACTTTATATCTATCTTAAAATCAATTAGCAATAAGTAAAGAGGTTCCAACCTATATTAAGGATCACTCATTCTACTCCCAAACAAGATGAGTCTATATTTTCCTTAACAATCATCCATTTTTTCTTCTTTTCTTGGTTTACGGTAGAGTACCAAGTCTCGGTTTTTAATAAACAACTCAGGAGTACTCCTTCAAAGGAATTGGAAAATAAAGGTAACCGAACCAAAAGTAGGGAATTGGAAAGTAAAAGGCCATTGTGGTCTTTGTAGAACAAAAATTGTCTTCTCATTTAACTTCTTACATTATTTTCTATAGTAGTGGTTTTAGTTGTTCTCATTTAATAATCTTTTAACATTTGCCCCCAAGGCACACATTAACAAAACAAAAAGCCTTCAAGATGCACATAAAACGTAAAACAAAGTGAAATATGATTGTCAAATCTACGTAATTACTTACTGCTTAACCCATTTTTTTAGCTTATCATAATTTACATGCCCCGAGCATGCATGCCAGATACCTACAGTCTCATTTTTTCGCATCTTATCTAAGTAAAACGATTCGACGGCATTATATGGTGACTCCAGACATCATCCTTCCATAGTATACCTACTAGCTTAAGTCTTTGACACACCTTAATGTCCTATGGGCCAAAAACCACATAATTATCGTTCTAGAGAATTTTACAATGGTGTAGAACTCTTTAGAAGATTAGAGAATAATATAGACTACTGTAAAATGGTCTAGAATTTTGGAGATTGTTCTATATCTTTTTGAAACATTCAAGAAGTGAAAGAACCTAAAGAGTTTTCTAAGAGAATTCCGAAGTAGTCTAGAAGATTGTGGAAGACTCTGCAACATGCTAGATTTGTGTAGAGAGTTGAAAAATATCATGGAGATATGAATAATGGAAGATATTTTCTAGGACGATTCCAAAAGAATAATGTGAGCCATCTGATAAAAATAATCATAGCCGTCCATTGAGGAGGTTGATGGCTAATAAAAGGAAGGATTTGTTCACAAGGGAGATGAATATCATAAATAACCCTCTTTCTATGGGCGGTTACATATGTTGTACCATGAAAAGCGTCCTTATTCGATCGTTAACTGTTAAACATAAAAATCCTTTGGGGATTACTCAAATCAGGGAAGTATTCAGTCAAGTCTGGTTATCATTCTGCTCATGAGGCCAAGGTTAGGAGAAAGATTCATCGTCCTCCCTCATCTTTCTGTCTCTCAAACAAGGTGTGGAGGAAATTCTGGTCTATTCCCATGATTCCCAAAGTGTGTCACTTTGTTTGGAAGGTAGCTCGCAATTGGTTAGCCTCTAAAGTGATCCTCTTTAAGAAGAGGTGTGCCCCATCTCCCCTCTGCCCAATATGTGAGAAGGAGAGTGAGTCAATTGAACACATTCTATTTAGGTGTCCTTGAACAGAAGCTGTGTGGTTTTGGAGCGATCTTTCCTGCTGGATCAATGAACAACTGATTACCTCGGCAGATAAATAGGTGGAGGAAATTTTGTGTGGAAGCATGGCCAAAGAATTGATCCCAGAAAAGGAAGGACTGTGCTGGGCTATTTGGAATGCGAGAAAACAATTGTATCTCCAATAGTAACATTCCTCGTCCTGAGAAAACTATTGGTTTGGCTCTTATAGCTAATTCGGATTACTTTCAAGTAGTGTTTAAGGGTTCAAGTGAAGGTGGGAGACATAAGCGAGCAGTGAGGATTGGCAAATGGACTCCCCCACCGCTTGGTGTTACTAAATTTAATTGTGATGGAGCATACTCTTCCTTCCGCAGCAAAGCTGCCTTTGGCTTTTTAGCCAGAGATAGTGGTGGATCTGCTCTGGTTTGGAGAGCTGCTTCGCCTCCAACCTCGCCTTCAAATAAGGTTGAAATACCCCAAGCGTAGGGCTAGGTCGTTGGTAGCATAATATCCGGAAGTCCGGGATCGTACCCACAGAGAATTCAAATATAGCTTACTCGGATTGTAGGTTTTATGTGGTGGATTGTGGCGTTTAAGACGGCCAACTTGGTTTTGCTTTAAACGGTGGAAATAATAAAACGAAGACTAGAAATGAGCTTGATAAACTAAAGGAGGCAAGTCTAGGGATTGTCTAACCCTTGACTTAAGCCGTTACCGGTTCTCAATTATAACTCAGGCGAGAGTCACGACCGCGTGCTCACGCCCGGAAGATTTAGCTGTAAAAGACTACATTTATCGAAAGATGTGATTAACCGGAATTAAATCAACCTATTTTTGCTAATGTATCTAACACGTAGGGGGCCACGAGCCCTCAATATGTCGCTTGCCAAGACCGCTTGACTAAACTTCATACCAAGGAGTTAACACGCCTCGCTTAGACCAAAATGACTAGGTTAATGAAATTTCGAAAACCATGATTTTAAGCCCGAAGGTTTGAGAACCAAATAACCACCTAAGTACTCGGGAAAGATTACCCCGAGACTTGGCCTATCGACTACTCACACATAGCTAAGCATAAAGGTAAGCATAAAAACGAGACATGACTTTTAATGAATAACAACGAAAACAAACTTGATATTATAAAGATCTAGTCCGTAGGAACAACTTTAATAAACGAGAAATTAACAAACGAGAATTACTTACTTGAAGTTCTAAGAGATTACACTATGAAAAGCTTCAAGAACATTAATGGAGGAAAGGACTAAATCTAATTAAGAGCTAGCTACCAAAAGAGGAAGAAGGAACCCCTATTTATACACAAAGGGTTTCTCTCTCCTCAAATATCTAAAAACATACTATAAAAGGCAAGTATTCCATAAATGGAAAGCCCAAAAAGTAGCAAAATATCTGGCCGAAAGCTCTCCGTATCGATACAGATTAAGAAAAGTATCGATACCACATCGTTAAGCTGAAAGGGCCAATCTCCCGTAACAAACCCGTATCGATACAACCAAAATCCGTATCGATACGGAACTCTCTGGTTGAGAGATAACAAACGCGTATCGATACGCGTGAAATCCGTATCGATACGGGTAGCTTATCTCTGGTTCCTCAGGCTAGCCTCCTGGCCTTGACACCCGACGACCGTCGGCTTGCCCGATGCTCCTTGCCTTCGTTCTTTGGTCGCTTTGGCGCATGTTCCACCGGGCAATTATGCTTGCCTTATCTTGGGAGTTGACTTTGCACTCAAAACACGCCTTTTAAGGGCGTTTTGCCTGAAACACTCAATAAACTACCTTACGAGTAATATTGACTAAAAACGATAATTAAGAGCTGAAAAGGCTTATAACTAACGGGTTTATGCACCACGATCAAGCAATCTTGGGTGCGTATCACACCCCCCAACTTGAGCGTTGCTAGCCCCTAGCAACAAAATGAAAACTAATCGGAAAGAAAAACCAATTGACAATCCTTCCGGCAAAACTACTTAACACCTTTTCAAAATGCAACTAATTGGCAAGAGCTAAAATTAACTTAACTATTCCAAACAACTCGTAGCCAGCAGTTTTAGCGATCAACTAAGTATCGAGCAAGTTATAATCAAGTATCCAAAATGAGCGTCAAAAGACAAAAGACGGATACGAAGCTATAACTTCACCAATTCAAACCAATGTAGCCATATCCCACAAGAAAGGTGCTCGAATTAGGCATGGGGAACAAAAATACCGTGCCTTATAAGTGGAGAGCACCATTAAACAGAACTTACGTCTAAACAATTGAAAATTTAATTGCCGAAAGAAAACATGCCACAAACTAAATATGCTAACTATCAAACGATAAATCAAAATGGAATCAACGCATATTAAAGATCTACTAAGGACTTTATAGAGTATAACGACCTTGGTTTAAAACAAAGAAAGGTTAGCAAAACAGGATGGCGGCCATATACTAGCTTGGTTCAACTACCCTTGGCCGCCTCCAACTCCAACTACCAAGTCATAGGCCACATGCCGGCCTCAACAAAAACTTACTAAACTATTTAGTCCGAGTTAAACTAAAACCAAACTAAACTAAAGACAATGAAATAAAGATAAGAGGTGGGCTGTCAACCACCAAGCACCCCGACCAAGTTGAGGGATTTTCCAACTACTCCACCGACTCTACTCGTCAGTCCAAAAACACTGGCTCATCCCCAGCAAAATCATCACTATCCTCATCAGGCTCATCGGGCGGTGGTACATACTGCTCACTGGCTTGCCCGACGCCTTGGCTCAGAACCCAGTCTAACTTATGATCAATCTTCCGCTGCCTCCTTGCATTGGCTCGGGTCTCCTTCTTAAGCTTCTTCAGGCATCCCATAGTGGCCACCCCTTGGCAAAACAGTAGTTTGTTCCAAGCAGCCGACTTTGCACCCTTTGGTGGCAAAGTAGTCAAATACGCCCCACGTGGGGCAGCAGCAGCAGTCGGTCGGGATTGAGAGATACTCCGGGTGAGTATGGAACTATTGATATCCCCCGGATTGAGCTTTTCACGCTCCGGAAACTTGGAAGCAGGAACCTTTTGAGCCAAACACATAGCGGTCACCAAACATGGAAAAGGCAACCTAGAATTGGTTGGGGCCTTGGCTTTGAAGTCAATCATTTCCTGAAAAATAACCTTAGCCCAGTCGCACACCACATTCGGATTCATAAACGCGTGAATCATCCCCCCTTCGTAACTATCCGGCTTGTTCTCCGTCCCCCTTGGATTAAAATTGTGATGCACTAGCTGATTAACAAGCCGATACACCTCCTTAAACTTCCCCGGCACATGAGGGAGACTCGCCTCCCTAGGATTTTTATACAACTCCTGAACAACGGTCTCATCTGCCACATACTCCTCATCGGGGTAGTTCACATCATCCGCGGGTGGTTGACGATAATTCAAAACCCGAGCGATAAACCCAGAAGTCACCTCAATCGGAATCTTCCCAATTTTCGATGTTACCTTAGCGTCATCCTTCTTCTCATCTTCCTCAGGAGGAATTTTCATGTTCTTGTAGAATTCTATAACCAACTCTTTATTGTAGCTAGGGTTAGGGGTAAGGTAGTAAGACAAACCTTGGTCGCGGATGCGACGGACAAACGGATTCTCGATGCCAAGGTTGTCGACGTCCACATGGCGCTCATTCTTAAACCCCCGGTTACGAATCCCATCTTCCCATTTCTTTTGAGTCGCGGCGCGAATCTCAGCCGCCGTCCTCCTCTTAGCCCGGCCTCGCTTTTGCGGGTTCGCAATCATTTCCTCCTCCTCCTCCATTTCCTGCACTATCTCCTCCGCTTGTTGCGAAGAAGAAGCCGGAGCCTTGCCCTTAGAAGCCACGGTCTTTGTTCTCACCATTGCAGGCCAAACCTACCAAGCAGAACAAAATCCCAAATCTTGAAACAAAATACTACAGTAATCAACCCAGATTGCAGCCAGAAACGCACAAGTTTCAACAAAAACAGGCGGCCAGACAAAATCCACAAAACTTCTGAGTTGTACTACACAGATTCTACCTCCATAATTCAATGCACAAATGATAACTTCGCCATGCAATTCCAGTCCCAAATCCAATCAAAATTTCAAACAAATTCCGGAAAAGGGGGTCATGGACGATCTCAAACGTTGGGGGTTAGAAAACAGCGTAGGATGGTTCAAAATGGCAATGCATGGCAAGATATAGTGGCTAATCAAAGGTTAAAGCTATTCTAGAGGGAGAACAATGGAAGATATTACTGCAAAGAGAGAATAAGAATGGATTTACCTCGTACTAGTAGGATTTGACTTTAAAACCTTGAAATCCTTGAAGAATCCTTGAAAGCTTGAAGGTTTGATGAGAGATTATGGAGTTTTGGGGTTGATTTGGGTGGTTTGGGGTTGGGTTTCGGAGTATTTGGGCGGTTATGGAGGTGTAGTGAGAGAGAATAAATGGTGGGAAGGTGAAGAGGCCGGCCTTGATAACTGCAGATTTCAAAATTAACTCACGCGTATCGATACGGCACCAAATCCGTATCGATACGGAGCTCTCTGATGGCCCACGAAGCAAACGCGTATCGATACGCCTTAAGGGCCGTATCGATACGGATAGCTTAATTCCAGAAGTTCAGCTTTGCCACCCGAAGCCAATGCCGACGCCCGACGCCACTCTATAAAAACACCCGGAGCCTGAAAGCCTGAGGCCAACCCAGCAAAGTTCAAAACCAACTTCCAACCATCCACCCGAGCATCCGGTTTCCTAGGGATAAGAGTGAGACGCGGACTTGGCTTTATTTTAAAGGTCAATGGGACTCTCTTGTGGTTCGAATCAAACAAAGATGGCCTTGTATCATTTCTTACATATGCCATAGATTCCAAAGCGATTTAAAGTAAATAACGAACATATTTAGGCATGACATGAGATTAATACCTAACTAAGAATATAATGAGAACAACAACGGGATATGGGTCAAACCTGCTCACAACACACTCAACACCTAATTTCACGCCCTTTTAGCAGCATACGAGTTGGACAGAACAAGTTTCCAAAAATATTTACACAACTCTTGCCAATTAATGAACTAATGACCAAGTGCTAAGTTGCTCTATTCCACTAACTTTGTAATAACGGAAGGATTGTTCTACCAAAAACGAAAATTTTTCTAAAGAAAACGAAAAATTTAAACAAAAAGCATAAAACATAAATAAAACATAAATATCCGATTTATGTCCCTCCCCCCAACTTGAAATATGCTATGCCCTCATAGCATGGAGAACAACAGTAGGGAAAAAGGAACAAAAGATCGTACCTACGGGGGAATGTCAACCCCCTTATACCTCGACCAAGTTGGAGGTTTTGGCGTCACCGACTCCTTTTGTCATCCGAACGGCTTTCAAGGTCGACTCCTTCGGCTCTTCCAACGGAACCACAGCTAGTCACACAGGATCATGGCCAAAGCTTTATTGGACTAACAACCGCGACACGTAATCGCACCCATGCTTAGGGCTCCTGAATGCCTCATTCACTCCGACGTTAGATCCAAACCACCAAGGCTGGTGTGGTAGCACGCTCACCCTGCAAAAGACTTAAGCTCGAACTACCTACTAAGAGCCAAATGACATTAGAACCACCCGGCACGTGTTATCCGGGCACCAACAAACATATATACAAAGAGAGACAACAAAGAACACCACCCGATTTTCACGCAATCTCACGAGTCATACTTTTCTTCCCGAGTCTCACCGAGTAGACAAGACACGGGTGGCTATACTAGACCGTCAATTTTGTTACATCACGCCCGAAGTAAAATTCACCGCTTGACCTCGCCAAGCAATTAAGCCCAGCGTTCCCTATGATCAAAACAAAGTGAGACAAGACAGAGCCTAGTGCCAAAGCACGGGAATATCAAGTCTC
>CM033798.1:39377446-39587307 GCA_019656835.1 Rhododendron ovatum | reverse complement strand
ATTCACAACCTCAAATGAATGTCCATTGCTCCGTTCAGTCGTCGGTTAAGTTGAGCGGGAAAGTTGATCACAAGAAAAAGTGAAATAAAGGAAAAGAAAACCTACGCTCCATTTGTTTTGGATAGAAAACATTATCGAAAAACATTTCCATAGAAAACCTTTTCCAGAGAATGACATAAGATTAAGCGAATAACCTTCGTCACATAATGTGTGCACATAAAAGAAAGGAAGCGTGAGCAAGGAGGTGTCTCACAAAAACATCATAATTACATAAAGTATTAAAATTCGCGAGAGCAAGTAAAGGGTCCTACTAAAAGATAAAGTGACAAAGTGAATAAATAGTTCAAACTTCAACCAATTGGTCATCCAAAACCCATAATACTAATATTTCTAAGATGCATAACTAACAAAACATGGGTCAATAAATATGCAGCCAAAGCATACGATCATTGATTTCAGCACTAAGCACAGGGCGACCTTCAAACCCAAATAAAGGATCACTTAAAAAAGTTACTTGGTCGGTTGAGGAACTATGCTAAATTAGCAACATTAAGTGAATTTTACTTTATATTCCCACTGATACCTAGTCGATAACAAATCCGAAAGGCTTTTTTAGGTCCAATTCCATAAACATTTGATATTCATATTGTATAGACTCCTATTCGCTCGAATGTCCATCATCATCTTATAAAGAGGGAATGTAGCTTCTAATTTCTTTTCCATGAACAATATCATGAAAAAAAAAAATCTTGAAACAACCCAATAATCCAACGCCACATGTAATATGGCTATACAGAAAATTGCTTAACTATACCATCATAAGCAGATATCAGGATGGCATAAGAATTCAACTTGAAAAGCATCGAAATCTCCAAATTAGGGTTTCTAGGCTCTCTTTCTTTTTTTATCTCAACTAATTCCGATGCCCTTAAGTTACCGACCAGGCAAACCCTCCGGTGGCCCCCAAGGTTTGAAATGTCGGGCTTCCGTGGGTTTCCACGTTGTAACTAATTGCAGGTAAAAAACAATGGCGGCAAGTCAAAATAAAAAATTGTGCCTTTTTTATTTTCAGTTCACTCTCACACCTTTGGCTTTGGTTAGCAAGTTAGTCAAAGGGATTAGAGATAGAACTACCAACACAAGACGAACCCTAACCCTAAAATCAACCGACACATCACGAGAAAACCTCTGTGGCTGAAATTCATAAACAAAAAAGGCAAATAAATTTGAAAACAAAACTTGCTTGATACTGTAAACGGGGAAGTGCAGGTTAGGAAATACATCGACCCTTTGTGCTAATAATTTGCTTCAAAATCGCTGGATGGTGATTATCGGAGAGTGTACATCAAAGAGAGGTAGGGTAGGGCCGATGAGATATAAAGATTGAAGGGTGAGGATGAGAGACAGAGAGACAGAGAGAGAGAGTGTGTACCTGTCGTGTTGTGACTTGTGAAAAGAGTAGGGTTGTGAGAGGCAGCACTCTCTCAGAAGGAAAAAATTCTTGGCATAAAATGGTTGATTTTTTCCTTTGCTTGGAAGTTGGAAACTTGGAACACATGTAAAGAAAGGAAAATTAAGAAATTTTCCATCGCATTGTTTGGTTTGGAGAGAAATAGAGAAGAAAATAAGAGTCTTTTTCTCAGCAGTCTATTCGCATAATTAATGATTGAGATTCGTTTTTAATTATGACCGGTCACAATTGACTCTTCTCTGAAGAGTTTCATCAACATCTTAACCATTCAAAATACTTTTAGACTGCCACAATTGAGTGTTGTAAACACTCAATCGAAGAAAATAACTAATTCAAGTTGTGTGAATAGTGAACTGTTTCTTTAATTTTTCTCGGGAAATGATTTTGCCACTCCCTTTTTTGTTAACGCCGCTCCCCTGCAAATGTATTTTTGGTGCAAAAAGACACTTGCAGGGGAGTGGCGTTAACAAAAAAGGGAGTGGCAAAATCAGCAACCTTTTTCTCCCACTTTCTTTTCTTTTCTCTACTTTCCTCAAATTCCAAATAGAGTATAAGTGGTTGAATTTTATGTTGACTCGAAAAAAATACTTGCAACTGCCTGACTCGACTGACCATAGACCCCTTATCGACTCAAACACTTCGCCTTTAATAGGTATACATAAGAATGCGACATGTAACCCGAGGTGGAAGTTCGTATACCAAGTGAAACTCTATCTCCAAACCAATAAGTACTCACTTCCTCCAAATCTGAAGGGTTCCTAGACTTCTAGTTGACATTTTCGTATTTAGTTGTATCAAATAAAAGTAGAAAAAGTCTTGTATTTTTGTTATCGGTTACGTGCAAAGAATCTTTTCTCGATAGAATTATAAATTTTTGAATATTTCTCCCACGGAGGTAGGCCACCGCATGCTCCATAAATTTTTGAATATTCTCCCACCAAACATTAGTTCCCAAGAAATATATTTTGCACCCGATAAGCTAACCTATTTTCTTGGAGCGTCAACCATGTCATCATAAAATAAAATGCATTAGCCCCGGTAATATGAATTGGGAGATGGTGCTGTGCAGTGATATGTGCAGAACGAAAATAAAAATGCATTAGCCCCGGTAATACGAATTGGGGGATGGTGCGGTGCAGTGATGTGCGCAGCATCGTATTGCGCACCTCCGAGCCGTTGGATCATGCATTCGATTGCTCAGATATCATCTCTATAATGAACGGCTCTTGATCGTTGATTGCCAAGATGATATCCGAGCCATCGAATCGTTCGACGGCTCATAGATGTTCAACACGGTGCTGTGCATTCCCGAAGTCCCAGTAAAACTAGCTATGGCATGTCTACTGTGCTTTATGTAACTAAATAATGACAGCATTACAAATTTCCAACGAATAGAATGAAAAAAGTCAATGAATCACTTCTTATGCAATCGAATGTGAACTCGATAGGTGGACTTGGCTCGACCAGTTATTTACATATGACGACTCCAAAATCGCCATTCTGTATCTCTTAAAAATAACCGATCACACGACTACAATCAACGAGATAAGAACACAATTAAATACACTGGAAAAAAAAAAAAACAGTCAAATCAGGTTATAAAAAATACCACTACTCTAATATGGGTGGCTCTGCTTTGGCCTACCTCATTGCACCACCACCACAAACTAACCATCCAACGGTGTCACTGTTAATGGGTGGCTTTTAATTGATTCAATACCATTAATTCGACCAATAAACATATTGGTATGACCAATAAACATAGGTTTTGGATTTTCTTTGGACCAATTTTTATTGTTAGATTTGGATTGTTTAGGCCTTTTTGGGTGTTATGGGCTGTATTTATTTTTATCCGGACATTTTAGGCCTTCAGATGTTGTTTGGGATTTTGTCCCTCAAGCTGTATTTCCCTTTTCTTTTTCTTTTTTTTGTGGAAATCCTTTCCCCCTATCCCAAACAAATTGTTACTTTTGCCGACAAAAAAAAACATATTGGTATGAGACTTAATTTTGACTTCGTAAGGTTGTGATAATTTATAAGGCTATATGTCTTTTCATAGTGGGCGATCTTTTCAAGAGTGAAAGGAGGTTTTTTTTTGGGTAATTTTTCAAAGTGTAATTCTACTCATTTCTTTCGTGACACAATATTTGCGCTCTATTTTTTAGTAAATGCACTTTAAAATTGTTATCTTGAGTGATTTGAGAATTACATTGGGTGTAAATATAAACACTAAAAGATATGTTTTGAAGTGTATTTATAAGAGAATAAAGTGCAAAAAATCATTTTACACTCTCTTTCTCTTCTCCTTATTTATTAGCCTGCCCTATTTAGCTTCCTTTCACCTTCATTTTGAAAATAAATTAGAATGGGTTGTTTCTACATTTTCTTTTCTGTTCTTTACGAAGCAAAATTTCATATCTTCCTCCTAATCACTTTACCTCCTAGTTTTGACTTTGTATGGTTGTGAAAATTTATGAGGCGAGAGAGATTATGTGCGATTGAACAAAATAAAGGCTTCTCTACAGATTCCTGGGAGAAGGAAAATTGAAAAATCTATATTTTACAATTTAAAATTCAAACTTTAAAAAATGACTAACTCTCAAATGTCCCAATCATCCATTCGTAGTCAATTTCAGCATTCATAACGTTTAAAAGAATTATCTAGATATTATAATTTATAATGACTTACAGAGTTTCAAAGTTTTTTTAATAGAACTAATTGAGATTAGTACTAATTTTTTTAATCTAACAAATTAAGATTATTGCACAAGATTCATATTACATATAAAAATAGTGAATAATAGACTAAAATAATTTTTGGGTGGTGATAGTGCGAAACCTATTTTGTATTATCAAAATGCACGGGGCATAAAGATTTTGTAACATGCGTAATGTACACGGCTCTAGAGCAAATAAAATTTTGACCTTAACAAAACCAATTTTAGCATTATCTTTTTTCATCATTTTATAAAAATTTAAAATAGTGAAAGTGACAAATAACTACTAGAGTATCTCAATCCCGTATCCCCTACGCGTTCATATGGTAACAATATAAAGAAGTCTAGGCACACAACTTTTCAATAATGCCTCTGAGCACAACTGCGTCTGACTCTTTCTATGTGTGGATCCAATACTATCCAACAACTCCGAATACAGGTGTTTTTCGAAATTACTATCTACTACCCTTGCAGCCTGTTTGGATGGCTGATTTGCACTCGGATTTGCGATGCGGTCGGAAATAAAATCCAGTTTCTCCTCTTGTTCGGTCTTTGAAAGTGGAATAACCTTCCCTGATTTGTAGCCGGATTTGGGGACTTGGAAGTTGTAATCCATCCTGCAGGTGGATTTGCAACGATGGGGGTACCCCTGTCGTTGGTTATGCGGGGCTATGGAAAGACTCATTTGCCCTTGAAATCTCTCTTCCATCCAAACACTCGATTGAAATCAAGGGCAAAAAGAAAACGTTGAGACCGAAGAGAGAGAGAGAGAGAGAGAGAGAGAGAAGAAGAAGAAGAAGAAGAAGAAGAAGAAGAAGTGGTACCTTGCATAGCTCGTCGGCGTCGGAGAAGAAGGGACCCCTGTCGTTGTTCATGTTGGTGTTGAAGAAGAACCTCTAGGATTGAAATTTTTTTTTTTTAAAAGAAACAATAGAAACAAGGATGGGGTCGGGGTTGTATATATCCCACATATATGGGATGGGGTATATGTGAAGAGAATATGTGAATTGTATTTTTTGCCGTAACTATGTATGTGAATTGTATTTTTTCTATAAAAAAAAATCACTTTCCAATTACATTTTTCAAAAAATTTTCAAAAAATAATATTTTTTTCTGATAAATAATATGATTAAAACATTTGTAAGACAAAAATAAATTTATTTTATCCCACAATTAACAATGAATATGTATTTATTCTAATTTTAATGAAATTAACCTAATTTTTCTTTAAAATAATAAACTAGGGGCAATTAAGTCATTTAGTAACTTATCTATTTATATCCACCTTCTATATCCTCATTCGCAAAAAAATCATCCAAATATTGGATTACAAATCCATCATTCTTATGAGGTAGGCCCGCTCTCTTTATATATCACCTCTCATTCTATATCCACCATCCTTCTGTATCCACCTAAAATCATATCTTCCATCCAAAAGAATCGTTGGCTCCTTATTATTAGGATATCTTAATAAAATAAGTCCACCCCTCGCCCGGTGTAAACCCTCCTTCCCTGACTTAACCCTCCAACTGTAATCGACACACACAATCCGACGAGGGCAACTCCTCTCCAGTCAAGTCTTTGCATCCAGTCCTGTCCAGTTTTGCCCCTTTGTTGGCTCTTTTTGGGCCCAAAATAATAATTAGAATCATTCACTTTTTATAACTTGCCGAGAACATTGGTGTCGTTAAAAATCAAACTGATCCGATACCATTTGGTATGGCTCTTAAATGGATTAATCTTGTAAAAAAAACGGTGTGCAAGTTGTTTAACACATTCTATGTGAGCTTAATACATTTCAAAGCTATACCAAACGACATTAGATCAATGTGATTGTTTTGCATGGATAATGTTCTCAACGATTTCTAAGATGCGAACGGTTCTGATTATTATTGTGGGCCCGAAAAAAGTCCACAACAAAACTGAACCCGACCGGACACTTTTGAAGACTGAACAGGAGCTGCCCTCACTCCGACACCCCCCCGACTCATCCGCTACGATTAGGTCCCAGATCGACGGCCCAGATCCTTCCGGACCCCAAACCACCCCTTCAATCCACCTTTTATTTCCATTTCCAACCCCCACCTTTGTCCTCCAAATCTCTCTCTCTCTCTCTCTCTATCCCTCGCCATCCCACTCACCGAAGCTCCCTGAGAGAGAATCTAGAGAGTAGAGAGAGAAACTCCAGCTAGCGGAGCCGCTATCGCTGACCTGACCTCCATTACAAGACCAACTCAACAAGAAAAGTCAACTGTTCCTCTCCGTCGTTTCTCCGACAGATCTACGAACCAGACCTTCCAATTCAACGGTACCCAAAATCTTTCAAAAAATCCCAATTTATTTCGTTTCCATTTCTGGTCCATCTTCCAGTAATAAATCTTAATTACTACATTCAATTTTGATCCAAATATCGGTAGTTTCCCAATTTTGGGTCTGTTTTGGATTGGCAAGGTAATTTGGATTCCAAAAAAAAACTTTGGATTCCAAAAAAAAAAACTTGTAAATCCAAACCATTTTGTCTATTTTTTGAGCTCAAACCCTAATTATTGTCACGGTAGATCCAACTACCATCTTTCCTTCATTGTGCTGCTGGAAGATATCTATCTTCTGTAGACTGTAGTTGGTTGTGTCTTTCTTGAAAATCTAAGGTAATTTGGATTTAAAAGAACTTGTGATTGCATTTCATTCTGTTACTTTTTTGATCGAGTTCAAACCCGTAAAAGAAACAGAATGAGTGAAGTAAAATTCAACTAGTTGGATGATCCACCTTGGATCTATATCAGTTTTGATCCAACAAGTTGAAGTTTACTTTGTTGTGGTGAATGTACTTTAGTTGCTAATTCATTGCTAGTATCCCTTTTTTGTCGTTGTCGTAAATATGGTTGCTAATTTACTGTGGTCTGTTTCGGATCTGAAGGGCGGATCGGCGACCGACGATGGCACCGAGCACGATCCGGAAGGCGATCGGCGCCGTGAAGGACCAGACGAGCATCGGCATCGCCAAGGTCTCGTCCAACATGGCGCCGGAGCTGGAGGTGGCGATCGTCAAGGCCACTAGCCACGACGACGAGCCAGCCGACGACAAGTACTTGAGGGAGATCCTCCACCTGACGTCATACTCGCGCGGGTACGTCGCCGCGTGCGTTGCCGCCGTTTCCAAGCGGCTGGGCAAGACCAGGGACTGGATCGTGGCCTTAAAAACCCTCATCCTCGTCCACCGGTTGTTGGCCGACGGCGACCCCGTGTTCCACCAGGAGATCATGTACGCCACCCGCAGGGGGACGAGGTTGCTCAACATGTCGGATTTCCGCGACGAGGCCCACTCAAATTCGTGGGATAATTCGGCTTTTGTTAGGACTTACGCGCTGTTCCTGGACCAGAAGCTCGAGTTGATGTTGTATGAGAGGAAGCAGAGTGGTGGCGGAGGAGGTGGGGGTGGTGAGCTTGAGAGGTATGGATCGAGGGAGGAGAGGTGGCGGTCGCCGCCTAATAGGGGATACGAGTACGATAACTTCGAATCGAGGGAGGATAGCTATGGAGGAGGAGGGATGAGGCGGGTGAGGTCGTCCGGAGACGTGAGGGAGAATGAGAGGAGGGATGTGGTTGTGATCACGCCGTTGAGGGACATGAAACCGGAGAGGATTTTTGGAAAGATGGGTCATTTACAGAGGCTTTTGGACAGGTTGTTGGCTTGTAGGCCGACGGGTATGGCGAAGAATAGCAGGATGGTGTTGGTGGCGTTGTACCCTGTCGTGAAAGAGAGCTTCAAGCTGTACGCTGATATATGCGAGGTGTTGGCAGTGTTGCTCGATCGGTTTTTCGATATGGAGTATTCGGATTGCGTTAAGGCGTTTGATGCCTACGTGAGTGCTGCCAAACAGATCGATGAACTCGTGGCGTTTTACAATTGGTGTAAGGATACGGGCGTGGCTAGGTCGTCGGAGTTCCCCGAAGTGCAGAGGATTACGGGAAAACTTTTGGAGACTTTGGAGGAGTTTGTGAGGGATAGGGCGAAGGCTGGGAAAAGCCCAGAGAGGAAAGTAGAGCAACCGGTAGTTAAAGAGGAGGAGGAGCCTGTACCAGATATGAATGAAATTAAGGCGTTGCCAGCGCCGGAGAATTACACACCTCCGCCTCCACCGCCACCTGAGCCAGAGGCTCCCAAGCCTCAGAAACAAGAGACGGGGGATTTGGTGGATTTGAGGGAGGAGGCGATGACCGCGGATGATCAGGGGAATAGATTGGCCTTGGCATTGTTTGCAGGCCCTGCGACGAATAAAGGGAACGGATCGTGGGAGGCTTTTCCGTCAAATGGGGAGCCGGAAGTAAACTCTGCTTGGGACAATCCCGCAGCAGAAAGCGGTAAAGCCGATTGGGAATTGGCTTTGGTGGAGTCCGCGAGTAATCTATCCAAGCAGAAGGCGGCATTGGGTGGTGGGTTTGATCCGTTGCTCTTGAACGGGATTTATGATCAGGGAATCGTGAGGCAACATGTCAGCACTGCCCAATTGAGCGGCGGTAGCGCCAGCAGTGTGGCGTTGCCTGCTGCAGGGAAGAGCGCGACGCCCGTTTTAGCTCTTCCCGCTCCCGACGGAACTGTTCAGACCGTTGGGGGAGACCCATTCGCCGCATCATTGAGCATTCCTCCCCCTGCTTATGTCCAAATGTCAGATATGGAGAAGAAACAACAGTTTCTTGTTCAGGAGCAAGTGGTGTGGCAACAGTATGCCAGGGATGGAATGCAAGGCCAAACTAGTTTGACCAAGATCAGTGGTGGCGGATACTACACTCCCGGAGTTCAACCGATGATGCCTTATGGAATGCCGCCGGTGAACGGGATGGGAGTACCACCGGCAGGGTATTACTACACTACTCCTTACTGATTTTTTTTTTCCCACTTGTGTTCCATAAATAGTTCATTATTACTTCTTTTGTTTCGTTTAATGTTTCCATTTCTTGTGGTTATTATTCCTTCCACTGTATTTTATTGCGACCTTATTCCTGCAACTTTGTGCACATCAATGGGGTAGAGGCTAGGGAATATGAGCTTAAGAGATCATTGCTTATAAGGGGATTTGAATGTTGGGTGCTTTGTAATCCGATTATGATGTCTCTCCATGTTTTGTAATATTTGGATTTTTCTTGCATCTTCCATTTTTGCCCACGTGATTCTTGCTTCCTAACCATTAGGGTAACAACATTTTACTCCACTTTCTAAAGTTGTATCTTTATTTGACTGTGATTATGCCAAAAAGATGCTCTGTGACTTGAACTTGACTCTTGTTCATTTCTTCCATGTGATGCTTGTTTCCTATTCACTAGGGTAACGACCAATTCTTAGTGAAGTTGTACATTCGTTCACCGACTGATTGTGCCGAAAACACCCTATGTTACTAGAACTATACTCGTCATATTCATTTCTTTTGTATGTGTCGATTAGTTTTGTAATGGGTTGAGACGTGGAACCTCAGCTTCTTCTCTTGTAAGATGTACCTAAGCCAAATAGTGTGTCTACAACACGATTTTCATCGCATTTTTTTATGTCATTGAAAGGTTATGATTGGTTGAGAAAACTCTATATTTGAAGAAATCAAGAAGAATTGTCTCGATGATAGGAACAAGATAGGGGAGAGATAGGGAAAACATAACCAAGTCAAAAGTTGGCCTTTGGCTAGTTTGGGTAGTGGGTGAAGGGAGAAATAAAACAATGATTAAAGAGAAAAATAAGGTAATAATTAGAAAATATAACTAAAACAAAGTTAAAAAGTGAAACGAATAGAGCCAAATATGGCTTTATGTTCTTTTGAGTTTGGTGAGAGGACCATCAGGACAATTCTAATTTTAGCTGTGTAGCTGTAAGTACTTGGCACTGCGTCTGAATTGGAATGCGTTGAGGACAATTCCTTGTCTGACCTGTTGTACAGATCAGTTGAAGCTAAACTTGCTGTCAAACTCTTCTGTTTGAAGCTCTTTCTGCTTCAAATTTGACGTGTAGTATAGTAGTGCTATATATATGGATTGATTTTGGCACCCCTCTTTTAGAATGCAGTTATCAATTTGGGAAGTGTTAAAATCACTTTCCTCCTCTTTTAAAGTGCAGTTATCAATTTAGGGAGTGCGAAAATCACTTTCATCTTCGGGAATCAAGACTGACTACTGTGAGAAACAAGCCCCCCTATGGGCACACCATTTGGTGTCACATTGGTGTACGTCACATGCGTGGGACCCATTTCGGGTATCAAGTTAATGATCTGAACCGTTCAATTTATTTAAATCATTATTATTAGGGTTCTTGTAAAAAATTAGTTCATTTTGGTATTCGGTAATGGCTTGATTAATTCATTCAATTTTTGTCCTTGCGAATTCAGAGGCGAAAATGGATAAAGTTTTTACTGATTTTTTACAGGGTCTCTTAAAAACATGTTTAAAATGAATTGAACGGTTCCGGCCCTTTGCGTGGGGACCCCAAGGTGAGTCCCGCACAATTTGGTGTACATTTGGTGTGCACCAAATCAGGATTTTTCCTTAGCAGTGGCAAAATGTATATTAAAAAAAATAAAAAGATGCATTCCAATATGTGTTCAACAATTCTTTTCTGAATGAGTCAATTATTTTCTTGACCATGATTACCTACTACAACAATTTACACAAATCAATAAAACTGCCATTTTTTTTTCCTCACATAGTGCAAGTACCATCTATTGCTCAATATAAACTCAATAAGGGATTTAAAACATTCAATAATTTCTCTAACTTTAATTGAATATTGAAAAATTGAAGAATGCTAACTTTTTTCCTAATGAAGTTTAAGAAATCCACACAAAACATGCAATGATAAATGATTTTTTAATTTTTTGAAATTCTACTACTGAATAGTGTCGGCATTGGAAATTTGGAAATCGGAAAGTCCATTAAACAAAAGTCGTGCACAATGCCAATTGTTTTGGTTAACTAGTTTAATTTTTTAGGTTAAGTTATTTAATGATAAATTATTTTAGGTTAAAGTGTGGAGTTTTTTTCTTAATTAGAACTCATCATTTATTTTATTTTATTTTGACCCATTGAATTTAGTTTTGGAATACTATTTTGGGTCTCCTTTCTTGAAAAAAAAAAAAACAGAGAATTTATGACTAGTATAGAACACAAAATAAGAGAAAAAAAATCTAGTGGTGGCGAGTCTGTATAAGTTGGGGATAATTTTTTTTCTTTACAAGTAATAATTGTATTTTCTAAAATTCTTGTCGTGGCTTCCACCCCTACTAGACCTCCCTTGTTTCCATCCTTGTACCAAATGATGTACCCATTGGTTTTTTTGGCAAAGAAAACTAACGGTTCCCAGACAATTGTGTGGGATACTAATAGCTACTACCATTTTGCTTAGTCGCTACTTTTTTTTGATCAGTCACTACTTTGCTGTTGCCTGTTTGGGTATAATATTTTCTTGTATCCGAAGTGACTTACAAGATACTTCATTCCTAGAAGGGATGCGAAGAATATTTCACACATGCATTAAGTTTCAAACTACCCTTAAAAGTGTTTGATTCTCTCCAATATTTAATATTTTGGTCACACTTTGTGTAAAGCTTTAGTTTACAAGATGGAGCATTTGACTTCTGTTCTCCGAATTGAGTTACAGTTTGGGGTCAAAAGTTTTGCCCAAATGGAGTGAAGTCTGGTTTTGGAAATGAGTTGGTAAATTAGTTAACCTATTCGGGGTGGGGATCGGAGAGGGTAGAGTTGGATCGGACGAAATGGTCATTCCATCAGTACTCTGGTTTCAAACGTAGCAACATTGGAACGCTACGTACACTTCTATCGATTGCTTTCCGATCACTTATCTCTCACATATTTATCGGCTCCATATCTATGTGAAAGCAGTGGTCGATAGGAGTGTACGTAGACTTATTGGTGGAACTGTTTTTTTTTTTTGAAATGAATTGGTGGAACTGTGATGCATTGAAATGTTGTGGAGAGTTTCTTGTTTGACTATAGGTGTCCGTATCAGTTGAAAGCCAAACTCTTCTATCTGGGAATAGAGAGGATGGATTTTAGCCCCGAAATTGACATGTATTGTTTCTTATTCTAGGAGTCTAGACTAATAGCTACTTCCCCTTCTGGAATAGTCTTTTTTTGAGTTCGTATCACTTTTCAATCGATTATATCTTATAATTTATACTAAAATTTTATTTAATTTTGAAAATATTGTCTTATAGAACTAATTGAAATCTATCAAATAAGATCTATATTTGATATAAAATTTATTACTAATTTAAAAATATAGTTTATTTTTTATCCGGTTAGGATTGAACTAGAGATTATTAAATTCGGACGGAGGAGTATACAGCTATGAATATGATTGGTCCCTGGTGAAAAAAGTGGCTTTCCAACTTGATTGTGATTTGACGGATAAATAAGAAGTATAATCCTAATGAAGCCTCTGAAAATGAATTTTTTTTTTAACAAAAAAAAAAAAGAACTTTTGTTGATGATATGAATTCAAATGCTCATGATGGTTGTTACGCGAACTGAAGTGTCTTAAGCCATGTTTCCACCAAAAATTTTCGGAAACAAGATTTGCATCTCATTTATAATTTCTTTGTTAGTAAAAACAACTTGAGATTTTTTAACAACTCTCTCTCAACAATCTATAAATTTTTCAACAATTTATTGGTTAGTGGAAACGATTCGACATTTTTCGACAACTTGTTGATAAGTGAAAATAACTTGATTTTTTCAACAAGAAGTAAGCCTTAAATTATTGATCGTTGGAAACACCTCCAAGCCTAGTTCATCTGATTGTACCCTTTGACTTTCAGGAGAGAGGTCTTGGCGTCTGAGTCTATAGAGAGATATGGAACCCTCTTTAGTTGTTAATTTGCTAATTTTCCATTAACCCTCCACTAATTTATAAAATATTGGAAAAAAAAAAACTAGATTGGATTTATTGTTTGGATTCACCTGTCCAAACTCATTTGGCTTCAAAAGTCAAACAATAACTTTTTTCTCTTTATTTAATTTTTTTTCGCATTTGTTAGTTTTGTATCAAATTTTTGTGATTTAATAATTCGTCTCGGGGAGAGAAATCGAAAAAATAAAAAATTTGATCCAAACTCATAATTAAAAAAAAAAAACAAGAATAAGTAAAAAAAAGGTTGTCTTAATGATTTTTTTTTGTCTTTATTCAAAAAATTATGACAACGAATTTTTGGAAGGGCAATTTCTAGAGCTTCGAATGAGAAGACAAAGAACAGAGTTAGCAACGACAGCGAATTTCTCATTTCTTTTTTCTTTCGTCGAGACGAATCAATAAATCACAAAAGTTTGACGCAAAACAAACAAACGCAAAAAAATTCAAATAAAGACAAAAAAAATAAGTCACCCTACTTTTCAATCCAAACCCATTGGAGGTAGAGATATGATTTGTCCAATGCCACAAGATTGCATTCACCCAAATTTCTTTGTTTCGCCTTGCGGGTTTTTTTGCTTGTTTGTTTCTTCTATAAGTTCTATATTGAGTTTTAGGCAATGGGACCCGTTTGTTTTAGAATTTGAATTTTGGAGCAAAGAAAAAGTTCAAAGTCCAAAATTCCAAAATGAACGGGGTCTGGATGACGAGAATCTTGAGAGACATTACCTAATAATGACTACGAATTCATGGGAATCGAGGATGGGAGATATTTGGACCCAAAGAGACTGTTTTTTCTTTTGACTTAAAAAAAAAAAATAGTTTCAATATAATGTTTTACTTTTTATATTTCTCTCATTGAGAAAAAACAGTAATTCATAAAAAAAAATTGACACAAAGTTAACAAAATGTGAAAAAAACTGAATGAAGACAAAATAAAAATAAAAAAGCGAAATGGCTTTTGAGGGTAATCTCACGATTATACTACTTTAACTTTTTAAAATATTAATCCAATCAAAACATAGCACAAGTACTTCCACGCAAAAAAACACATGGAATCACAACCACCAAAAATATTCCTACCTTTTTTTCGATGGGTTACTTCAGTGACTGGAACCTTCATAACTGCTCATGTTGTCCCCATCACATAAAGCCCCTCGGCGGTATGGTCGCTCTCGGTTGATGTGGTGGGCTCATCTGGCTTGATTGCTCGGTGTTGGTGGACGCTAACATCGGTTGGGGTTCTTTTGGGTTGCATTATTTTAGATTTGTTATAAGTTTTCAGCTTGTAGTGTAGCGGTGGTGGATTTCTTTTAGCTATATTAGTTTTAGGATTTGTCTGTACTTGTTGTGGCCGCAAGCACATTACACACACTTTTCACACTATGTTCCGTTCGTTAGGCCTTTACTGGCCTTCGCTTGTCGTCGGCGTCCCTAGGCCTTTTGTTGGCCTTTATCTGCAGGTGATAGCGTAGCAGTTGTGTGTTTTATGTGTTGCAGATCGGTACGCTGTTTTCTGTTCCTTAGGCCTTAGTTTGGTCTTCGCTCGTTGCCGGCGTGTCTTCATTATTGGAACGGCGATAACACAGTTGTACTTTCCTTATTATTATTAATACATTTCTTGCTCTTCCTCCAAAAAAAAAAAAAAAATAGCCCCCTCAGCGGACTGGGAGATGCTGCTTAGTGGGTGTGTTTGGCAGCGGTGCTGAACGGCCGATCTGGCCGTTCATCTCGGCAATCAATAACTCGAATCTTAATTCGAGCGATGATGAATGATTTAGATTTTTATGCGCTTGGATTAGATCCGAACTGTCCGTGCCAAGATGAATAGCCGGATCGATTGCTCGAGACCGCTGCCAAGCACCCCGCTTAGGAACTGGCTGGGAGTATTCTTTTTTCTTTTAATCGGCATTGGAGTACTCTTTCACTTCAAATTTGACTATCGTTGGTGCTACTGAGGAATTGACATCTCCGATTGGAGTTGCTTGATGCATTGTCAAATAATTTTGGGTTATTTCTCAAGTTTAGGTTACTTGTAACTATCAAACTCATTGAAGTCCGTTTTTCAAACTATGTATAAATTCAGGCTCAAATTAAGTTGATGAAGTAGCTGGATTGGGTAAAATGCGACCAAATAATTTACCAAAAACAGAAAAAATATTTAAACAAGTGTTCAGAGCTTAGTCACGTAATCCTTCAAAATGACATACGCTCGCGCTCTCAATTCTCGCACTCAGGAATTTTAGTTACTATTTTGTAGGTTCTTTAGAGATGCTTTCACATACTCGCACGAGCTTTATGTGACTTTAATTCCAGACCACGCGGGCTTGGTTAAAAACTGTTGAGTTGTGTTGGGGCAACATTATTCGTATAGTAGGATTGTAAAAATAAAATGCTTCTACTTGGAGAGCAAAATAAAAAACAAATAAATAGAAAGCAAATAGACTCCCTATCGAAGAGAGCAATGCTAAGAATACAATTGTTTCCGGAGTTTGATGCATGTGAGTCCACATACATCGAATTGTTGCAGACACGATCCTATTCGGTTTAGATTTTGAGAGATTTTTGAGAGTAATGAGTGAAGAAAGATAGATAGAGAAAATTTATTAAAGACCGCATCGAAGGATTTTAGACCCCAAAACGAACGAAGCCATGTCTTGGTTGATAGGAATTGTGTGGAAGGACCGCCCACGGATTTCTGTTCACAGGTTTCCAAAGAGTAATCCCGTCCTTTGCCTACCCCACGCTTTCTCCGTCGTCATAAAAGCAAAAGAAGCAATCCTATAAGAAGATAATTTCAAAACATAACTCTGGACATAATTATTTAGTGTCGATTGATGTAATTAGACTTAGATACTACGAACATTTTTAATAAAGGTCCATTAGAAAATTGGGTTTCTAGACCTTTGTAAAGTAAGAGAGGCGCCCCTCCCATTCCCAAAACATTACATGTTTGTAGCTTTGTGCTATGTTGTGTGTGTCTTTGGCTCGTTTGTGCCCGCTATATATTACACATTTTCCAAGCCACAAAAGTGCAACTTTCACATCCTCATAAAATCACATTTCCCCCCCAAAAGATGTTCACAACCATCTTTACCGCGATGAATGGTGTGTATATGATAGATCCCTGCTCTTTAACGGGGGTTTCACCATGGGACACGCCCTCCTTGTGATGGTCAGCTCGATTTGAGGCAGCTCTGTTCCGACTGCAGTCGCACGGTGGAACACAAATTGAAATCTGAAAACAACTGCAAGTCTCGGACCCTCCTTCGTTTTTAGGGTTTTGTTAGGGATAAAGGCCAAATTTGGTTAGGCAAGAACTTAACTATGAATATTTGTACTGGGCGGGGGGCTCATTATCTGGTGGGAGAGTAAATATTAGAGTTTTCAATTAGGGTTTGAGACAGAGATTCTTGTTCTTTGGGGCTTGGTTAGATTTGAAAGAGGCTACTACAGAACTTCTTCTTTGTAGCTTCTTTGAGCATTCGTTTTGTCTTTTATTTTAGTAGAAGTCATTGATCGACTGCATGTGGAGTATGTTTACATCCCAAAGTAAACGAAACCGCACAAAATTTGTGTTCTCTCTTTCTTGCCTCGCACATTGGTTTCATTGGCATAGGTAATTAGGTGCACACACCATTTCATATAAGTACTTCACACACACCTACCCTCCTTTTTCTTTTTCGCCTTTAACCTCTCAATAAAGGAGGTGCGACAAAATAAAACTGAAGTGCTAATTATAATATTTTATAATCACCATAATTACTATTTTCTCTATATTTAATTTCTTCTTTTCTCCCCTTTCTCAGCTTTTCTTCTATTGCCTTCAACTTTCTCTTTTGTTTTCAGTCCTTCACTGAAGAAAGTTGATGGCCTAGGGAACCTTTTCTTTGTTTTGGTAAATTATGTCCTACTAGGGAACTTGCTTTAGAGTACTTCATAATGGGAGTCATAAATTAATGAAAAAGCCAGTTTGATATTTTGTCCACTGAAGGTTAAAGTAATTCATTATTGCCTTTGAAGGAACAAAGGTGATAGGTGAGTATCATTTTAGGCTTAAAGGCAGCATAAAGTATCAAGTTAGGCTTCAAAAGTGCTTATTCTAAAGAAACATGCCATTGTCAAGTAATTATTTGGTCCAACATCGAGGGGTTGGCCGACCTGGTGGTATATACGCGATAAGGAATTTATGTCCTCCTAAAGACTTGAGTTCAATTCAATTCTATGATAAAAATAGTTCAGGCCATTTTACCTTGTGCGTAAGTGTGTCTAAGAGCTGTAGAGGGGCTCTACAGATTAAGTCCCCTCTACAGATTAAGTTAAACTAAATAATCCAAAGTTGTATATGGGTTGAAGTGAGGAACTTTTTAGGATGTAGAATTTAATTAATCCTTTTTTAGGATAAATGTGGAAAGTTATATCTTTTTAGGTGTAATCTATGTTTTCCAAAAAAGTTAGATTTTTGAGGTTGGACAAATAAATTGAGACGAATGAAGTATTTATCGCCTGAAATAATCACATTTTAGGTTGTTTGTTTAATTATATATATGTATATCAAATTATTGAAAGTCAACGTCGGTGGTTAAATGGTACCACCAAGGGGGGCAGGTGATCTGTTGCACCCTATTTCACCATGCTGCAGTAGTTGTTGACTCCTTTTCAATGAAGAAGGGGACCAATAGAGTAATGCTGAGGGGACCGACCACCCTCGTACGGCTGTATCGTTGGGTGCCGACGGGCACGCGGAGCCTACTGCAAGTTCTATACGGATGGTTTGAGCCGTTTAATAATTAAAAAAAAATATCGAGTGTTTGTGCGAGAAATCAGTTCAATCCGGTATGTCTAAGTGTTCGATCAAATTTTTCATTTTTTTGTTCAGATTTCGATCCCTATCACCTCTATGGGATCTGGAGTGGGCCTTGTGTGCCTGTCGGTACCCCATCGGTATGCTATCGGTTGGTACGAATAGCAGGGTTCAGACCAATACCTAGGCACCTAATGATATCCGATCGAGTTGATTTTTTTCATACTTGTTCAACTGGACGAGCTCTACGAAGTGAACGTTTCCGATCATCGAAGCGAAATCGGAGCACGGCCCCCTTGTCGGGACAACACGCTGTTATCCTTTAAAAGTGGGACAGCAACTCCTCCAACTCCGGTTCTTGTGGCCTTACCAATTAGTAGTAGTACTTATCTTTATTAGAGTTAACAAGTATCTTGTTGAACTTTATTTCTTGAAAATGTGAAAGGCTCCATTTTAAGGATTCCCCTCTGTACTGTCCCCCCAAAAGCTCGGGTCTGGCTCGGACTACTTGGGGACAAAGGTCTCGAATATATACTCTTCCTGAGAACATACTCCTAATTAATAATCGCCCGAGTTAGGCATTGTTATTCACCAAAAAGAAAAATAGTTAATTGAAGCTTTTTAACAAAACAATTATTGCGCCCTTTGGGCGTTTTTGCAGATAAAAAAAAACAAAAACAAAACAATTATTGCAAAATGAGTGGGGGGGTTCTTTTTTGAGTTTAGAAATCCGATGGGCTTTTCACCTTTTTTTATTTTTTTGAACTGCGATGGGCCTTTCACTTGATTTGAAGAACAATGAGATCAAAGATAGTTGGGCTTCTAACAAATGGGCCCTTATCCAAGAAGAGCTTACATTGACGGGCTTAAAACTAAATCCCAAACTAGTCTAGTTTTTTTTTTTTTTTTTTCGTTAATCCTAATATATTCTATTTTAGGAGACTTGGGGAGGGGATGAGTGTTAATCGAACCCTGCCTATATGCATGTGAGTATAAGGGAGACACCAACTGCACTTCACTCCATTTGCAAAAAAAACTTGTAGTTTGAGTGGGTAAAAATAGTTAGATGCTCTAAATTCAAAAGAAAAAGAGCAAGTGACAAGTGTGAGTAGGCTACCTGCTCAGGATTTAAATGACGCACCCGCTAGTGAACGGTTGGATTAGTTTCTAGGATTAATCGAGGCGTGCGTAGGCTAGCAGTTTTGTGAATATAGTCTGGTAATCTGGTTTTAAAAAATTTAGGCTACTTAGTGGTTTCTCGGTCCCACCGAACCGGACAAAAGGCCGGTTGGCGGTTCGACTGGTTGAACTAGGGCCGTAAACGAACGAATCGAGCCGAACCCTGTTAAGTTCGGCTCGGGTTCGTTAAGGTATGAGTTCAGCTCGGGTTCGTTAAGGTATGAGTTCGGCTCGAGTTCGATTCAAGCCTGAATAACTTGGCTCGAGTTCGGCTCGTTAAATTTTTTCAAGGCTCGAGTTCGGCTCGGTTGGGTTCGTTAAGATACTAGTCTGGCTCGAGTTCGGCTCGGGTTCGATTCGACCTTGAACATCTTGGCTCGAGTTTGGCTCATTAAACTCAAATGAATCGAGCCGAGCCGAATCTAAGCTCGAACTGAGCTCGTCAAGACTCAGGTTTGATTCTGCTCAGCTTATTAAACTCAAGTGAACCCAAACTCTCTTATTGATCGTATAGAATTTGGGAGAAAAATAAGTATTGAATTATATATACAACCTTAAAATTATTTACATTTACAAATAGACCCCTATTGAATTAAATTTAAGTATAGGTTCGCGAACCTAACCGAGCCGAATACCGTTAGGCTCAGGTTCGGCTCATTTACGGAACGAGCCTAGAATTGAGGTTCAGGTTCAGTTCGTTTAGCAGACGAATCGAACTCAAACAAGCTCTTACCGAACCGAGTCTCAAACAGTTCGTGAATGGCTCGATTCATTTACCGCCCTAGTTGAAACGGTTGGTCCCATTTTTAGAACATTGGGCTACTTTCTGCACTCTACGGATGTAAAACGAAATATCAAATGCCCCACCAAGCAATCGCGGAAATAATGCAATCGCTCATAACTGGAGTTCTCTTTCCACATAGGTGGAGCTATGTAAAGACCACTAGAGGCACGTGGCCCGACTCAACTGTATAATTTTGGTTTGGAAATTGATTTTGGCACTCCCAGATTGATAACCACACTCTCTAGAGGAATGCCAAAATCAATTCTATATAGGGATTGATTTTGGCACTCTCCAAATTAATTTCGACATTCTCCTTTGAAAGTGTAGTTATCAATTTGGGAAGTGTCAGAATCACTCCCCTTTTGGTTTTTTTGAACCAAACAACTACTATCGTTTATGCAATTTATTCAATCATGGACTCAAATACACACATACACAAGGATATTTGTTAACTCACTCAAAAATCAGATGAGCGTTACCTACTTTATTTGAGATACATACCAATTCTCACTTCGATGATTTGGATCATTTATTTTATAAGAATTAATCTTTTAATAATTCCTAAAAAAGGATCCATATCAATTGCATATTTGCAAATACTTGATGAAAATCACACAATTATTTTGTTAAATTCTTAAGCAAATTAAATTATAAAACAAGACACATGTTACTTGATCAAATACCTACATTTAAGGAATGAACTACAAATATTTTGCTCAAACTGTTTAAAATTCAAGCCCTACAAAATGAATGTTTCTAATTATCAAAGTACAAGGCCAGCATGGATTCATATATTCTATATGGAAGCGTGAAACTCCTCTTTTTTTCCCACGACGCAACATACAAGCCTGTCGCATCACTAACAAATATCAACTCGTTGGTGGATGGGTCATTCTCGGAGCTTGGCTCTCGTCATACCAAGTTTGTTTCATAGCGATCCCACTGGTACATATTCCTGACTAAGTCACTGTCAAACTCGAGAGGAGAGTTAAGCTCTTATTCAAAAAGTGATTTATTACGATTTCAATATTTGCGTAAGCTCCAACCGCACTTTTTGTAACTTTGTTTTCTTACCTTCATTTTAAATATTTTCTTACTTTCTAACCAAGTTTCTTTGCGATAGTATTTTCTTAATATTAGATAATAGATTGTTGATTATGTTTCAAATCAGAAGAGGATTTTGGGTATAACACTCCATCCTCTTGTGTAGAGATATAAACTCAAGTGCATGTAAGCTGGTCCGAACACTCAATCCATGAGTTAATAGGTACATGTTACTCCAAAATAATTGGGTCGCTATGTCTAATAGAAACAAAAAAAACACGGGTTCGTCCCATATTTTTTGCGGAATTGTAGTACCTACTAAATTACCCCACAAGAGGTTATAAATTTTATTGATTTTTCATCCTAATCTTTGAATATGACGTCACATGCTATTCTCATCAACGGATGGATCGAGTCCGGTGAGAACTTCCTAGCAAACAAGAAAGGGTCGTGTCGTTTAATTAAAGACGAATCAGAGCCGTTGATCTCATCGCCACCATACCTAGGCTTGTCCATTCTCAAGACCAAGATCAATCGAGGCCCCACCTCAAACGCACTATACGTTCGAGGGTGTCCGCCGTGACTCCCCCTCCAATCCACGTGGGTGAGCGTAGCTGGTATGCACCCACGTGGATCCACCCTGCTCAGGAGTGTAGGAAAGTAATGCTCCTCGGGATAACAAGTGGACTTACTCAAACAAGGCAGCTTGAACTTTGACCACAACTTAGTGTCACTCACAACTATCCTCGCGTGCTTACGTGTCAACACGAAGAACTGGGATCCGATTCGGAAATCTTCGAACGGCACCTCCGGTAGCATCGCGTGCTCTCCACGCGCGGCCCACCGATCTTGGGCTCCTTTCTCATTTTTCAAAATCTCGATGAAGCTCTTGTTTGACCCGATAAGAGTATCGTACGTGAAATTGAAGGAATGGAGAGGGATACAAGATGGGGAGAGAAGGGCAAACATGTAATTTGACGGGTCGTGAAGAAGCGCGTGGGATAGCAACCGACGTGCTGCAGAGATGAGAGTGGGAGAGTACCGGAGAGTGGGCTTGGACCCGGGTATGACCCGGTTTTCAAACATGCCCGCGAAAGGCGGGTCGTATGGGAATCTAGGATCGGCGTGTATGTATACGTTGTATTGATTTTTGGGGGTTCGATTGAAGTAGACTTCCCAAAGTGGAGCGAATGGGAGTGGTGTGGTGGTTAAAAACATGAAGGCTAGTTTTCTTGGCGACTTTGGGTTCGGGTTGACTCTGGCAGCTCGTCGGAGAAGTGGGCCGTCACCGCCCTCTTCCGTCGTGTGTGGCGGCAATGTGGTGGTTATGTTTTTGCTCTTTGTTTGATTTTTGATTGGAGTGGTGGTGGTTGGTATGAGGATTGTGAATGTGATTGCAAGGGGGAGGCAGAGAAGAAGAGCACAAAGGAGAGAGAGTGGAGTTGGGGATAGCATGTTTTCATCTACCGAAACTAGAGAGTGAGAAAGTGATTTAGCATTGGATTTCTAAACTAGTAATGTGATTTAGTTCTTAGATTTGGTGCCTTAATGCTTAACTGCGACATTATACTACTCCATATATATTGGTGAACAAATGTTAGGTTTAAAAACTATAAAGCCTAGGTGCCATGGGAAGATTTGTCCGGTCGTTAGCTTCAGAATCCCGAAATTAATCGAGAGGTGCATAAACTGGTCCGAAGTCCGTTTATGAAATAATTTCAACGTGATCACTTATTGGTAGTTTCTTGTTTTCGGATGTCTGCTTTTCTAGGATAGACGACAGTTAAAGAAAGGAGATGTATTTTAGAGCAGCTTCCTTGTTGGAGTAAACTATACTGTGGTTTTGGGGCGTCTATCATGTGGTTCTAAAACACTTTCACAATCACATATTTATAGCGACCAACTCTCTCCGTATCATTATCTTGTGTTCCTTCGTATCTTCAATTCTGAGTCCGTTCTAAGTTGAAAGTGATGATCCACATTCATCTTGTAAGACTCACTGAGTAGAATATTATGGTCGAACATCAATAAGCGCGTGAACGAATTGGGGTTTTTTGATTAAAGTGGACGGTGGTGAAAATTAAAACTTACACACATCTCCTTTGTCAAACAAAAATATATATTATTCTGATATCTAATTCCCGATTAATTGATAGTTTACGGCAATATTTTAGACCCTATGATTTAGGGGATCATCGAGATGAACGGTTTGCAGGGGAGCACAAGCCATGTTTATATGGGAGTTTATACATGAATGCTGATTTTGGCGCTCCATTTTTGTACGTAGACGTTCCACTTTTAACGTGAAGTTACTAGTAATTTCATCTACAAAGTGGAGCACTTGCGTACAAAAGTGGAGCGCGAAAATGACTACCGTCCAAGAGGACCAAGAGCATCTGATCCAATGATTTTCCTCCCATCAGAGATCTGGCCTTGTTGGCTTTAGGAGTTTTTTTATTTTTTGGCATTTTGTCCTTATTCAAAATTTGTTTCACATTTGGTAGTTTTGTGCCAAATTTTTGCGAATTATTAATTTATCTTGATGAGAGGAATTGGAAAAAAAAAAATTCACTTTTGTCCAAATACTTTTGGAAATATCAAAGATCAAGAACCAAAAGCTGGCATTTGGGGCTTTTATCTTGGATATTTGCCTTTTGGGCTTTTGGATATTTTCAAAATTATTCGGATTAGAGTTAATTTTTTTGGGTTTTCCGATTCCTCTCGTCGTCAAGACAAACTTATAATCCATAAAATTTTGGCAAAAAAAAAAGATGCAAATTTTTTTTTGAATAATAACAAAACGTCAAAAAACAAAACACCAGCTCACATGCAGGAACCGTGGGGCATGTGGTTAGAGAGTGTTTACAATGTGTCGGGTCACATTTATGTTAATGGAGTATTTACCTTTTACTAGCACCGAAAAAAATGTGACAATGCAGTAGAGGATATAGGATTTGTGTCTAGAATGGGTCTGAATCACGTGTATTTTTATATTAATAATAAAAATATTTTGAATAAAGAATATTACTACTTGTGAGGTCCGAAGAAGAGATGATGATTTCTGTATGTGTGTAGCCACTGTTTAATTTTATACATACTCCTTGGGTGAATTCGAACCTCGTATGATCGGATGTCGCGGCCTGGCCAATCATAATGTGGTTTTCGGAACCCGACCGTCTGGCCAAGAATATTATAGCCGCGTATATAGAAAATTTAAGATTTTTTTTTTTTGACCTAGGGACTTGCGGAGGCCAATCTATTTTTCTTAATTGAAATTTAATCTGAATGTTAGTACTATACGTGGGAATTTTTGAAGTTGTGTAAGGGCCAGATCCCCCTTCATCCCCTAGGACCACCCCTTGAGAATGGTTTCCTCCGATTTACTGTTGATGAGCCATTTTAGGCAACTTGAGATCCAATTCATTTTCTTGCATGTGTAATTGTTTACCTCCAATTTTGGTCAAAATTTGAAAATGAGATTAATTGGTTAACTAATGGTCCGAGGTGTTAATTTTAGGCCTTAAATTGGCCTAATAGCAGAATACTTGCAAATTGGGCCGGGTTGAATGCAATTGGGCCATAGTAAATTTATAAGGGCTTAAGTAATTTTGGGGTCAATTAGCCATGTTAATTTCCAGACGTGGGCCAAATTAAAGCCCAAAATTTCATTATCATGCGTCTGGGCCCATTTCTTGTGGAAACCCAGATTGATTCATCAGGCCTGGACTTACTCTCTAGGACTAGGCCAGTTTCTAAAGACAACTGGGCTTACTAGTAAGTCCAAATCAGTTAAAGCCTATGTTCATTTACCAAGCCTGGGCTCATAGGGCTTCAATGATTGGAAGCCCAAATTTATTTCGGGCTCAGGCCTAATTGTTGGGTCAATTCAGCCTGAGAACTTAGAGAACTTAAAGAGGTCCAAGGGATATGGTGGAATGAGGAGCATGGAATAATTCTCTTTGGCCCGGAAAGCTCACCACTTGAGGTTGAAAAGCCAACAAAAATGGACCTTTAATTGAAGGCCTAATTTGGTAAGAGTACAAGCGGCTCAAGCAGATTGCTCATAAGCAGCTCAATCAGGTCTATACAAGTAGCTTACTTAGGCATGCTTGGTCTTTTATGTGAGAAAAGAGGGCATGAGTTTCAAAAATTCCGTTTGTCTTGAATCTCCTTGCATAAGGAACCAATTTAGAAACATCAAGGGCCCACAAGAGACGAAAAATGGCTAAAAGGTCTTGTTCTTTTCAAGAGAAATTTCAGCCTTTTAACCTTATAAGTCCCAAGATTCCCCTTTGGCAAATATCCATGCAAAAAGATGCAATCCAGGCCTGAAAAGCTTTCATGCCTAAAAATAGTTACTTTCGGGCCTAAAACAAAACATGCAGCCGAAGTTTTAGAGTATGGAGCAAGATATAGGGACACTTGACACTCATGCATTGATTTAGCCCAAGCAGCTCAGCCCTGGAGGAGGACACTTGGCGGCCATGCAGCTCGTGCATGCAAGCAGCTCAAGCCTAAAGCTTCTGCCTATAAATACCAAAACTGAAGGCCTTAGCAAAGGTCCACGACCATCAAAACCCAGCGCTTATGCAATTTATCTTTCAATTACATTTACTTTCTAGCAAAGTTTTTATCCAATCTAACCCACCCTAGATTTTATTTCCTTTCCTTGTATCAATCCACTTAACCAAATACGGCCTTATCATTTAGGTCATACATAACCGCGCTACATACGAAGTCAGATTTGAGGCACGCAGGCCTTAAACACCAATTTGGACTGGAATCCAGTCCTAACACGCTAACAACGCAAGTTAATTTAATTTTGTGTTTTTTATTTTGAGAAAACAGTATTTTGGTTTGTATTAATTGTACATACTCCCTTCATCCCGATTTATTTGTTCCCTTTTTGATTTATACATGTTCTAAATTGACTGTCAAATTTAAAAATTAATAGATCAGATTATGTAAATTTTCAAATCAATGGATTAGATTTGGTTTTCTTAATAAGTTGAAAACCCGAGATTGAACAAACAAATCGAAACGGAGGAAGTATTATTTGGCTAGATGAATAACCATATGCAAGTGATTATATGGTGTCAACTTTCAATAATTGTCTTGTTTAACTGCGGGCTAACTTAACCTCAAAGATTTGACCCAATGAAAATGAGAAAAACAATAAGCATTTTTCCTCCATGAGATCGCATGTTCAAATAATTTCGAGGAGGCCAAATATTTCAAGTCTTAGGGCAACTAGAGAGCTTGCGCTGGTCGTTAACTTTAGGACTCTGAAATTACTTAAATAGAGGCGTCCAAACTCATCTAGACATCTGGTTATTTTAAAAAAAAATCTATGGGCTAACTTGAATAGTCAAAACCCTTGTTAATCTTAAACACGGTTGTTAACCCAAAAGTTTTTATGAATACCTTGTTGATTTTGATGATAACAAATATATTTTATTGAAGAAGAAATATAATTAATATTGTGATATTTGGTACTCATTTGAGTCAATGTTTATTTTGTAGGATTTGGTTGACGTACACAAGGACGCATTGCTACACCAAATCACTATCTCAATACTCAAGATAAATTGAAAGGAGGAAGATTAAGGACAAATCTCCTCCTAACTTAATTGGCTAGAGAATGATTCAAATGAAAGAAATTATTGGGTGATAATTTTGTGAGATTAAATTTCCAATGGCTAGTGGAAATTCCCACGCACATGCATTTTAGTGGAAAAATGGAAACTAGATAATTGATTGATTGGAGAATATTGAGGATGGAAAAAGTAGAAGATATATTTTCGGGAAACAAGAAAGGAGCTGATTAATTACTTGATTTGTGGAAGGAGCCTATTCTTTCCGACGGCTACTAATCTTCAACAGTCAAATGGGGCTTTATTCTTGAAGGATATATATACACGTGTGTCGAAGGAAGAAATGTGAGATGATCTCTTGAAGAAAAATTGCAGTGAGCTACTCTTGAATATCCGTTAATCATCTCTAAAGCCTTATCTTGAATATCTTATTACACTAGTTTGAGTGTTGTTCTTGAGCATCAATTGTAAAGGGGATTGTACACCCTTGTTCGTATTCTTGAGAGAATTATTTTTTTGTGAGTGGTTTTGGAAAGAAAATCACTTGAGGGTTAGGTGTTATTAGCATTGGAGTCAAAACTAATTGGGTTAGGTGTGACTAGCACCGGAGTTAAAATTAGTCGAAGCAATTGGGGATAATTGCTCGTTGTAAAGGTTGTCTAGCACCTACGAAGCTAGAAGATTATAACTATTGGAGATAGTGCAGCAAATCCCAAGTTGGACACTTGGGAAGTGGACTAGGCCGTGAAGTTGCGGACCAAACCACTATAAATCCTTGCGTTCGATTCTCTCTTCCCTACTCTCTTTACTTTCCGTTTTGCATATCAATAATATTGCATGAGTAGAATAGTATATCATTGAAATTAGAATTGTAGTGGAATAGATTGCAATTAGTTTTTTAAAATTCCACGTTAAATTCGAGATACCCAATTCACCCCCCCTCTTGGATTGCTATTTGGACCAACAACGGTATACCACACCTTTCCAACTGCTTCTTATGGCCCATCATTTCTACTTTCTGGGGTCGTTGGATGCAGTAAAAGAAGGGGATAAGTAATACCTCTCATTTTAGACTTGGGGCCCATCTTTTGCCCTCGTTTGGGAAGGCAACTCGCAGGGGTATTCCATAATCTGGCACCTGCGGTAAGATCGGAGAAGAGGGGATCCACCAGTCTTATTTTTAGATACAGTTTGAGGTGTTATTAAGTTATCCCCCAATACCCCTGCAAATTGGACTATTTTACCCCCCCCCCCCCCTTATCCTCCTCCCCCAACACGCCTGAGTTTTTGAGATGAACAGCTAAACAAGAACAAGAAGAAAAATAAAAATAGTTGATCGGAGAGAGGGAGGACTAATCAAGTCGTGATGTTCACCAAGAATCGAAAAGGGAGTGTGTCGTAGCCGTTCTCTCCGCCTCCTCTTCTTCTTCTTTTTCTCCTCCTGCTGCCGCCGCCGCCGCCGTGCTCTCGCTCTCTTTGATAAGAACAAAGAAAGGGACAAAGAAAAGTGTCTGTTTCTTACAACCCTACCATTAATCAATCAAAATGAAAACTTTGACCCATCTCAAAAAAAGAAAAAAACATCTCAAAAAAGAACACTTTGATTGGAAAAAAAATAAAATGAACAATGTAAGGCTTGGTGTGGGTGAAAGCCGAGAAAAAAAATTAAGTGTTCCAAATTTCAATCTGTTTAAATCGATGGAAAGATTTTAGTTTTCTGATCATTTTATTTTAAATGGTCATAATTAAATTTTGACTCTAGGGCTCTCGTTAGTTAGCCCTAAGAGATATTTGATTTTACGACTTTTTTAGGGCTAATTAACGAGAGCCCTATAGTCAAAATTTAATTATGACTCTTTAGAATAAAATGATTAGAAAAATAAAATCTTCCTACCGATTCAAACAGATTGAAATTTAGAACACTTAATTTTTACATCATCCACACTTAAAAACACAGGAACACTTAATTTCGGTTTTATTAAATATTTTTAAAAAATGATAAAATTTTCTACTTTAAACATTATTAAGTATTTTTATTAAACATTTTCAAACAAATATCCAGTTTAAACATTTTAAAGATAAATTGAATTTATTTTATCCAAATAATAGGTATGTAATTTAACATTTTAAAATTTCATAATTTTTAAAAATATAACATAAATATAATAAAGCACTTAAAAACGAAACGTCGCAAGGGCAAAAGGGTCATTTGATAGCTTTTACATCATCCGCCCTTCCTTATACCCTTTATTAATCTTTCATCCAAACCAAGTACTATTTAATCTCACTTCTCTAATACCTCATCCAAACAACCTACTATTTAATCCATCCATCATAAACATTACATCAATGTGGGATATCCCTTATTAACTAATACCCCCTACTATCTTATCCCCTTATTAACTAATATCCTCAATTCTTTTCCCGCATCCAAACGGACCGTCTACTCTACGACAACGTCACACGTATCTCTGCCTTATTTTGAACAGCACGTATCTCTACCTTATAGTCTTGAGAGAAAATTATGTCCTCCTCTTGGAAAAATTTTCAGTGCTAGATGGGTATCACGAGGTGCCTGTTCGATACATTCGAACCGTCTATTGTGTTTTTAAACGACTCAGATTTGGAGAGAAAAAGTATTGGAGTGAAAGAAGAGAGAGAGAGTTTTAATCCGAGCCGTCCAAAAGTGTATTGAACGACCTGAATGTGTTGAGCAGGTACCACGTGGAATATATCCACCCGGCATTGAAAACTTTCTCCCTCCTCCTAGTTTTTTTTTTTGTCAATAGTGTATATATATTAGTGGTGGTTAGCAGATTAGTCCACAATGAGCTTCAGAGGCTATCCATAGCCTAAATCCCAAACGCTCATAAAGAAACTTGAACCCTAACCTTTCACTTGGGAAGGACTAAGAAATACCAACTGGGTCAGAGCCATTGACTCTTCCTCTTAATTAAAGAGATAACATGCCATTGGTTTTTTTTTTTTTTTTTCAAGTAAAAAAATGGTAAAAGGGGCTACCTGCGCCAACGCAATCTTTCTATTAAACCAGAGGGTCCCCACCAGTTTGGGAGCTGGACAAGAGGGGCTAGCTAGTCGATTGAAAAAAATGCTGGGAACTACACATGTTACCATAGGCGCTCCTCAAGACGGGTTTGAGTCATAGTTGGTCCCAACCACACCTACCCACCGAGCAGGGGCAAGCAATCTGACTCAACGCTCAAAAGTGGGGCCTTTTTGCGTAACTTAGTATGTGGGTGATTACAGAAAGAGTTTTTTTTTTTATATCCCCTAAATTATATATATTTTTTCTACTTAGTCTTTAAACTATTAATTTGATGATTTCATCCTCTCAACTATCATATGATTCATACCGTTACCTACTTAGTCCAATAGATAACAAAAATTAGAAATTTGGATAGAAAATGTCACGTAAGACCTTATTTGGGACTCTGTAAAATAGATACTTGATTATGACAGCCTTAAAGATAAAAATTAATTATGACCCTTTAGGATAAAATGATTAGAAAAATAAGACATTCGCATCGGTTCAAACAGATTGAAAATTGGAACACTTAATTTATTTACAAGATTCATATATTAAAATCTTACATGGCATTTTATAGAGACACACACACACACCACACACACACACACACACACACACACACACACACACACATATATATATATATATATATATATATATTAAAAAGATTGAGTTCGTTATATAAAATTTAGACTGTTTATATATTAAAAATATGGTTAAAAATCAAGAGCTCTAATTTTCAATACGTGTGAACCGGTGTGAAGATCTTATTCTTCTGATCATTTTATGCTAAAATGTTATAATTAATTTTTCTTTCTAGAGCTCTCATAATTAAGTATCCGCTCTACAGAGTCCCAAACAGACCTTAGATGGCATTTTTCGTCTAAATTTCTAACTTCCGTTATCTATTGGACTAAGTAGGTAACGGTATGATAGTTGAGGGGATAAAATCGTCAAATTGATAGTTTAGGGAATAAGCAAAAAAAATGTGCATAGTTTGGAGGATAAAAAGAAAAAAAAACCCTAATAGAAAATATATTCTAGGAGCAGATTTTGAGATTTTAACTCTTGTCCCGTGCCATCATGGAAGAAGTTCTAATTTGGAAACCCCAAATTGTAGAATAAAGCACTTCTAAGAGATTATTTCAAAAAAAAAAAAATAATAATAATAATAATAATCGTTTAACCTTCAGTTCCTCGTACGCATTCATTCATACTTCCAAGATTCATTTCAACTGTCCAGCCTAGTCCTTTAGCAGGAGTTTATTGGCCTATATGCATTACTCCTGTGTTCAGTATGGAGGTCTTCCATAAACTTGAACCATGCCTGAACCGAACCAGTATCCAGAAGACAAGGTACAAATATTCTTCTTTCTCTCCGGTAGCCATGTGGTTGCCGGTGGCTGTTGCACCCGTTTTGGGCGGCTGTGGTGGTGCCCTTTGGTGTCCAGTAGCGTACGGTTAGCTTTTTTGTGCTGCTGTAGGCTTTGGATGGTGTTAGGGTTTTGGTTTTGGTGTTTGGGCCTAACCCATTTGTTTAGACTGGGTTTCTTTTGGGTGTTTTGTTGATATCTTACCAATCTTTGGGTGTTTCGTTTTTCTTTTCTGTTTTTTTTATAAAAAAAATGTGAGATGAGGTGTAGTAATAAATGAAATCCTATTGTCTGTGTATGAGGCTCTCTGGTGTATCACTACAAAGTTTCTGCTTTGTATTATTTTTTTAATGATATAAAAATCTTTTTTTACTGATAAAAAAAGAAGAAGAAGAAAATGGTAGACATACAAAATTGGTAAACATTCAGTACAACAAAAGATGACGACTTTTATCCCATGTTTTAAAGTGAAAGTTATTACTAATTACAGCTTAGCATAAAAAATTGAAGAAGAAAAAAGAATAAATATAGATTGAGGGAGGGAGGGAGGAATAGATAGATAGAGAAACATGGGTTTTAGAACACAAATCGCGGGATAGGTATAGGAGAGATCGAGGAGGCCAGAGAGGAAGAAGATAAGAAAAAGAAGTCGCGAGAATATTCCATTCCATTGCATGCGTAATTTGTACAACAGTTTCAATGGTTAGCTGGTGGGGTTGAGATAGTAGAGGTGGCCTGGTCGAAATGGGTGGTCGTGGCTGTTCTTAGGGTGTTGAGGTTTATTGATATTGGGGTGAATAGAATATTGAGAGAGAGAGAGAGAGAGAGAGAGAGAGAGAGAGAGAGAGAGAGAGAGAGGGGTTAATATAAGACATTTGTTCAGATTTTGCACGCCCAAATGTTAGATTTTAAAATCAAATTTGTTAAGTTGGTTGTCTAATTTTTTTTTTCTTAGTGGTGACTTGAGTTCAAGTTCTGTGAGGAGCAGGTTTGGGATTCAGGATTATGGATAGCCTCTGAACCCCTGTTAACGCCCGTTGATGTATATACCTTATGACAACAACAACAACAACAACAAAAGTCAAATTATAGAATGTGATGGTCCTGGAATGGAAGTTCCCTGAGATCAGGGTCAAAATCTGAGTTTTGAGTAGAATATTGTTGAAGTGAATAGAGCATGTGCTATATGTCAATGGAAGTTCCCTCAAATCTGGGTCAAATTATAAATAACATCTGAGTTTTCAAGATATTATCGAAAAGGGCAGCATGTATGCATAATGACGAAACCAAATCAATCGAGGTTGGTTACATAGTGTTCCATAATCTTCGAAAATCTTGATCCTCTTTGCTGCCAATATCGATTCTGGTCTAACGCTTCCTTTAATATTACCCTCAACCGTAATCATATCACTCTTTCGAACTTGAGCATCAGCTGGTCTACGTACAATAAACTTGTCTAAACCATATTTATCTATTCTATTATAGGGTATAGAATAAGACTTTTATCCATTCTATCTTATAGGATATAGAATAATTAGTAGTTGCCCGTGTTTGAAGGCACGACGCAACACCTTCTGAGCACAACTAAATAGAATTATCCTCTCTTCTGACCAACCTAACAACAAACCCGGTCACGATTTTATTTTTATCTTAAATAAGCTTCAAACAATATACATCTAATTAGATTCAATTAAGCAGATATAAGAAGAAGAAAATCAATCTACAACAACCAATAAAAAGAAACCTGTTTAAATTTCAGGACAAAGTATAGTCATAACTTAGGCGAATTAAACCACTGCATAATAACATGCTCTTTTCAACCGCCCTAACTTTTGCCAAAACATATATGCAAAGGGTCAGGACAATGATTACCTACTGCTTTTTTTTTTTCCCTTCAACATACAATGCCACAAAATCAGTTAATCACCGATCTGAAAACCAAGAAAAATTAAAAGAAAGATGAATATGGGAAATAGAGTTGAAACTAATATGATTACAATAGCTCGCATGTTTGGGCACGAATATCAATTCCCTTCCTTGAGGGTCTTCTTAATGGTGATCATAGACATAGAGGCACGATTTTCCAATTTGAAGGAGGCACCTCCCTCGAAGCCCTAAGCCATCTAAAGATGTCATGGCATAACACAACCGAGCAACAAAAGCAAAATACGTTGAGCACATTATGAGAGTTCAAAAGGCTAAACACTTACAACTTCATCTCAATTTTCCTATATCTATAAAACTTTCTAGACCAATTAAAATTTTCAACATACATTCAAAGTACCTACCCATGTTGGATCCAAATACTTTTGACTTCAAACTTTCTACTTACACTTTTTCAATGCACATACTTCCGACATCAAACTTCGTACTTAACGTATTTACTTAACAAACGATCTAATTGAAATCATCTAAGGAACAAATAGAATTTTACATGTAAAATATGAACCAACAGCTCTGAGCTACAACTTCTGATCACTAGGGAATTCAACAACCTTGAAATGCTAACTTTGAACATTGCCTTCTATGCCTTCAATTTCAATCCTTGCTCATTTGCATTCCTTTTAATATTGCATATTTGACCATGAATAAAGAATTACCCTGAGTATTCTGTTTGAACTTTAAAATTTTGAGAGAGGAATATTTATCTTCACCAAGGTTATAAACAAATCCAATTTGATTGAACTATACATAAGCAAGAGAAGGAGATACATTAATTATGCCTGAAAAATGAATGTGAAATTGGTTGTTTTTTCCTACCAAAATTTGTGTTTTAAAATAAGCTTCAGATATCCAAATGGTCAATTCAATGCAAAGAATATGAGTAGCAACATATCATAGACAAATCCAATGCTACCCATTTTGCCCTCTTTTTAATCACATGCAAAAGTCAATCAATGATTCAAATTTTCTTTCCATTAGTCGGATTTCTTTAACGTTGATATCAAACTTTAATAGAAACATACAACAATATTTTTTTTAATCCTAAAACAGACATCAATTGAATTGATCAGAACTCAAGAACAAAAACTAATGAAGAACTCGTAAAATAGAGATTCTTACCGTTAATGATGGATTAGTTAGAAGCTGATTGCTACTGTATGAAGTTCTCGATTCAAACTTCACTTTGCCAGTCAAATCCCACGGCTACAATAAAAATGAAAGTCTGGGCCTTATCAAAGACATTGAATGCAATGAGAAAGTTAGGTTGGTTTTTTAAATATAACTTACAATGTCATTTGCATCCGATTAAACGTCATCATAGGAACCTGCAAAGTAGGAAATAACATTCATTAAGTATTCAAGCAATTATCACATATTGTGTAAATGCACAAAAATTCTCAATACTGAATGATGTTTCAATGTAGTATACTACAACTAAAGGAAAAAAAATAAATAGACACGGAAAAAATGGCCATAATCGAGTACTTATATAGATTTGCAAAGAAAAAGATAAATTATAAAGTCAACTTTGATAATGGACTTTAACATTAATATACGAATATGTTAATTCTAATCGTGGAAAGATTTGACCTGACTGGTGGTTTTTTTTTTTTTTTTTGCAAATGTATTTACGTTGTGATGTATTTTTCATTGAAAATGCATAAATAATGGTTGCGATACATTACTTTTCCAGAACATTTCCAAATTATAAGCATGATTTAAGGAAGATGTATACCAAATGTGTGCCCTAACACCTTTGACCTGAAAATCTATTCAGCGCATGCATACGTATAATACACACAGATATTTTCTAATAAATTCCAAAACTGATTGTTCTACTTCCATAATAAATAAAATCACTCAAAAAATCATTCCTTTTACAAAAAATGGAAGGGGAAACATGTAAGACTTAAAAGGAATGTTGAATGAATGGTCTAGATTTATGCAGAAGGAGAGGATAAATCTTGAGTGTTGGTTATCTATTGGATTCAAATGCAACTCTATTTTATTATATAGACTAGTGCATGCCCGTGCCTAAAGGCACGGCTCCGAATCAATAGCCAAAAAATTATTAAGTTTTATCCCTCCAACCTCTTTAACGCAATGGCAGAAAAAAATCAATAGAGCATCATTTTCTTCACTCATCAATGACAGTGCTTAAATGTCCATGTTTAAAAACACATTGTAAATATCCTATTCTTCCCCCGATTGATTAGCTCCACTTATCCTTCCCCCAGTTGTAAATCAGTATCACAAAGCATATGAATATCAATATAAATTTTATGAGTTACTTTCGATGAAAGACATCCCGAACCAATAATCATTCACAAAGACTATCAGATTTAGTACATACCAACATCAACACCACCTTCATACAGGATCATTCGATTTTGCCTCCAAAAAAAATTCCATTGAAAGCCATAAGAAAATATTACTTGAAGCAGTAGTCCCAACTCCAAACGATCACATCGTAATACTTCTCAAGCAACTGTGAGGACCTAGTCAATCACATTACCACCATCTCTTGCCAACATAAAAAATGAAAAAGGATTTACATAAAAATTAGGAACCAATGTTATAGACGAAGGGTAGTGCAATTGGATTTAATCCATCACCAAGATTGTAGACCGAAAATATAACTTCAATCCCACTCTCCCAATTGCACAATACATGCCTAGTACTACAACTAAGTGGATTCAAACAAAATGAAACCTAAATAGCCAAACCAACACATGTTAACTGAAGACTTTACAAAATTAATTTATGCTTCTATAGCTTCCCCTAAAAGCTATTTTAACCACAAAACAACAAAGAACAAAGCAACATAAAAAAAAAATTAGGTTTAAAATAGTTACATATATACTTGTGGCAAAGCGGAAGATCGGGCGAGAAAGAATCCACTAAGCGAAGCACAAATAGTTTGTTCCCTTGCATCTTGAAAGAATTGGATCGAATCCTTTGCATCTTGAAAATGATGACTAAACCATTCAGAAATGTTGAAAAAGAGTTACACTCTTTCCAAAAATGTGCCATGCACGAGATGAATCAAAGTACACATAGTTAATCTAAATTCATATCAAACAAAAAAATTCTTATTCTAAATTGTCAACATCATTCACCATACATCATTCAACAACAAAAAAATAAAACAAAATTCAAGTTAACAAAATAAATCATAATTTAACCTAACAAAGACGGTTGGTCATCATGAAGACTCCAATGCTCCTTTGTCCCTCAATATTCTTAAGATTAAGATGGCCGAGGAGCTCCTTTAGGCACGCATCTAACCTTCCTTTCTTGGACAAAGGACGTGCTAGAACACCACGCCAAAGCCCTTTTCTAGGAATACCTGCACCAATCACCACCAACCAAAAACTTAGAGACATAATACATACTAACGATATCATCACGCCAGAATATAGACTGATTATAATAACCTAATCAAAATTCTTCCATAATTATAATGTAGTTAATGTAAACCAATTGTTCGGAGTGTTTGTAAATAGCATAGGAGAAGCATAAGGACTGATCATGAGCCATGAAGCACACTTTCAGGGAAAATTGGCATTATTGTCTTGATCTCATTGCCAATCATTGAACTTGAAGTATAATCCCAATAAAAAATGAAGATCATTAGAGCTAATAGTAGTACAAAACAACTAAATCAAAGCAACTACACCTTTTTACCAATGTTTAAAGGGAGAAATGCATGCTAAGAAGTATATTGAAATCTTTGAAATGGAAAACAATGGCTGAAAAAAAAAAAGATGGTAGAAATTTTTTTATCTGTTGCTATCCGTTGTCCTTAGGAAGCCTATCGGATTTTCAAAGATTAGTAAACAAAAAATTAATGAACGCATTTTCTCGGAAGCCTATCAAATTAAATTAGTTAACAAAACATATGTTCAGATTTTCAAAGAAACCATATGCAAATTTCAAAGGCAGAAATCAGAATAAGAAGTTTGGATAATCAGTTCTAAATAAGATCAAACGGAAGTAGAAATAAAAAAATCATATAAGAATAGGAATATTGTTAATACTTACAACGCTAGTTCTTCATATAAAGTTTCAGTTTTGCAAAAAAAAATCCCTTGAAATTACTTTGACAGCAATTTGAAGTTTCAGTTTTGCAGGAAAATTCACTTGAAATTATGATGCTTCCAAAACTTCCATTTTATGTCATCACTCCTATGAATCTGCAAATAGCAAATAAAAAGAAAATTATTAGTAACTTTGTGAAAATAAAGACTAATGTAGAAAAAAGACGATATAGATTTCAATAACAAAGGAAAAAACATAGAAAGTCTAAACGACTTAATGCATAAAAGAGACCTTGATTTTTGTAGATCAAACATATGTTTCAAATAGAGAAGAGATTTGTTAGTAAAGAGTTTTCTTCATAAGCTCTTCCAATTATTTGTTTCCTTTTGAAACCAAATTGCCAAATAAATCAAAAATCATGGGATGTGGTAACCAATCCTATTAAAAATTAGTCACTTTTAAAAAAAAAGGGGTAACCAATTCCGTGATTACCAAATGAGAAACTTAAAAAAAAGAGAGGTTATTCTTTTAAAATCTGAACCCAAAATCACAGAATCTTAATTACCAAATTTTACAAAGAATTGCTTTAGAAACTACTTTAAATGGTAAGGGGGAGTACTCCTACTGTTTTCTTTGGAAAAGTAAAGAGTTTTCTTCATAAGCTCTTCCAATTATTTTGTTTCCTTTTGAAACCAAATTGCCAAATAAATTGAAAATCATGGGATGTGGTAACCAATCCTATTAAAAATTAGTCACTTTTAAAAAAAAGGGGTAACCAATTCCGTGATTGCCAAATGAGAAACATTAAAAAAAGAGAGGTTATTCTTTTAAAATCTGAACCCACAAAATCACGGGGAAGGAAAATCACGGAATCTTAATTACCAAATTTTACAAAGAATTGCTTTAGAAACTACTTTAAATGGTAAGGGGGAGTACTCCGACCGTTTTCTTTGGAAAAATGCTGCCGTAAGGATAATAATTATGGGATGACTTTGCCATGTTAATGATTTATGTTTCCTTTTCAGTTTGGAATTCTCGCAAGTCATGGGATTAGAATATGGAATGTAATTATGGCAGATTTCGTTTCATAAAGGCAGGATAAAAAGTAAAGTATTTACCAAAACACCATTTTATAGAATGAAGGGCGGAGATTTATACAGAAGGAGGGATAAATCTTAAGCGTTGGTTGTCTTTTAGATTCAAACACAGCTCTGTTTTATTATGGGTAGAAAATGTAGATAATCAAACATGATTTTGATTAATAAGAGTCTTACACTTGTATTTATCGGCTAGTGTACCTTTTGATATATCTTTACCGGATTGTTCCTAAAATACGTGTATAAACAAATTTGAGAAATTAGAATGTTGTTTAGCTTATTGACTATAAAGATAGAAGATACGTCAAAGGGTGATACCCGTGAATCTTTTTCTCCATTGCTAACACATGTTGGCTTTCCTTTGCTGGTCATTGCCTAATGCAAAAAGACAAAAAAAAAATATCACAAACCAAGATTGGAAAGAAAATATTGAAATAGTGGCTCCTTATACTATTGATATGGGGCAGACTACCGCCTTGAAACGGCAAAAATAAAGTCACTTAAGTCTCTGACAAATGGAGTACTAAAAGGCAATGGTGCACTCTGCTGGTGTGAACCGATGGAATAGAAAAGCTTCAATTGGCTTGGCGTAGACGAATGACAACAACTTAATTGGTCTCGTAATGTACTGAAGCATTATTTCTTTGAAAATTGAGGAGCTCAAGGAACACTATGCCATTCAACTGACCCATGTTGCAGAAGGCAAGTAGTTGAAGCTAATGAATTATGACAGAGCTATTCTATTTGTATGAGGAATTTTTACAAACACCTAGGATGCATTAAAATAAGGAACTTCCAGTTTGCCCGAAGACTACCGCCTGAACAACCAATTACAAATTGGGTACATGCAATGCATGTGCAGGGCATGAATCAAAGAACTGGAAAAATCTATATACAACATACAGGGCACGAAAACATTACAGTCAAATTATACAATGTACAGGGCATGAATCAACATTGAAAAAAAAAAAAAAAAGGTATAATACTGCGATACTGTTGGGTCGTTAGGGATTGGCACGAAAACAATGTTTTTGGTAATCAATTTTCTAATCAAATTATTTTCCGTGCATGAATCAACATTCCAAATAGCAGTCAAATTAAAGCATTACAGGGCACGAATAATTATGTAATGTGTTTTTCTTATGAGGAGTAAAAACATTATTCCCCGTGCATGAATCAACATTCCAAATAGCAGTCAAATTAAAGCATTACAGGGCACGAAAACAATGTTGGGTCGTTAGGGATTGGCGATCGGCCGGCGCGGGGAGAATGAGGTGGTGGCCAACCTGCGTGATGGGAGGAGGCGGAGGAAGGCCGTATTCGGAGAGAGAGAGAGGGTCTGGAAATCAAATCGTATTATCGTATTCGCAGAGAGACAGAGAGAGAGAGAGAGAGGGAGTGGGGTCTGGAAATGGAAATCGGATTTCCAAAATAGAAGGGGAATGTGTGATTAGAAAATGGTCAAAAAAAGTTATCAATTTACGGACATACCATTTTGTAGAATGGAGGGTAGAGATTTATGCAGGAGGAAGAGATAAATCTGGAGCGTTATTTGTCTTTTGGATTCAAACACAGCTCTGTTTTATTATATAGATGATTGTTTAAATATCTTCTGCATATTCCCTTTAGGCTCAGTTTGGATGGCAGAAATCTTGAGGAAAAATGGGAATGTAACACCAAACTTTTATGATTCCGACGTTTGGAAGGACAGGAATAGGAATGTGATGTCACACTTTCAGGATTCTCACGTTTGGAAGAGAGACAAAAATATGATTGTGATTCATGATGACACATCTGACCTGGAATCATATTACCTGATTGAGTGAGAATCTGAGCCCTTACCCCATGGGAATTTTAGATTCCTGGCTCAATCAATTGAAAAAAGAAAATATTGACTTTGATAAATTTCCAAAATAATTGATTCCTGCATAAAATTACTGAATTAATCCAAACACTGAAATGAAATTACTTCAGGTATTGTGTTCCTAGGAATTTGATTCCTAATAATCATACTCCTATTCCATTCAATAAAATTCCTAGTAATCACATTCCTATTTCTACTGAAAATTCCGGTTATTCAAACTGAGCCTTAGTTAGTATGGATTTATCCTAGGTGGCATCTCCAAATAAAAATCGCATAGCAATTTATTTTCTTCTGGCAAGATTGTAGAAAAACGAAGTTCTACAGAAAATCTTTTTATTGTATCTGATTAGTGCAATAAAAAAAAAAACATATATAGGATATATAGGATCTCACATCTATCCACAAAGAATTTTGAGTTTCAGCCAAACAAGATTAAATTAGCTCATCCATCGTCTAAGTAGTAGTACGGAGCATTATTTTGAGGGAAATCGTAGTAAATATGGCACATACTTTTTTATTTTCTTATTTTTGAGATATGCACTTCTTATTTGATCTTAAGTTAGTATTAGAATGATATGTAATGCCCCGAAAATATGATTCCTTATTTTAAAGATACTTCACAAATTAATCTGGATTTAGTTTAAACATTAGTTTCAAAACTAAAGACTGAGTTTAGTACTGAATTAAAATTTAACTACTCGAAGTATTAATAATCGATACAAAAATGATACTTGCACAACTGTTGTGTTGGTTGTGTACGTAATTCTGACCGTTCAGATGTATATGGACGGTCTAGATTTTAAAAAAATTCTTTCAAGGAAAATTTTAACTTTTATGGAGAAGAGTTTGAGCGAATTCTGACTATTTATTACAGTAATGAACGGCTAGAAATTGATTGTGTGTTGTATTTTACACAACCGTTATGTGTGTAGCACTTTGTAATCGATAAAGTTTTTGATTTAAAATAAGTACGGGGCTACAAATGGACTATTACACAACAAAAGCCATCGTACTATGTAAAACATTCGGGGCTCCACCGATTCTTCTTCTTTTTCCCTTTTTTTTTTTTTGAGCAGTGCTACAACCATCGCATCACAATGCGGTGGCCGGCCACCGCACGCCATGAGAGGGTCCACTCCGGGCCTCGCATGGATGATCCGAGCCGTTCAATAATTTTATAAAAAAAAAACCAGGTGGGCAACACGAAACATTAGCTCGATCCGATATGTGTAGATGCTCGGATCAATTTTCTCATCTTTTTGTACACCAGAAATTAATCTTTCAATTTTTTTTGATTTTCCAAAGATGAGAAGGTTGATCCGAGCACATACATATCGGATCGAGCTAATGTTCTGCATTACCCACTCGGTTATTTTTTAAAATTATTGAACGGCTCGGATCATCCGTGCGAGGTCCGGAGTGGGCCCCACACAGCATGCGGTGGCTGTAGACTTTCTGTTTTTTTTTTTTTTTTGTTACGTAAGAGGGTGTTTTGGTCATATTCAGGAAAACCCAAATTAATTACGAGTTTAATTAAGAGTTAATATCTTGCTTGGATTAACATTTTGGGAGTAACTTTTAACTCTGAACACAGTTTTCAATAAATCTTTATCTTTATCTCTTTCCACTCATTACCACTCCAACTCTCAAAAATAACTTTCTAAAATCTAAACCAAACAAAGTGATGTGTTTAATAATTTATTTCAGCTGGTATAATGCCGAAAATAATGGGTATAAAGGGGATAATAAATTCGTTTGTTGAGGAGAGATAAGAAAATTCCACCTTTGTTGAGTTGGTTAGTTTAATTTTAAATTGGTTCCTATGATTAAGGGATCTAATTTAGTCTTATACACTATTTTAAGCTGAAAAGTGGTTAATTATTTGCCCCATGTTCTTACCGGTTGCTACAAAATGGGGGAATTCGAGACACGTGGCAGTATTGTATTCGTTCGATCAAGAATAGGAAAGGTCTTGGACTTAGTCAAAGAGACACATGGCAGCAGAGGAGGAGTTTAAGGTTTTCTATTGAATTGTTAAGTCCTCTTCTTCATTGAGGCAAGTTGAATCCAGTCGTTACTTCTTTTTTTCTCCTCGAGTTTCATCCAGTCGCTTGTGGGAGGTTGAGATTAGGCGTCATTCTTGATCAAAATTGAGTGGTTTTCTGCTCTTGGCACGCTCGCACATTTTTACTCATCACACGCCAACTTTTGTTAAGATTTTGTTTCTCCTGTGTCTTGAAGAAAAGTGCTGCAACAGAGGACCTAGGTCCTAAGGAGCAAAAACACTTGACGTACGTAGTTGCTCAGCGAACTCCAAGACCATCGCGGGCATTGCCCAAATATGTTTTGATATTGGGGCTTGTTGTATCGTTTAGGTTTTCTTTTTGGGACTCGGGTATAGGTCTTTTGGTTCAAGTTGGTTTCTTGCCAACTTGGCTCTTTTTTCCTTCCGGGTCTTGGGTGGCTTGCTTTGTGCCGGTTCGTCCCGGATCCATTTAATCTTTGTATATCGATTTGCAGATTAATTTCTGAATTAATCTCTTGTACTCCACTTTAATTATTCCCCCTCGATCGCTTTCACTTAGGCTTCATCCCCACTTGCTCCACTAATCACTACTGTATATCATTCTTCCCTTTATATATTCCTTCTTTCTCTTCTTCAATATTCCCCACCCTTTGCAACCACCTTGATCACTATCTTTCCAGTTTTGTCAACTCTCTCTCTCTCTCTCAATGGCGTGTAACCTTAAGGTTTGGTTAATGGTGTCATTCATATTATTGCCATCGGTTTTTGGTGTGCCACAAGTGCCTTGTTTATTTATCTTGGGAGACTCATTGTTTGATAATGGAAATAATAACGACCTTGTAACCGAGGCAAAAGCCAATTACCCACCTTATGGCATAGATTTCCCCCAAGGGCCTACTGGAAGGTTTTCTAACGGCAAAAACATGGCGGATTTTATCGGTATGGTATCTTCTCTCCTCCATATGCTTCTCGCTTCGATTTAGTACTATTTCTGGAAAACTTTCTGACGAGTATCTCTTTCGTTTTGAGATGACCATCGATCAGTTCAATATCTTGTGAAACTAGTATAATGGAAAATGTATTCCAACATAAACCATTACTATTTCTGAAAAAAAAATTATTCAAGAATGAAGAAAGGGAAACTAAAACAAAGAACGATAAACGAAAGGATATCACTCATTATTGTACTCTTGGACTATTCCTCGAAACATTTAAATTTCTGTTACTTCTTCACAAGACAAAAAGAAGATTTCGACCTCGAAGGACCATAAAAAAAAATTCTCACTATACCTAAATGTAAAATTTACGAATGTGCAAGGAAAAAAAATTGTTCCAAAAAATGAACTTTGTGCATTGTACATATTTTTTTGCGAGCAGAAATATGTTTCCAGTTATATTCACCTAGTTTGTACGTAAGCTTCTGGCTTTGATTAATCACATAATTTTACTGTAGGCCAATGCACATGCGATGCGTGTGCAAATCGAATTTTATCAAAATTAGATCAAACAATAAGCGAGGAGCTATTTTGCAAATGCTCTAGTATTTAGAGAGTAATCGTAAAACGGTAGGCTTTTTTTTTTTTTTGATTTTGTATTTATCCCTATTAGATAATAAACTGAAAGTGTTTAAAGTAAGGAGAATTAAGAACGTAGCCACAAACGGAACCTAGTACACACACAATACGCATGATGTGTGTGTGTGTGTATATATATATATATATATACGGGGCGGTTCCGGGGACACCTAAAAAAACACCTAAAAAAACACCCCATAGCTCCCGATCAAATTTTGATGATCCGAGCCGCTCAATGTGATCAGAACGTGATTTTAAGGGTACCCGCAAGAAATCAGCAAAAAAAATGACCGGAAAGGGCTTGATCCGAACAGTTTCAAACGGTTTTTTATTGAACGGTTCAAATAAAAACTGTTTAAATCAAACCTGTCCCGGTCATTTTTTTTGCTAATTTCTCGCACGCACCCTTAAAATCACATTCTGCACACATTGAACGGTTCGGATCATAAAAATTTGATCGGGAACTATGAGAATGAGATTATGGGTGTTTTTTTGGGTGTTTTTTTAGGGTGTCCATTGAACCGTTCCGATATATATATATATATATATATATATATATATATATATATATATATAGAGAGAGAGAGAGAGAGAGAGAGAGAGAGAGAGAGAGAGTCCGGATCTCTTGAGGGATCCCGCACGGGATTACCGTGCGGGACTTCCCTTTCCCGAGTGAATCGTGACGATCTGAGCCGCTCAAAGTGATCAGAACGTGATTTTAAGGGTACCCGTGAGAAATCAGCAAAAAAAATGATCGGAAAGGGCTTGTTCTGAACAGTTTTTTATTGAACGGTTCAGTAAAAAACTGCTCGGATCAAGTCCTTCTCGATCATTTTTTTTGCTGATTTTTCGTGGGTACCCTTAAAATCACATTTTGAATACATTGAGCGGCTTGGATCGTTGCAATTCACTCGGAAAAGGGGAGTCCCGCAAGGTAAGCCCGTGCGTGATCCCTCATTGGATCCTAAGTGTGTGTGTGTGTGTGTGTGTGTGTGTGTGTGTGTATATAAGCATGTGCAAGTCGTAAAATAATCTGGTAAAATTCACAATTTAAATTTATCGACCGAATAGCAAGATTATCTTAACTCACCAATTTTGACAGCAACTACGTACTTGGAAATAAATGTAAAATTCTATATATATGTTACAATTCAAGCAATTCCAAGGCTTAAAATCAGACAACACACTTTAACTCCAGAGTAAAGAGAGAATGAGAGATTCGCTTTTGGATTTTTATGTCACAAAATATCCTTCATAATCGTGAGATGACATTTTTTTTTAATTCATACCTCTAGAGTTAGTTAGCTAGGTACCCCACAAACAAAAGGAACCCAAATCTAAGAAACCCATATTCAAATATTAAATGCCATGTAGACTTAAAAAGAAGATGGTGAAGAACACAAATTAGTCTTTCATGGAATATCGTGGCAATCAAAATATAAACTCCATGTTATTCAAATAAAAAAAATAAAAAAATATAGATCGGCTAAATTAAAGACACTGATCAAAGAAATTAGCATATCAAAATATACCTATATCCATCTACCTCCATACACTTCACTTACAAGTCATCTCTCCCCTATTAGATAGGTTAGAAGTTCTAGTGGGAGGGAAAGTGATGTGGGGTGGGTAGTTACTAGGTTAGATGGTTATTTGGGGTGGAGTCTTCCGGGCCATTATTTGCCCTAGGTACACTTTGTACGGGGCACAAACGGTGGTGTAATGACCTAGCTCATCATGGAGAGGCTTTTTTAAGTCCAAAGTCGACTTTGAGCACCAAAGCCAAAACACTTGAAACTATACATTTTAGGAATTAAGCACGAGTGTATTTATCATGCTCATGACTGATGAAGTACAACTTGATTTGGCAGCTGAATTTCTAGGGTTTGGCAAGCCTATTCCACCATTTGCAAGTACTACTGGAACAGATGATCAGGAGATACTCACGGGAGTAAATTACGCATCTGGTGCAGCTGGGATTCGTGACGAAACCGGACACCAACTGGTAATTAATGAACAACTATATATACGTACTTAATTGACTAGCTAGTACTAGTTTCAGTTTTCAAATGTAATGTTATAGTATTTCAACATTGGCAGAAGCAAATTAATTGGCTAATATCTCAATTTGATTCTTTGTAAGATCCGAATATATATATATATAGCATCATACGATAGATACGGATGAACTAAAACTTTGGCTTTGGTTCCAAATAATATTAGGAATGATCCTTAAAACAACTGTGACATAAGAACGGAAATCAATAATTTCATATACTTAATAATTTCAAATAGTTTGTATTTTTTATTTAATTTTTTTGAATTTTTTTGCGTTAAAGACACAATTAAGGCATTTGCGTATAAGTGTTGGTCGGAGGACATTTGATTTTTTATTTATTTTGGAGTAAAGTGACTTCCAAACTGCAAGTATACGTGTGGGGAGAATATTTTTTAATAAATTAATTAAATAGCTTTCCATAGAAACAGTTCCATCGCTGTGCTTATTTATTTCATTTATTTTTTTGGTCAAGTAGAATATGATTCAATAACTTAATTAGACAATCAATGTCAACTAGCCCGAAAAACAGCAAATACACAAAGTTCAACAAAAGAAGGCTAAAGGGAGCCCTTAACCTAGGTTCTAAGATGTCCAACACCCATGGTATCCGCCAAGGCGCAAATTCTCTAACTACAAAAGGGATTGAGTAAAATCTATGCCAAAAAAAGAAGAAGAAAAGAATTTGATTGGTATGAATCTACGAACCATCCATACAAGGAAAGTGTTACAATACGTGACTCTCTATTTAAGTTTGCACAATATGCATGACCGTGTCGTTCAGTGTCAAAAATAAATTTATAAAAACTTGGAGTTAACTACTACTCCGTAGAATAGTAGTCAAGACCGAGTGTCGATCCACAGGGACAGTATAACTAAGTTACTGTAATTTCGATTGATTTTCAGATTAATTCGAAGAAAAAAGATTTGAGTTGTTTGATTTTAAAAAACTAATTAGTTAAGAAAGCTACTAATATTTACTTGTTGCAGGGGGATCGTATTAGCCTGAAAAGACAGCTGTTAAATCACCAAACTATTGTATCGCGCATTGCCGTTCGACTTGGAAGTAAAGAAGCAGCTGCAGATTACCTAAGCAAGTGCATATATCTGGTTAATATTGGTAGTAACGATTACATAAACAACTACCTAATGCCACAAAATTACCCTACAAGTGCGTTGTATAGCCCAGATCAATATGCCGATGTTCTTAACAAACAATACTCGAAACTGTTGAAGGTATGTTTTTTTGGATCGATGTTCTCTTATTGGAATTTTTTTTTAATTTGATCTTTTTTCTCTTTCTTTTAGGCTTTCTCTACGATTCAAGCTTTCTTTGTATCTAGAGTGGCCTACTTCGATGTATCATTTGTCGAGTTCTAATAAAAAAAATTTGCCGATAAAAAAAAAAAAAAAAACTATTAAAGGTATGTTTTAGAATGACTAGCATCTCGGTTCTTCTACCCTTTATTCTTTTTGAAAGGGAAAGTTAAACTAGTAGGGCCTATATAGTTTTTCCTTTCGTATTTTAGTTTTTTTTTTTTAAACAGCAAAAATATTATTATTGATAAACTTGATAACGGGTATATGGAGGTAGAGAGAAGTATTTCAGTTCTCACATTGCATGCATATTGAACTTCAACACACTATTCCATCTCTAATTGGTCCACTCCCTGATTGACGACAGGGCCAGCTCAACCCCAAGGCCCAAGAGGCCTAAGCCCTGAGCATCCCATAAATGTCAAATTTTAGGGGCACTCTACTAATTTTCTTATTTGGGTTTGAGTAGAAGTCTTTTTTAGCCCAATAGAAGGAAAAAATGGCCAATTCCAAGTTAAAATAAAGGCCCACACAGCTCCAATGAAAGAAGGGCCCAAAAAAAAATCGGTGGCACTTTTGTAAATAGGAGATCTAGATGGTCCATTTAATTTTCGAAACAAACAAAACCATCTCTCAGTCTCTCACGTATTTCCCAAATTGAAAAAAAAAAAATTGAACGAAGAATGAAGAAGGGTTTTCTAAGAAGGGTTTTCTTCTCTTTTCTTAAATCGGCTCACCATCACCGCACCCGGCACCACGGTCCACCGGCCACGCCACCAGTGCACCAGCAGCACCACCAGTCGTCCAGTCCATGTTCACCATTGGAAGAATAAGCGTTTACTTTGTTGTCTTGGTTTTTTGAGAGATAGGTCATTGGTCCTAGGAACAACCACCGTTCAGGTTGTGTAATTGACTAACTGTGTAAGCTTCAGAGTTTTTTTTTATTTTTATTGGAGCTTCCATTTTTTTTTCTCTAAGGGCAAATTTTTTTTATTAGGTTTTGGACACTAAAAATCCTTGGACCGGCTCTGATCGATGACACGCCAGTATCTCGAGTTATTACAATTTATTGTAAAAATTGCATACATATCAACCAGCCGGATCTACGTACCGATACAAATTAAAGTTGAATGATCCTCCAATGATTGAAGAGCCTGGCCATTGATTTTACAAGAACTTTGAGCCCTAGTGGAAAACTGGTCTCTCTCTCCTCACTGATTCAATCGTTTTTATTCAACATCAGTAAGAGCAAAGCTTGAAAATGATCATTGGCACAGAAGGATTGGACTATATATATTTCTTTTCTTTTTTTACATATTGAAAAGGTTCATGGTGGAATGGTCCACACAAATTTTTATACAAGATCAGTGTTCTCAAAAGCCAAGAGTTCCCTAATGCCACTAACGATTTTCTACAAACTTATCATGTGGACCGTCTGTACAGACCTGACCTTGACTTTTCAGGGGCTAAAAGTAAAAATAAAAAATAGAGTCCAGTTTCATGTAATAACCGCAGTATGTATGGTCCACACCTTTTTCTTCCTCCACCCACCGCGACCATCATCACTCTCCTATCCGGGAACCCCCGTACCCACAACCCCTCTCTCTCTCTCTCTAATCCATATAATATTTCACCATTTTTTTTGAACAACAAAGAAAATAATATTTCATAAATATATTCCACCATTTAGGTCATCCGAATGCGAATACTGTCAAGTCCGTGGATTTGTAGGCATTTCAACCCGGGTGAGATGTTTAAAATAAATAGACGACACGCGTGAGATGTCTAAAATGCTTATCACTAGTGGCTACATGAAGCGCATGACTATTTTGTGTGCCAAACGCAGATTTAGCCTTTCTTTTTTTTTAACAGAAGATTTAGCGATCCAAACCAGAATTAACATAACTCCGATGTCTCTTTGGGCGGCAAGGCTTTATCTTTGCCCTCTGAAAGTACAATTTCCAGCTTCCTCCCTCATTAAAGGAGAGTGAGACGCTAAAGGGTATTCCTTTATTTGCTTGTTTTTGTTGTCGCAGATTTTGTATAACGAAGGCGCAAGAAAGATAGCTCTATTCGGACTCGGTTTGATCGGTTGCATTCCGGCTGAAATAGCTAATTATGGTGCAAATGGATGCGTGGACACGGTTAATAAGGATGTGCAGCTCTTTAACAATGGGCTTGACTCGCTGGTGAATGATCTTAATCGCGACCTCGCGGATGCCCAATTTATCTACATCAATGTGACTGAAATTTCATCCGGCGATCCGTCTGTTTTTGGTAAGCTACCTACCTATATTCTCTAATACATGTTTTTTTTTTTTTTCCCATGTTTTTGCAATTTGTTTATGTTTTTTTTATTATAATTTAATCATACTGAACAGGAAATTAGAAAGTTTCTGATGAAATATATTTTTTCTGATAAAAAAAATAGTTAAAACGCGTAAATTAGAAAACCGTCAAGATTGAGTAGATGAGAAACCCAATATGAACCGAAAGTTTTTTTGTGAAAGCACAATAAAGTTTCCAATACTTAACAGGTACGTATTACCTATTTATAGGCTTTCAAGTAAGTTTCACGTTTCAAAAAAAGTTTCTATATTTACGTTCATTCTGATGTCGGTAAGGCCTTGATCGGCTCATTCAATTTTATCCTGTAAAACTTGACAAGAATCAACTGAATGAACCAATCAAGCCCTTACCGATATTCAAATGAGTTGATTTTTCATTGGAACTCTTAGAAACATGTTTTAAAAAAATTGAACGGCTCCGATTATTTGTGTGGGACTCCAAAGCGAGTTTCACACAATTTGAGTGTCAAAATAGGTGGTAGCGGATCCACCCCCATTTATGAAATAGCTTGATTCCAAGATCTTCCTTCGACATTAATTGCAAACTATTTCCAATTCCTTCTACTAGGACAATTAATTAGGTATTCTTAGAGGAGAACATTTGACATTATCAATAAATCAGTAAAATGTATTGCACAAAATTTTCACAAGTTTAGAACAATATTTTTTGCAAAGTTTAGTCATTCACATAAGGTATTGTAATAATATCCTAAAAATCAGTATACTCATTACTGAAATTGGACTCAGTGAAATTGAATTTTATGTTAATCATGGGTGGGCTAATGCAGATAGTAATGTCGCTTACCCATTTCAGGTATAACAGTTACAAATGCTCCTTGTTGTATTGTTTCGACAACCATAGCGAAGGGACAATGCGCTCGGAACCTAGTTCCATGCGATAACCGTAGTAAGTATGCATTCTACGATGGATTTCATCCGACTCAAAGCGCGGGTGAACTCCTAGCTGCAGGAGCATATACTTATCTACCTCCATTGATATCATAGACTTTCTAGCTTAACACTATGAAGGGGCCTTATTCATAATAATCCTCTGTTTTTAGGATGAAAGATGTAATAATCACAATTATTACATGCTTCAGTTGTTGTTGTACTAATGAAAATAACATTGGCTAAAACATTGCCTGGTTTCGAATAAAAGGTCCATATGCTTCTATAAGAGATGATCACATCTTTACTTGTTCTCCCAAATGATATTAATGGCATAGAAGAACAAAGGTATAAATTTCGGGATCCCTAATGGGCAAATCACAGCAGCATGCATGGAATGTCAGCAGAAATAATTTCTACATTCCGTCCAAAAATAGTGTTGTAACTGAACCCTCATTAGACCTCGGTTGTGCGCAACGACGACTAAGGATCTGGAGCCTCTATGGAGCTTTCGCTATTCTTAATTCCCTACCAGTGCACTGCTAATTCCTTTGCTCTGTTTAAGGCGGTAGCTGGTACCCGCCTGTAGTGCTTGCGAGAGAGAGAATTAAGTAATTCCACTTTTCAAATGACATATTATCCAAGAGCTTATATTCCCTCTGGTCTCAAACCAGTATTGAACATATATCCTACTATAGAAAAATATTCATTCTAATGTAGTTGTAAGGAGAAAAATCCACTTAGTTTTGGATTATGCTCTTTGGGATCAAACCGCACATACATGCCATCGGAGCCCTAATGCCTGCAAAACAGGACACGGTGAGCGCATCTTTGTCTCTCATTGGCAAAGGTTCTCCAATGCCTAAGTTAGAACTTGTACCAACTGCAAACTCTAATTCACGTAAGTAAGAACGATAGCCAGAGACTATGCACCTTTCTCCTTAGGTTTTACCTCTTATGTATAGCCAGAGGCTGTGCACTTTTCTCCTTAGGTTTTACCTCTTATGTATAGCCAGAGGCTGTGCACTTTTCTCCTTAGATTTTACCGCTTCTATCTCATTTGCTACGTCTTGGCTCAACATCTCCCTCTTGCTCTTGGCCTTGACTGCTTTCATATGCAGTTTCCAAATTCCGCTTCACAGAACTCGACTCTTCTATGGATTTGCATGGAATATGTGTTCAAAGAACGTCGCGGTCCTAGATTCCATGATAGTATTTCAGATTCATACATAAGAAATCGATAAGCAGTACTACTGTGTGCATTACCAATTAACACGCAATCAACAATTTTGAGCTCTATCTTCTCCTTTTATAGGTGGAGGTATAGCTACCTTTGTGAGACACCCCCACATTTGAAGGTAACTGTAGGTAGGCTTCCTATATTTTCACATCTCGTAAGGAGTCTTATTAACTTTCTTGCGAGGTAACTTGTTTAGTATGTAATCCGCGGTGAGTATAGCATCCCCTTACAAGTTCCGTGGCAGCCCAAAACTTATCAACATATCATTCATCATTTTTTTCAAGGTACGATTTTTTCGTTTAGCAATTCCGTTTTGCTGAGGGGAATAAGGTACAGTGGTTTGGTGGATAATTCCGTGTTGTGCACAGAATTCACCAAACGGTGATTCATACTCACCACCTCGGTCACTTCTCAACACGTTAATCTTTTTGAGAAGTTGATTCTTATAAAAAAATGAAATTTTCCAAAGCTTCATCCTTGCTATTAGGTGAGTACACAAAACAATATCTCGTGCTATCATCGACAAAAGTAAAAGATACTTATTGCCATTTCGTGTTTGGACGTACTTTAGATCACACACATAAGTGTGGATTAAATCCAATGTTTCAGTGCCTCTTGCAACTCATTGATAAGAAGTTCTTGTCACTTGAACCTACACAATAGCAAACGCTTGCCAATTCTACTCATTTCTCAAGTGAGAGGAAGATGTCCCCGTAGGAACCACTGTTAGCACACCAAACAATTATAAACCACTTAAGAAAATACCATCACAAGTATTTCCATGGTTAGAGCCATTTGTGCAAGCACTTGGCCCGGCAGAGCCAAGTACAGAAAACTGTTTCCACCGAGCAGACCAAACACAAAATCAAGGCCAAGCCGTGCAAGGACCAAAGCCGAGTAGACAACTCCAAAACCCAAACGATCAAATGATCTGAAGTCGAGTCACGCATGATTGAACGAGGCCGTAGCCGTACAATTTACCACAAAAAATCCAAACCGATACTGTCACACCCCATCCCGGAAAATACCACGCTAAATTATTTTTCAAGTGGGATGGACCCACACCTTGGCCCTGCTCAAACAGTAAATAAAAACACCAGCCAAGCATCCAACTCATAAAAAAAAACTTAACTTGCATATATATGGAAACAACTGTCATACAAGATGTGCCCACGGGCACTTACAACATATACAAACTCCAAAAATAGGCACATAATCAAAAGAGTCAAAAAGCTAGACCACTATATACACAACTCCTGTCTAGATTCTGCAGTGGACCCGGTGCCGTCACGCACCTGAAAAGAAAACACTGTGGGGGTGTGAGCTATCAACTTGCTTAGTGAATGTTCTTATCCATAATAAGAGAAGCAATAATGACAAGTGCTATCAAACAATTTAAATAAGAATATGCAGCCCCGCAATAATTTTCCATTACGTAATCCTCATAACGCCACTAAGGCAATTTCCACATCAGCGCCACTAAGGCAATACTCTTTACGCCACTAAGGCAAGAGTTGTCATGCCACTAAGGCAATATTTATCCACGCCACTAAGGCAATATTTAATAACGCCACTAAGGCCATATTATAACGCCACTAAGGCTTCGACCATATTCTCGCTTAAGAGCTCAAGCCAAATATTAACCATTTCAATACGAAAAATAACTCTACACCGTGTCTCATCTTCCGCTATTAAAAATAAAAACACCCACCTCGAGGTCCAGCCAAAAAGGTACCGACACGAGCTTACTCCCTACGTGAAGTAATGGTACTCGTTGTTGCTTCCGAACCTGACGAGTAACACATAAATCCACACATGTGAATATGGAGTTCAAATTGAAAGGAAATAACAAACAATAACTCAAATACTCCTTCCCACAGTCAAGTGTAGCACATGATTTTCAGCTATAACAACCTTAAATGAATATTTCAACACTCACTACAAGAAATTTGGGATTTGCCAGCGGCCAAAAGCATTGGCACAGGTGTCGCAAAACGCTGCTACAGACCTGCATGCCCTATACCAGCGCTTGGATAAAGCGCTGGTGGTCGACCGTAGGTATAGCCCTATACCAGCGCTTCCAAAAAGCGCTGGTATATCAAATCTTGTGCCAACGCTTGCAACAAGCGCTGGTATATCGAATCTGGTGCCAGCGCTTTGTTTCGCAGCGCTTTTGGCCATTTGTATAGGCACACTTTTACCAACGCAAAAACATTGGTGTAGATCTAATTTATTTATTTTTTTATAAACTTTTACCAGTGCTAAAAAACGCTGGAGTAGGTTCATATTTTTTTTAAAAATATAATTACTACACATTCAAGTTGCCCTAATAGAATAGATATTAGCAACTTTCACCACATATATCACTAACTTTTCCTAAGAACTAAAAAATATCGAAAAGCAAAACAATTCATTCTTCATTGGAGAAACAAATAATCCATAAGAAATACCACAACTAGAAGGTATGTTCCATAACATGTCAACATTCAAAAGTAGATCAAATGTTCATAACCCTACCAAAATATCACAATCCAACAAGTACGCATATTGCCTAAACTACATGGAATAGAAAACTAATCAAAAGTCGACGATGGCATCCGTAACATCTTCCCAAAAAAGCTTTCAAAATGACGGGTTAAAATCACGCTTTGAGCTAGACCGTCCTATTACCTGCAATGTAAATGACAAAGAGTAAGAACCAAGTTTATCTTTTAATTAACTCCCATGATATTAGATGTAGCAGTCACTGCCCATAACAGGCACCAATTCTAACAGAACAACAGCCATAACAGAACAGCAAACAGACCAGTTCCATGACATAAGAACAAATCTGGACAGTAATGGCATTTGCAGCAGCAGAAACTGAACAAACACTAATAAGCAACAGCAGCAAAAACTGGACAGTAATGGCATTATTGCCCATAACATTTGCAGCAACGGACACTGGACAATAATGGCATACAAAGGTAGCAAATCCTACCTTTATCTCTCACTTTTTTCCCTATGTCAAGCACCACCTCCTGTGCTCATAATTCCTCTGCTCCTCTAACTGCCATTCATGTTTATCAAGCACACACCATCCCATCAATCCATTTCACCATTGACCTAAGTCACGTTAGTTAAATCCAATGAACGTGCATGATTTGCAGCTTCCGAAGGTAGAATATGGAGATATACAAAAGCAAAAGTGGGTCACTGTTTTCCATTTTGTTCTAAATGATGGAAATCTGTTGTTGGTATCTTCTTACTGTCTAAATGCATGTACAGAGTGTGGGTTCGAAGAGTGATTTGTTGCTATTTCTGCTTCTCAAAACGAAAAAGAGGGATTTTTGGTACTGATTTGGAATGAAAGGAATCGAAGGATAGATTAAAGGAGAGAAAACCAGTCAAGTCTTGTGGTGTGTGCTCGTGAGAGAGAAAAGGGAGACGAGGAGATAAATGAGGCTGCTGAGCTGTTTTAAGAAGCAAGGAGTATTTTCGATTGTGAATATGGACCATATCACCCAAACACATTGGGAGTTTATAGCAATCTTGAGGAACTTGTGATGCATTGGGCAAGTATCTATTATTCATCTTTTTTTCTCTTCAAAAATCAAACACTTGTTTGTGATGCCATACTGTTTTCCTTGTTTATGCAATAAAGGGTTTTAGCAATGAAACAAGATAAAGATCAAAAAATTTTGCACATTCTGAATTCCAAGTTTTTGTTTTTCTCCATGCAGGACAGATGATGCAAATGAAATATTGGAATACGTTGTTAGGATAAGAGAGGAGAAGCTAGGAACAGCAAATCCTGATGTGGATGGCGAAAACCGGAGGTTAGCCGAGTTACTGAAAGAAGGAGGGAGGGTTAGAAACAGGAAACATATGTCACTGGAAACCCTCCTTGACACCAACTTACAGTTCTTATGATGCTGTTTGATGTATATTGTTTCAAAAAGCAATAAGTTTTATATTTTTTTTTATAGGGGACACACGCGCTGGGAACACGTGGCATGTCCCCCGCCCTGTCCATATTCCTATTTTTTTTAAAATTTTCGTGTCCAGTAGCCATGTTTGTGTCCGGGTCCATGCTACAGCCTACATAGATGCAGACATCTCAAAATTTTCAGAGATTTGACTACCATTCTTTTCATACAAACACTAAATGACAGTAAGACCCAAAAAGTTATTTCCAACTAAGTTATATCAAAAGGACATAAGAAGTTTATAGATTGTAACACACATTTCCAACTAAGTAAATTTAGTTCATTTACAATGTAAGAATGTACCACCATTAGAACATTTGATGTGCATGTGGAGAAGCCTGATCAAAGGAGCCATTACAACCGTCTCGAACCTTAAATATGCTATGGAAAATTTGCATAAGAATCTAAACAAATACATATATAGACTAACTTAACTGGTCTAATACTTTTATTGAACTAAAGTGGTATAATACATATTACAGATTTCATCAAGTTAAGAAAATGGAATAACCTGTAATCCAGTAAACTCAGGCATATGTCTCATCATGAAAGCCACTTGTTATTTTAAAGTGCTCATTTCAGCCACTTGTTCTTTTCAAGTGCTCATTTCAACCGCTTGCGCATGCACCTTATCTTCTAGTTTACGTATGGTTTCTTTGTCTCTCATTCTCTCTTCTTCATCAACCACATTAAACCTTGGGGAATTTGAGCAAGTTGAGCTGCTGCTTTTTGGAGTAGGCCCAAATCCACAACTCGGAACACGACCATGCCACTTTTTTGTAGGAATCACTTGAGAATAAATATCATCCTGGGCCCAAAATATGCTGCCTTTAGAATTACCTTCCCAGCCATTTGGTTGCGATTCCATTAAGACCTTAATTGCTTCCTAAACAATTGATATAAGTTTAATTAGAGTACAAAAGATGAACTAAAAACAGCGCACACACACACACACACACACACAGAGAGAGAGAGAGAGAGAGAGAGAGAGAGAGAGAGAGAGAGATAGATAGATAGATAGAGAGAATGGAAAAGAAACATGTTGTGCTAGTCATTATGATAGTTAAACTTGAAAAACATGATAACTCATACTATATTTTCTCCTGCAACGTCATTAACAGGCTTCCCGTCTGTCTTGGTGTGAGTTGGTATATAAAGTTTTGCTCGGCTAGGTGCAAACCCAGAGTCTACCTCGGCTAGGTGCAAACCCAGAGTCTACCTCCTGTTTTGTTATCAGTCTATATATCAACTAATTGTGTAACTCAAAAAACATAGCAAGTTGAAAATATGAAACAAGAAACCGACTTTAAGTACCAGTTCATGAGCATGTCGCGCATAAGATTTTGATCCTGCTGTATGCACACTTGCACTCTTGTCTCCACCTCTCTTATTCTTCAAATTAAGATTCTTTATTTTCACATGCACACATACAATAAAGAACAATAATAATCACATTCAAAGTTTTAAGTCCTTTAATTCTTGTCAAGCCACTAGAAAATTATATACTTCATACCTTTCCCTCCTCTGAGAACCAATAACGAACAAGATCTGCAAAGTGCTCATGATTAACTGTTGGAGGTGCTGTCGCAACAATTTGTGCAACTGTCTTTGCCTTGTCGAAGTATTTACCTTTTAAGGTGCATCGCCAATCTCGCAATCTCGTCCCTAATAACTTCAAAGTTTTTTTCTTGATTGCCTCTCTTGCTGAATCATTTTCAGGAATTGCAAACTTCGACTGCAGTGAAGTAACAAAAAAGCATTCAAAGACAATTTCAAAAAATAAACGAACTCAAGTACTACACCTATATTAGGAATTTAATACCTGAATGATATTCCAACAAGCTTTTTTGTAGTGTAGTGGCACTTCATGCCAATTGCAATTAATTAGGCATAAGTGGGGTTTCTTTGCAACAGTTCCTATGAACCTAGTGAACACACCACCTTCGTTTCCAACAGGAACAAAAGCTAAATTGAATTTTACAATAATTCGTTGTGTAGGTGGGAGATTCCAAACATCTGACAAACGTGTGATTCCTCGTTTGTTACGCACACCTGATTCATCTAATCGATAAAAAGAAAGTTCAATATTCAGTTGGATAACTTGTACAGTTTTTTTGTTTTTTATTGACAAACAACTTATATATATGAAGCATCATGGCAGCAACTGTAGATTAATGAAACCATACCAAAACAGAAACTAGCAAAACCAGAATAGCAAAAGTCAATCCTAAGTTCCAAACTTTGATAACATGAAGATGATAGAATCTCAAACACCTCTTAGCCCTCCTAAAATTAGGAGTTGTAAAGAGAATAGCGACAAAAACGGGTATTAGTTATGCCTTACTCCTAAGGAACATGCATGAGAGCAATAGGATCAATTCTATTTCTGTTCCGATGCCTGTCATGCAGCTCTCTGTTCTGTAGCATCCTGATGTAGTTCTGCTGTTGCTCTCTGTTATGTTGTTGATTGCTATAGCTTCCTAGTCATGTTGATATGTTCTACGGCTATGAAATGTTTATGATTCTTGCAAATTGCTATCCATGATCAGTTTATGGCCTTAAACGTGATCCCTCAACTGTGTAGCTATAGGTTTGATGATGTGTTTACTGCTACCCTTTGGGGGTTGTCCCTTGGGATGTTTAAGGCTTTCTAGGGGGCTTATCCCTAGCTTTCTTTCTTTTTTCTTTTGCTACCTGTTAAATGCAATATATAGGTGAAGTAGCAGGACACAAATTTGGTGCATCATAAGTGTCTGCTGTTATGGCAACCGCTCTTCATGTTTGACTCTACTGCTATTTGTAGTACTGCATGTTCTGATCCTGCTTTGGGAGCCGTCCAGATTGGGTTCTGTCCAGTTCTAAGGCTGCCCAAGTGCTGCTAAATTGGTCCTTATCATGGCTACTGCTGCTTGTGTAGTGGCTGTCTTGCTGCTGCTGCTATTTAGTTACTGTTTTGCTGCTGCTTGTGTTCAGTTCAATAGGTGTTGGGCTTTATGGATTGTTAGCGTGGTGGTATGGCAGAGTGATATTTTGTAGACACTAAATGCTAAGGAATCTAGAATGTTTACAATCTGTTTTCATTTCAAGGCTTATGTAATAGTATCCAACTCAAATCTTAAGGTCGGTACTTAATGAGATAGCAAGATGATGAATTCTAGAGAGAGAGTGAAAGACGGAGATAATAAGAGTGACTAGAATAAAAGTCAAAGCATTTACATCATACCAACCTGCAATACCAACTTCACACTCTGCAATTAGATCTTCATCTACATCTTCATCTGGAGGCTGTGAGGAGTTTTGTGATGGAGCATGAGAGGCGTTGGATCGGGTACATCATACGGATCCACGTGGTAGTTGAACCTGTGAAGTGGTTTGTGGTTGGGCAATATGTGAAGCGGTATTTGGTTGGGCAACCTGCGAAGCACCACGTGATGCTGTAGGAAGTGGAATATCGTGTGATTGAAGGGATTGGAAATGTACTCGAAGCAAGTACGCCACATTTGCAGAGCCATCTCTACCAAAATAAACAAATTCAAATGCAATATCACTGATAAATATGAAATAAATGCAATTCCATCAGAATGAAGACACCAATATACTATGCAAACATCATGAGAACTGGTCTTTCACTTAGATTTAAACAAAAACCACTAAACTTGAACAAAAGTTTTAAAAATAATAGTCTAAGCCACAACAATATTAAAAGATCCATAAAAGTAATAAAAAAAACTTCGCAGCAGCCCTTCTACTAAACTAGACATCCCCATCAGACTCTGAGTCATCCATCATTTCCAAATCAATGGTAATTCCGTCTGCATCATTCCTCGACCAATGAAGGTTCTCATTCATATTAGTAGCTATGTCTTCAATTATCAAATTATATGTCTTGTTTTCATAATATGTGCCAGCATCACCCTCTTCACTTTCACCATTACCAACGTCATACACGTCCCTCGCTTTTGTCCTGACTGCAATAACCCATTCTTTCTCTCTGACATCTTTCACATAATAAACTTGGGAAGCTTGGGAAGCCAGAATGAATGGCTCATCCTTCAAGTGCTCTCCTGTATGTATCAAATGTGAAAAATTCACAAGGACAAATCCATATTCATCAGTCTTACAATCCCTATTGGAATTGACGTTGGCCCAATTACATTTGAATAGAACATATCGCAACTTGTCAAAGTAATTCAACTCAAGAATGTCTGTTAAGACACCGTAGTACATAGTTCCCCCTTCAGTGGCCACACAAACCCCACTATTTTGAGTTTTTTTGGTCTCCTCACTATCTTTCGTTCAAAACTTGAAACCATTAATGACATATCTTTTGAATCGTCTAGCTTCAGTGTTGGGGCCTTGAGCTAGCCATTTAATTCTATCAGGAAGTTGTTGTTTTCTTGTGTCGTTCATAACACCAACCTGCCATTTTATAAGGATAATTAAAAACAAGTATAACCAACATCTAAAGTCAAATTTCTAGTAATTCTTAAGTTGAGGATATAATACTTACATAAGAGCGAAACTAATCGCAAAACTGTTCTGAATGAATCTTATTGATAACTTCATCAGTGAGACGTCGAGGACGATTTTTCCTCTTTATATGCTCCTTATGTTCTCTATGTATAAAAAGGTAACTTGAGTTAACACTTTTTAAATTGAGCACACTATATATACCAGACTCAGAAATAGTACTTACACGCAGAATGGCATGATTTCATCACTGTTGAATAAGACATAACGATGTGCTTGCGTCCAGGACTTCTGATCAAGTTCAATATACGAAATTGATCCAGTAGAATTTTCAACATTTCTTGCCGAACGATTGAATATCGTCTCGACAGAACCAAATATCGTGAACAGAAAGTTAAGCACTCATCGGCTATGTATCCTTCTACAATGGAGCCTTCTGGACATGCTTTATTTCACACATAAGACTTAAGTCGATGGAGGTACCTATGGATTTACATATTTACATAAGTAACTAATAAAAGATGATGGAAGGGGTATAAAGAAACATAAATGAGCATGCCAAACCTCTCAATAGGGTACATCCATCGGGTATTGGACAGGCCCAGCAAGTTTAGCCTCGGTAGCCAAATGGACGACGAGATGCACCATAACGGTAAAGAATGAGGGAGGAAAAATTCTTTCCAAATTGCATAAAGTCACTGCAATTTGAGACTCAAGTCGCTCAAGCTCTTTCACTTGCAAGACTTTGGAACATATCACTCTAAAGTAACATGATAATTCAATTAGTGGAGACACGACATTTTTCAGCAAACACCCTCGCAATGCTATTGGAAGAAGTTGTTGCATTAGTATATGGGAGTCATGACTTTTCATACCGGTAATCTTCCGTTTTTTAAGTTCAATACAACGTGAAAGATTAGAAGCATAACCATCAGGAACTTTTACCTGCTTCAAAACTTTCAAGAAATTATCTTTCTCTTTCGAAACCATTGAGAAGTAAGCTGGTGGCAAATATGTCTTATTGGAACCTAACATCTGTGGGTGAAGTTCATGCCTTATCTCCCAATCTACTAAGTCAAGGCATGCCTTTAGGTTATCCTTTGTCTTTCTATCCATATTCAACAAAGTACCAATCACATTATCAACTACATTTTTTATTATGTGCATCACATCCAAATTGTTATGTAATAACAAATCTGGATAGTATGGCAAATCAGAAAATATACTTCTCTTGGTCCATGGTTCTTTCGCCTCTCCATTGGCCTGCTTGTTTCTTGGGTTTTTCACATTATCCGTTGTATTTCTAGATCTGCATTCAAGATGTTGTGTGTACATCATGACCTCATTTCCAGATAACATGCGAGGAGCCAGTTCCATTTCTTGATTCCCATCGAATGATATTCTGTCTTTACGAAATCTGTGGTTTATATCAAGAAAGCGCCTGTGACCCATAAAACAATATTTCCCTCCATTTTTTAACCAGCGAGAAGTAGTGTCATAATTGCAAGAAGGGCCCGCGAGAGCACCCTGAGTATTCCAACCAGACAAATAACCATAAGCAGTTAAATCATTTACTGTCCACATAAAGGATGCGCGTAATTGAAAGTTTTGTTTAGAGGAGACATCGTAAGTTTCAACTCCAACCTCCCATAGCTCCTTCAATTCCTCAATTAAAGGCTACAAATAGACATCTATATTCTTTGATGGTGAGCTCGGCCCAGGAATAAGTAATGATAAGATGAAATTAGATCTTTTCATGCACATCCATGGAGGCAAATTATACGGTATCAAAATTACAGGCCAAACACTGTAACTAGTACTCATATGCCCATAAGGGTTAAACCCATCAGATGCTATTCCCAATCTCACATTGCGGGGTTCAGAGGCAAAAGCTTTATTTTTAGAGTGAAAATATTTCCATGCTGGAGTATCAGCAGGATGCCTCATTTTACATCCTTTGTCCGACCCTCAGTGTGCCATTTCATAGCTTCAGTTGTTTTTAATGTCATATAAAGTCTTTGCAATCTTGGTTTCAAAGGCAACCACCGCAGAACCTTTGCAGCCTTTTTCTTTACTTTTTTGGATGAAGTACTTGAATTAGGCTTCAACTTATCATCATTTGTAGCCCACCTTGAAGCACCACATTTTTTACAAAAATCATCATTTGCATGTTCCTTCCAAAATAGCATACAATCCTTAGGACAAGCATGAATCTTTTCATAGCCAAGACCCAAATCCTTGATAATCTTCTTAGCTTCGTAACAGTCCTTCAGCAATTTAGCATCGGGAGGAAGTATAGCTTTCAATAATTGGAGAATCATTGTAAATGTCTCGTTGCTCAACCCCCTAAGACACTTTAAGTGATACCAATGCATGATGTTTGACAACTTGCTAAAATTCTGGCAACCTTCATAAAGAGGTTGTTTCGAGTCTTTGAGCAACTCGTAGAATCTTTGTGCATTTTTATTAGGTTCTTGTGCAGGTTGCTCACTTGGACCTTGGCTAAAGGGTTCTGCTTCATTTGTGTCATCTCTAATGTCATCCGTTGATCGAGTATGCATGTAAAACACATCATTCAGCATCTCTTCTATGTCACCAAACTGAAGTCCTATTTGTTCAATAGGAGTCTCACAAGTTTTGCTAGAAGTTGGTGCCGAGATAGTTTCGCCATGATAATACCAACAATCATAACCTTGACTAATGCCAAGTGAGACTAAATGATCATGGACAACATTGAGGCTCAACATGAATGAATTCACACATTGAACACATGGACATAAAATTGTTCCCTCGTTCGACGCATTGAGAGAAGTAAAATGTAAAAAGTCCATAACCCCTTGCAAATAGTCTCTTGACGATCTACTCTTCGTCATCCAAGTCTTATCCATTGGTTGAGCATTAACTAAAATAATGTAGGGAAAAATGTCATCCAACTAAAAAAAGAGAATAAATTATCAATATGAACATTCTTAGCTACTACAACAAAAAGGGGTTTTGGGGGCACTTCTTACAGTGGGGTAATGCTTTTTGACCACCTTAAATCTATTGAGGCAGTAGATGTTGCCTCCGAAACAAGGGTTTATGCGACACATTAGAGTACCATGTAAAACCCTACAGTGGGGTAACCCCACTTTTTTTTTTCTTTTTTCATGTTTTCAGTTTTTATGTCATTGGGATAAAACAAGATTCATACATGCAGAGTCGAAATCGGTCGCGGAGGTTTCAAAAAATGATCTGTACGAGTGCATTCACTTCGTTTTGCATGCAATGGCCACTGTACTACGCTTAATATTGAACAAAACCACTGCTAAACCCTTCCCCCAATTTTCAAAGCCCTAATTTCTAAACAACCAAACAAAATCCCAAACCCTCGAACTGAGAATCTTAGTCCATCAGTACATATGCAATGTTCAGAGAGAGGGAGAGAGAGAGTCGTACCTCGGCTATGGAGTATACACCCAGAGCATCTCCTGAGACGATCTAAATGTGGAAGAAATTGAGTATGGCTGTGATGGCACACGCAGGACAGAGAGAGAGAAAGAGAGAGCGCAGGAGAGGGAGCGAGAGAGAGGGATACGACAGGATTTACAGATTTATTTTCATTTGGAGGAATTTCGGTCCATCGCGTCATTAATTTGGCGGAATGGTTCAGCGACCATTAATTTGGTGGAATTGGTTTCCGTGGGAAATTTGGGGACTTCAATTATTTTGGAGAAGAACCTTGCTACTGGCACACCCAATCTGTGCACAGATTGTGCACAAATTGCGTTGTGAGGCTCATTAAGGGTTCCATACAAATATTTCAATCCGTTAATTATGTTTAAAACATTTTTTCAAGGGTTTCCGCGAAAATTAGCTCAATCCGATACCTATAAGTATTTGATCTAATCATCTAACTTTTCATTCGGATTTTTAGAGAATGAAAAGTTAGACGATTAGATCAAGTACATATAAGTGTCAGATTGAGCTGAGTTTTTGTGGGACCCTTGAAAAAATATTTTAAACATAATTAACGGCTCGAATCACTTGTATGGGACCCATAGTGGGCCCCACATAAAAATCTGTGCATGATCCATGCACAAATTTGCTTTGTCCATAGACTTTATGTTTGGACGAACAAAATCTATTCTTATTCAATCAATTATATTTTAATAATAGTCGATCTGAATCATTAGGATTTCACGTCACACTGATTCCATCAGTATCACCTAAATCGAAGATCATCAGATATCGACGATCACCTGATCGAACAACATTTGATGCATCCTGAGGCATTAAAGTGCTAGATTGCAATATTCAACTCCCCACTTGAGTCTTTTTCTTTTTAATCACAACCGTCCATATTTTACATATTATGGAGTACATTATTCATATCCAAAATGAAGTCAATCGGGTGTCGATACACACTTGATCTGACAAAAAACACATTTTCTTAATGAAATTGTGTCTCAATGAAGAAGCTTTTGAAACCCGATCGAGTCAATTTTTTTACAAGAATGATATAACCAACAAGGAAAACAAAATCAATGGTCTGGATTGTTGTAATTGTGTCATGATCGAATGGCTACCATATGTTCAAATACATCACAATACTTAGTTTATAAACAGTTACATTGAACGTATATAATTTAAAGGTTGTTGCCAACTAAATTTGTACAGTGGTCAATCCGAACCGTTAGGATTTCGCGTCTCACTTATTCCATCATTGTCACCAAAATCGGTGATCATTGGATATTGGCTACCATTAGATCGGGCAACATTTGATGCATCCTGAGTCATTAAAATATTAGATTGCAAGACCCAACCTCGAAAGATTCTTTATTTTTCAATCCGGACCATCTATCTTTTACATAATATGCAGTTTATCAATCCTACCAAGAATGAAGTTGATCGAGTATCGCTACACATCTGATCGAACGATAACAATCATCCAAAATACAAATTGCATCCTAATGAACGAGCTTTCCAAACCCATACGAGTCAAATTTTTACGATAATGACTTAATCAATAAGCATAACGAAATCAGTGGCTTCGATTGTTAAAATAGTTTTGTCATATTTTGATTCGCTAAATAATAGTATCAAAGAATATTAGAAAATGTATAACGTATAATATAATTACACATTGTTTGGTGATCTTTATTTGAGCCTATTCCAATGCTTTTTCCGGGGTGATAGTAACTGAGAGGTCTATTCCAGCGCTTTTCTTGGGTTGCTGGTAAATGTCCGGTCAATTCCAGCGCTTTTATTGGGCCGCTGGGAAATGGTCGGTCTATTCCAGCGCTTTTGGTTGGGCCGCTAGAAAAGCCTTATTCTAGCAACGGCTAGAAAAGGCGCTGGTATAGATCTCTTATTGCAGCGCTTTTTCGAGCCGCTGGTAAAAAAAGCGTTTGAGATATCCCATATTTCTTGTAGCGATTTAGATTCAGATTTTCACCATATACAATCAATTCCCAATATCCGACATTTAATTCCTGCACCTAAGTAATAGTTTCCAACATAAAACATCAGTTTCAGCAACCTAAAATCCATTTTTCAGCACAGGATTCGAATTTCCAGCAACTAATAAAAATTCCAGCACCTATTACTCACAGTTTTAACATCCAAAAACTATTTCCAGCATTCTTTTACAGCCATCACAAAGCTTTACTAGACCCCATTAGAAATGTTTTCAACCTAGGTGCAAGATAAATTAATAACTCCCTCACGCAGGATAATTTTTCCAAAGTAGTCATTAGCAACTTTTAGCAGCAACAACAAACAACGGCAACAACACTACCCCAATTCGGTTCCCTTTTTTTTTTCCTTTTCCCCCGCTTCTCCTCATTAATCAATTTAATCAAAATTTAACCCCAAAATCAAATCTTTCATATTCACCTAAAAGAGAGACTAAGAATACCTGCAATCACAACTAACAATTCCAGCAGAGAAAAGGAACAAGGAATAGCCCTAGTTAGGAGTACTTAGAACCCAATTGATTCTCAAAATCCCAAAGTCACTCAATTCAATTACAAGATATGTTACTGATCAATATGGGAAAAAAAACTAAGAATTACCTACCGAGATTAGAACTTCTGTTATCGTTAATCCTATCTTCCTCGTTGCCTCTCACTGCGCCTTCTTTTTCTTTTCTTTTTTTTTCTCCTGTACGATTTCTTCTTCTTTCTCTTTTTTTTATTATTTTCCACTAGATTTGTATCACACACATGCACAACAAGGGCTCTCCACGTGCACACACAGCACATGCCTTTTTTTTATTTTACACCTAAAACCCAATAGTTCTAGGACAGCCAACGACGACGTTAACAACGTCTCAATCCGCAACAAGCTGTGCAAGAAAGACAGCTAGACATCTACTCACACTCACACACAAGATTTGAGACAACAAAATTTTACTGTTGAGCAAATAACGCAGAGATTAGAGCAGCGCCGTCTCTCACAACAAAGGAGAAGGTCAACAAATCGTCTAGAACAGCTCACTTCACCTGTTCATGATCGGCAGAGAGTGAGATGGCGTAACAGAGCTACGAGCTGCAAGTTTTAAGCAATGAGCAACGTCAACAACAATTGGTACGACGACGATCAAACTACAACCAACGACACAACACAGGTTATATACTAGTAGAGGTTGGGACACGCGCAATGCATGCGTACTGGACAAGACGGATTTCACAACATTTGTGAAAATTTGATCAAACAATAAGTGAGAAGCATTTTTACAAGAATGTTGTAAAAATCTGACTTGCACATGCATTGCGTGTGCTCCGGCCTCTAGTTCTAATATATAAAGGGAGAGCACCAATTTAGTGTCTCTCATTTTTGAAGCCCCATCACAAAAATGATTTTCACTTTTGTCCAAAGATATTGAAGACTTAACAATATTTTACTGTCTATTCTAATACGTACATAAATGGAGAGTACCAATTTGGTGGCTCCCATTTTTAAAGCTCTGTCACAAAATTAATTTCCACTTTTTACAAAGGTATTGAAGACTTAACAGTATTTTACTATAGAATAAAGTAACTACTTGGCTAAAATTTCCACTCCAAATGCCACTCCCCTGGTTACCAAAAAAAAAAAAAAACAGTGGTTTTCTTCACTTCCCTTTTCTCTGTAACAGTCAGGTATAGCCTCTTCCCTCCTTTGCAAACCTGTAATGCTACTGGTACAGCAGCGCCGCACAGACCACTTTTGCGTCTGTCTCGGGTTCCGCAAAGATGATCGGAACCGCTCATTTTATTCAAAATACTTCGTTTAGGATCCCTGTAAAAAATCATCTCAATTCGATATTGGGAAGGGTGTTAACAAATCATCCAACTTTGCTTCAAAATTTAGGCTTTGAAGCAAAGTTGGATGATTTGTAACACCCTTCCCAATATTGGATTGAGGTGATTTTTTACAGGGACCGTAAACGAAGTATTTTGAATAAAATGAGCGGCTCCGATCATCTTTGCAGGACCCGAGACGGATGCAAAAATGGTCTGTACAAGACTACTGTACAAAAGCTGTTGTACATGTAGCAGCGTTCTTTGCAAACTGGTACTCCATTATGTACAACATAATTTCTGTTCTGCAACTCAAAATAAGTACTTATTTTTTAAGAAGGTAATTTCAAGCTCAAAAATAATGTGTTTACACAAATAATTTTCCTACCAATATGGATCTTGTTTGATAGACCCCATCAAGATCTTTTATACGGTGCAAAAAAAATTAAAAATATATTTTTCATTTACATTATTTTTGAATTTGAAAATGTTAAATAAACTGCTTATTTTTTAAGAAGATTTCTGAAACGGGACCTGACCCATCCCTCTCATCTTCTTAAATGGTGTGGGGCTATGGTATGGTCGAGAGAGAAACAACAGAAACTACAATCTGTGGACTGCGAAACCGAGTCAAGAGAGAAACAGCAGAAACTACAAGCGTTGTTGAAGAGAACTTCGGTCTTCAGGTGAGGTGCACAGCATCGTGCTGTGCATTTTTGAGCTGTCGAATCGTGCATCCGACGGCTTAGATCTTATCTCGACAACCAACGATCGAAAGTCGTTTATTGTCGAGATGCAATCCGAGCCGTCGAATGCACGATTCGGCAGCTCGAAAGTGCGCAACACGAGACTGCGTACATCACTGCACAGCACCATCCCCAATTCCGTTGAAGAGATGTTTGACTTTTAAATCTTCTTCCTTTATTTACTTCATAGTTCACACTTCACATGCTTTTTACTTTATTTTTTTACATTTATTTTCTTGGTTTTTCCTCTCTTGGTTTTTCTTTTGACGATGCTTAGTTATATTCAGATTCATTAAAAAATTACGTTGCTAACCTTTTTGTGGTAAATTAACATTGCAAATGTTCAGTTTGTTGTTTTGCGATAAGTCAATTCTTTTGGTCTCCAGTAGCACTTGAATATGCATTGCGTGTGCCTCTCAAACGCTAGTAAAGGCTTAAATTGGTTTGTTGAGGAGAGAGAAGAAAATCCCACCTTTGTGGAGGTGGTTAGTTTAATTTTAAATTGGTTCCAATGTTTAAGGGAATCTAATTTAATCTTATTGGTTATTTGCCCCATGTTCTTAACGGTTGCTACAAAATTGGGGAATTTGAGACACGTGGCAGATCGTTATTCGTTTGATCAAGAATAAGGAGAATCTTGGACTTAGGCAAAGAGACACATGGCAGCAGAGGAGGAGTTTTCTGAGGGTAATGGTTCGAGGACGTGGGGGAGTTGTTATTCAGCCATTTGAGGGAGAAGTTTTTCAGCGCCAGGTGGGCACTGGCCACGTGATGCCGAGCACCATCTCGGCTGTCCAAATGTATTTTGGACAGTTTAAGTCTGTTTTGGGTAAATTTTGTGTATAAAATTATCAAAACACTCCCGCTTATGCCCAAATAGATTTGGGTCGTTCAAAACACATTTAGACGGTCGAAATGCGTGCTTGACACCACGTGACCAGTGCCTGCTCGGTACTGAAAAATTTCTCCATTTGAGGAGACTACTAGAGCCTATAAATACAAGACTTCGTGAATTTTGGAAGGTGTCCACGCACCAAAAAGCTCACAGCAGCCATACAATTTGCTTAATTAGTTCAATATCATCCCTGGTTATCTAAGCTAGAAGTTTTTTTTTTTTTTTCTTTTTCTTTCAATCACTTTAGCCATTAATTTTCCGTTGAATTGTTAAGTCCTCTCCATTGAGGCAAGTTGAATCCAGTCGTTACTTCATTTTTCTCGTTGAGTTTCATCCAGTCGCTTGTGCGTAGGAGGTTTAGATTAGGCGTTATTCTTGATCAAAATTGGAGTGGTTTTTGCTCCTGGCACGCGAGCATTTTTACTCATCCTGCACCATCTTTTGTTAAGCCTCTATTTCTCCTGCTTCTTGGAGAGAAGTGGTGCAACAGAGGGCCTAGGTCCTAAGGAGCAAAAACACTTGACGTAGTTGCTCGGCGAACTCCAAGACCATCTCGGTCATTGCGCAAATATGTTTTGATTTGGGTTTAGGTCTTTCGTTTTTCAAGTTGGTTTCTTGCCAATTTGGCTCTTTTTCCCCTTCCGGATCTTGGGTGGCTTGCTTTGTGCCGGTTCGTCCCGGATCCATTTAATCTTTGTATATCGATTTGCAGATTAATTTCTGAATTAATCTCTTGTACTCCACTTTAATTATTCCCCCTCGATCGCTTTCACTTAGGCTTCATCCCCACTTGCTCCACTAATCACTACTGTATATCATTCTTCCCTTTATATATTCCTTCTTTCTCTTCTTCAATATTCCCCACCCTTTGCAACCACCTTGATCACTATCTTTCCAGTTTTGTCAACTCTCTCTCTCTCTCTCAATGGCGTGTAACCTTAAGGTTTGGTTAATGGTGTCATTCATATTATTGCCATCGGTTTTTGGTGTGCCACAAGTGCCTTGTTTATTTATCATGGGGGACTCATTGTTTGATAATGGAAATAATAACGACCTTGTAACCGAGGCAAAAGCCAATTACCCACCTTATGGCATAGATTTCCCCCAAGGGCCTACCGGAAGGTTTTCCAACGGCAAAAACATGGCGGAGTTTATCGGTATGGTATCTTTTCTCCTCCCTGTGCTTCTCGCTTCAATTTAGTACTGTTTCTGGAAAACTTTCTAACGAGTTTCTCTTTCGTTTTGAGATGACCATCGATCAGTTCGATATCTTGGGAAACTAGTACTATCATGGAAAATGTATTCCAACATAAACCATTACTATTTCTGAAAAAAATTTATTCAAGAATGAAGAACGGGAAATTAAAACAAAGTACGATAAACGAAAGGATATCACTCATTATTGTACTCTTGGACTATTCCTCAAAACATTTAAATTTCTGTTACTTTTTCACAAGAGAGAAAGAAGATTTCGACCTCGAAGGACCATAAAAAAAAATTCTCACTATACCTAAATGTAAACTTTACCAATGTGCAAGGAAAAAAAATTGTTCCAAAAAATGAACTTTGTGCGTTGTACATATTTTTTCGCGAGGAGAAATACCAATTATATTTACCTAGTTTGTACTCTCAAGCTTCTGACTTTGATTAATCACATAATTTTACTATAGGCCGAGGCACACGCGATGCGTGTGCAAATCAAACTTTGTCAAAATTGGATCAAACAATAAGCATAAGCGAGAAGCTATTTGCAAATTTTGACAAAATTCAACTTGCACACGTATTGAGTGTGTCCCAGGCTCTAGTATTTACAGAGTAATTGTAAAATGGTGGGCTTCTTTTTTTTTTGATTTTGTATTTATCCCTATTAGATAATAAACTGATCGAAAGTGTTTAAAGTAAGGAGAATTATGTACATACCGACAAACGGAACCCAGATCACACACAATACGCATGATATATATAAGCATGTGCAAGTCGTAAAATAATCCGGTAAAATTCATAATTTAAATTTATCGACCGAATAGCAAGATTATCTTAACTCACCAATTTTGACGACAACTACGTACTTCGAAATAAATGTAACATTCTATATGTTTCAATTCAAGCAATTCCATGGCTTAAAATCAAACAACACACTTTAACTCCAGAGTAAAGAGAGGATGAGAGATTGGCTTTTGGATTTTTATGTCACAAAATATCCTTCATAATCGTGAGATGACATTTAAAAAAAAAAAAATTCATCCCTCTAGAGTTAGCTAGGTACCCCAAAAACAAAAGGAACCCAAATCTAAGAAACCCATATTCAAATATTAAATGCCATGTAGACTTAAAAAGAAGACGGTGACGAACACAAATTAGTCTTTCATGGAACATCGTGGCAACCCAATATTATAAACTCCATATATGCTATTCTAATTAAAAAATAAAAAAATTAGATCGGCTAAATTAAAGACACAGATCAAAGAAATAAACATATCAAAATATACCTGTATCCATCTACCTCCATACACTTCGCTTACAAGTCATCTCTCCCCTATTAGATAGGTTAGAAGACGTTCTAGTGGAAGGGAAAGTGACGTGGGGTGGGTAGTTACTAGGTTAGATGGTAATTTGGGATGGAGTCTTATTCCAACCAATGCATTGGTCCAGGTATCTCCGGGCCACTATTTGCCCTAGGTACGTTTTGTACGGGGCACAAACGGTGGTGTAATGACCTAGCTCACCATGGAGACGCTTTTTTAAGTCCAAAGTCGACTTTGAGCACCAAAGCCAACGCTTCAAACTATACATTTTAGGAATTAAGCACGAGTGTATTTATCATGCTCATGACTGATTGAGTACGTACAACTTGATTTGGCAGCTGAACTTCTAGGGTTTGGCAAGCCTATTCCCCCATTTGCAAGTACTACTGCAACAGATGATCAGGAGATTCTCATGGGCGTAAATTACGCATCTGGTGCAGCTGGGATTCGTGACGAAACCGGACACCAACTGGTAATTAATGAACAACTATACGTACTTAATTGACTAGGACTACTAGTTTCAGTCTTCAAATGTTATAGTATTTCAACATTGGCAGAAGCAAATTAATTGGCTAATATCTCAATTTGATTCTTTGTAAGATCCGAATATATAGCATCATACGATAGATATGGATGAACTAAAACTTTGGCTTTGGTTCCAAATAATATTAGGAATGATCCTTAAAACAACTGTGATATTGTCACGCCCTCAATTTTTCAATATAAATAATGATAAGATTTGAAATACAAATCCTCACAACAGTATATATCATACCCCAAAATACGATATGGTGCCCAATTCCATAAATACAACGAATCAAAATAGAAAATACATAACAATGCGATTTAGTTTACAAGGATAATAGAGTACTCTCCAAAGATAGCTTTAAATCATAACTACAACATGCACTCCAAGCACTCCATGACAGTGACCTGCAATGTACCTGAAAATGATAGGTTGAGCTACACTAACCCAGTAGAGAATTCTATGCTCAAACTATATGTAAATTTGATGAATCATGCACCATGAATGAGTAAATATCGACAGATACGCCCAAAGTAAGAGTGACTACCAACAAGCTGCAAGCTATAGTCTAAGGGTCCTAGACTTCACATATATGTCACTAACCGTTTGCTTCTTTGACTAAATACATTAATAAATTCACGTCCTTCCACATTTGTCTATAATCAATTCAAAATCATCTTATTATTTTTCGTATGGTACTACAACCTTTCTCGTGTCCACATTGATCATCATCAAATCCTTTATTACAAAACCTTTCCTTTTGATTTCTAAACAATTCAAAGAAAACTCACGACCATTGTAGGCCAAGCTCTGTTGATTCGGGCTGAATACCGGAGTCCGTTGATTTGTGCCCAAATACCAGAAACCGTTGATTCGCTCAAGAATAGCCGAAGGATTTTTAATAGAAAAATCCTTTTCCCGTTTTAAACAATCTAGTTTAGTAAAAACCAATCTTTCTTTCGTTCTCACAAGATCTCATATCATATCAATCAAAGTTTTTGCATGAATCGCACGTACCCCGGGACACATCACATATAAGTGATGCACATTCATAAGCTCTGGGACACATCACATGTAAGTGATGCCCATTCATAAGCTCCGGGACACATCACATATAAGTGATACTCATAGTGTCATATCTCGTCATATCCATACGTGTCAGTCAATCAATCGGTCACAATTTAATCATCCTAAACAATTTTATCACAATATCGATTACACTTCAAGCATCCTAAACGATCTATCAATCGACCACATTGATTACATTTCAAAACGTTCCAAACTGTCAACCATATCAAGATTCCGACTAATTAATTAATACACACCCTTCCCATTAAGCATACCACAATACCACACGTCATCACCGTACCTCTAAGTACACTCCCGTACCTTCACATATCACATATCAACCCACGACTAGACTCTGCGATGCCCGGTATTCTAGTTTCTATACTTGGAGTCAGTAAAGCATATGCTAAAGAAATCTAAAGAATTCTACGAGTCGAGAGAAAACGAATTGCAATACTACCCATTGGATCCCTTGACATGTTTAGGTGTATCGTTCGTATTCAATGTGTAATAACGTCCATTTCTCATTTCTTAACACAACGAGTTCACTCTAGCCCACTGGATACCACTCTAAGTGAAAAACAAGTAATACTCTCCAAAACACTTGAAAGAATATGTAAACAAATCCATTAGAGTCGATGAGAAACTTCAGAATGTGATTTGGAAGGCGTAGGAAAAATAGCTTGAAGACACTGTAGCAGCTCAACCATCTACCGGTAGGTGAATGAGTCCTACCGGTAGAAGAGGAGAATTTTACACTTGTCCTACTGGTAGGTGAATGAGTCCTACCGGTAGAAGAGGAGAATTTTGCACTTGTCCTACTGGTAGGTGAAAGTTCCTACCGATAGAAACTGGAAACAGAAAGGCCAACATTTTCACGAAACAACTTTGTACTTATCAACTCCTATCGGTAGGTGGATGAATACGTTTGAGCTGTTGCAGTACGTTTGAGCTGGTTATGGAAACTTGTCCTACCGGTAGATGAAAAGTTCTTACCGATAGAAATGGTGTTTTTCAGGCGATTTCGACAGAAATTTTCAGATTTCAATCCAACTCTAACAACAACCAACACAGGCTCGAGAAAGACAAAGAAACATTCAAATAGCATATAAAGAGAGGTAGAATTCCCTACCTCAAGTCGGAAGGTGAAACCCAAGCGATTTGGACGAGCCCTGACTTTCGGAACCTCAAAATCAATCGAATACTCATTTCCTAGCTAAACCCCACTGAATACAAGCTCAAGATCACGTACAGAGGGAGGATGAAGGCCAATTCATGGGTTTTGAGGTTGGAAGTGAAATTTGAGAGTGGGAGGGAGAGAAATGGAAAAAGTTGAGAGAGGGACAGAGAACGGGAGAGAGAGAATGAAATGGGGGAAATGGGAAATAATTTCCCCCGGCACACACACATATACACACATGCACTATATCACACTAAAACCCATATTTTTCAAACTCTTGCACATTTAACCTCTACATTCACATTTACGTCATTTTCTACCATTTTTCCTCAATTACAAACATTAAAATTAAATAAAGAAATTTACGGATCTCTACAGATATAAGAACGGAAATCAATAATTTCATATACTTAATTATTTCAAATAGGGTTTTTTTTTTTTTTGCGCGTTAAAGACACTATTAAGGCATTTGCATATAAGTGTTGGTCGGAGGACATTTGATTTATTTATTTATTTTGGAGTAATTGACTTCCAAACTGAAAGTATACGTGTGTGGCGAGATTTTTTAATAAATTAATTAAATAGCTTTTCCATAGAAACAGTTCCATCGTTGTGCTTATTTATTTAATTTATTTTTTTGGTCAAGTAGAATATGATTCAATAACTTAGGCCCTGTTCTAGAAATCTTCTTAAAAAATAAGCAGCTTATTTCACATTTTGAAACTAAAAAATAATGTAAATGAAAAATAATTTTTCAATTTGTTTTTTATCGTATAAAAGATTTCATCGAGATCTTTCAAACAAAATCCATATTGCATATTTTAAAATTTCAATAAAATCATTATTTTTGAGCTTGAAACTATCTTTTAAAAAATAAGGACTTTTTTTCGTTTGCAAAACGGGCTCTTAGACAATTAATCAACGTCAACTAGCCCGAAAAACGGAATACACAAAGTTCGACAAAAGAAGGCTACAAGGGAGCCCTAAACCTAGGTTCTAAGATGTCCAACACCCATGATATCCGCCAGGGCACAAATTCCCTAGCTACAAAAGGGATTCAGTTAAATCTATTGCCCCCAAAAAAATTTTGATTGGTATGAATCTACGAACCATCCATACAAGGAAAGTGTTACAATACGCGACTATCTATTTAAATTTGCACAATATGCACCCCTTGAAGTCCACGACTTTTGTATGCAAGTTCACTACAGATCATGTGCTCTTCCAAAAAAGTTCACTACAGATGTATTAACTTTCATTATTAGCATTTTTATAGATAGAAATTTTATGGTAAGGTGGAAGGAAACTGATATTAGCACTCTAATAATTGATGGAGACACTCCAATATCAGTGTAATTCGAAAGCCACTTTCCTTTTTTTTTTGAAATGCTTCTATCAACTTTTGAAGTGCCAATATCATTTTTCAAGGTTGAATTCAAGATTGATCGATCATGTTTTTAGGGCAAAGTCTACTTTGACCCCCTGTAGTTATCGCCATGTACGGATATCCCCCTCATGGTTCAAAACTGACCACATAACCTACCTGTGGTTTTAAAAATGTGCGGATAGACCCTCTGCCGTCATATTTTCCATCCATATTAATGGACACAGTATTAAAAGACCAATATATCCTCATCATGTCCCTTGATTTTTCTTCTTTTTTAAATCTAACCACACCATTACATATACCAAAAATTGAATCTAAACCGTCGATATTGTAAATTTTGACGAGTGCTACATCTATGCCAAAATTCAAGTTAATCAAAAAATGAAAAGCTCATGGTCAAATCGATTTTGTTATGAAATTAAAATTTCAAATTTGAATTTACTAAAAATTAGATCACTGGGTTATTGATGCCTGATCGAGATAATTTTTTACAAAGATACTCTATTCTTTATTTAATACATTATGAACGACTCAGATTACATTCTAGAGGCGTGTGAGATACACCTCCGTTAACATGGATGAAAAACATGACGGTAGGGGGGTCTATCCGCACATTTTCAAAACCACAGATAGGTCATGTGATCAATTTTGAACCATAATTGGGGTATCTGCATATGGCGATAACGACGGGAGGTGAAAGTGGACTTTGCCCATTTTTTAACTACTGTGCAAATTTTATGAAACTTCACACAAAAGTTATAAATCACCCAACTTAAGGTGTGCATATCGTATCACGTACACGTGCAAATAAGGACTGTTAAATATGCAAAATACTACTAATATTAATTCCATTTACTTGTTGCGCAGGGGGATCGTATTAGCCTGAAAAGACAGTTGTTAAATCACCAAACTATTGTATCGCGCATTGCCTCTCGACTTGGGAGTAAAGAAGCAGCTGCAGATTATCTGAGCAAGTGCATATATCTGGTTAATATTGGTAGTAACGATTACATAAACAACTACCTGATGCCACAAAATTACCCTAAAAGTGCGTTGTATAGCCCAGATCAATATGCCGACGTTCTTAACCAACAATACTCAGAACTGTCGAAGGTATGTGTTTTTTGGATCGATGTTCTCTTATTGGACTTCTATTTTTAATTCTTTTTTCTCTTTCTTTTAGGCCTTCTCTATGATTCAAGGTTTTTTTGTATCTAGGGTGACTTGCCTTAATGTATCATTTGTCGAGTTTTAATAAAAAAAATTTGCCGATAAAAACAAAAAGAACTGTTAAAGATATGTTTTAGAATGACTATCATCTCTGTTCTTCTACTCTTTATTCTTCTTGAAAGGGAAAGTTACACTAGTAGGGCCTATATAGTTTTTCCTTTCGTATTTTAGTTTTATTTTTATTTTTTTGAACAGCAAAATATTATTATTGATAAACTTAATAACGGGTATACGGAGGGAGGGAGAAGGGGAGAGAAATATTTCAGTTCTCACATTGCATACGTATTGAACTTCAACACACTATTCCATCTCTAATTGGTCCACTCTCTAATCGACGACACGCCAGGATCTCAGGTTATTACAATTTATTGTAGAAATTACATACATATCAACCAGTCGGATTTACGTACCGATGCAAATTAAAGTCGAATGATCCTCGAATGATTGAAGAACCTGGCCATTGATTTTACAAGAACTTTGAGCCCTTGGGGAAAATTATTCTCTCTCTCCTCACTGATTCAATCGTTTTATTCAACATCAGTAAAAGCAAAAAGCTTGAAAATGATCATTGGCACAGAAGGATTGTAATATATACACACACACACACACAACTTCAAGTAAGGTCGCCCTTGCCGTATTAAGTTAAGGACGTTCCTTTTCTGACTAATTTGCGATGATCGGAGCCGCTCAATATATTTAGAACGTGATTTTAAGAGTACTCGCTAGAAATCAACAGCAAAAAAAGATCGAAAAGGGCTTGATCCGAATAGTTTTTGTTTGTATTTTATTGAACGGTTCAAATAAAAACTGCTCAAATCAAGCCTTTTCCAGTCATTTTTCTGCTAATTACACGCAAGTGCCCTTAAAATCACATTCTGAACACATTGAGCGTCTCGGATCATTGAAATTTGGTTGGAAAAGGAGAGAAAAAGGGACGTCCGCATTTTATTTAAAATAATGACGGCATTATATATATATATATATATATCCACACACACGAGGCGGTTCCGGGGACACCTAAAAAAATACCTCATAGTTTCCGATCAAATTTTGATGATTCGAGCCACTCAATGTAATCAGAACGTGATTTTAAGGGTACCCTCGAGAAATCAGCAAAAAAAATGACTGGAAAGGGCTTGATCCAAACAGTTTCGAACAGTTTTTTACTGAACGATTCAAATAAAAACTGCTCAAATCAAGCCTTTCCCGGTCATTTTTTGGCTAGTTTCTCGCGAGCACCCTTAAAATCACATTCTGCACATATTGAACGGTTCGGATCATAAAAATTTGATCGGGAACTATGAGATTGAGATTTAAGGTGTTTTTTTGGGTGTCTTTTGAACCGCTCCGATATATATATATACACACACACTGAAAAGGTTCATGGTGGAATGGTCCACATAAATTTTGATACAAGATCAGTGTTCCCAAAAGCCAAGAGTTCCCTAATGCCGCAAACGATTTTCTACAAACTTATCGTGTGGACCGTCCGTGCAGAGTCGATCTTGACTTTTTGGGGACTTAAAGCGAAAATGAAAAATAGGACCCAATTCCATGTAATAACCGCAGTATGTATGGTCCACACATTTTTCTTCCTCCACCCACCGCGACCATCATCACTCTCCAGAACCACACAACCCCGCCCCCCCTCCATATAATATTTCACCATTTTTTTTGAACAACAAAGAAAGTAATATTTCATAAATATATTCCACCAATTACGTCACCCAAATGCGAATACTGTCGAGTCCATAGATTTGTAGGCGTTTCAATTGGGGTGAGATGTTTAAAATAAATAGACGACACGCGTGAGATGTCTAAAATGCTTATCACTAGTGGCCACATAAAGAACATGACTATTTTGTGTGCCAAATAACTACTTAGCCGCAGATTTTTAGGACTTGTTTGATAATCTAAATTCAGCACTTAATACTGAATCAATTAAGTAATAAGTGATTCAGTAAGTTTGATAACCACATTTTATATTACTTAACAAATTAAGTACCACTTAAAATTTAGGCTAAAAAGTTGAAAAAAATTAAGTAGCTTTGAGCTACTTAATTTTGGCTGAATTTTTGTGTATTTACATTCAACCGTCATACCACCACCACAACCACTTCCACCAACACCTCCTCCACCACTCCACCACCACCACTTCCACTACCACCACTCCTCCTCCACCACATCACCACCACCACCACTCCCTCCACAACCACCACCACCAGCACTTCCTCCACTACCACCACCACCACCAGCTCCACCACTCCACCACCACAACTACTATCACTACACCACCACCACCACCGCTCCTACCACCACCACCACCGCTCCACCGCTCCACCACTCCACCACCACCACCACTCCACCACTTCCTCCACTACCACCACCTCCACCACTCCACCACCATCACCACCACCGCCACTCCACCACCATTACCATCACTACACCACCACCACCACCACTACCAGCACTTCTACTACCTCCACCACTCCACCACTCCCCCACCACCACTCCAGCACCATTACCAAAAGTATATTGTGACCGTTAGTAAATTAAGATAGAATTGGAACAAAATTAATTCATCATTTTTTTAATTCAGTACTTAATATATTTATCAAACAGCTTTTCAGCTTAAAAATTTCAGCATTTAGTTTCCAGTACTTAATTTTTCAGCTTTCAGTTTCAGTTTTCAGTTTTATCAAACAGCCCATTAGCCTTCTTCTTCTTTTCTTTTCTTTTTTTAACAGAAGATTTAGCGATTCAAACCAGAATTAACATAACTTCGTTGTCTCTTTCGGTGGCAAGGCCTTATCTTTGCCCTCTAAAAGTACAATTTCCAGCTTCCTCCCTCATTAAAGGAGAGTGAGACGCTAAAGTGTATTCGTTTCTTCGCTTGTTTTTGTTATCGCAGATTTTGTATAACAAAGGCGCAAGAAAGATAGCTCTGTTCGGACTCGGTTTGATCGGTTGCATTTCGGCTGAAATAGCTAATTATGGTGGAAATGGATGCGCAGACGCAGTTAATAAGGATGTGCAGCTCTTTAACAATGGGCTTGACTCGCTGGTGAATGATCTTAATCGCGACCTCGTGGATGCCCAATTTATCTACATCAATGTGACTGAAATTTCATCAGGCGATCCGTTTGTTTCTGGTAATCTACCTAGCTACCTATATTCTCTAAGACATGTTTACCGCCTTTTTCATGTTTTTGCAATTTGTTCATGTTTTTAAAATTATAATTTAATCATACTGAACAGGAAGCCGAAGCTGCAAACGAAAGGGAAAATGGTTAAAAACACATGTACCCTATCAAGTTTCTGATGAAATATATTTTTGCTGATAAAAAGAAATCAGTTAAAACGCGCAAATTAGAAAACCGTCAAGACAGAGTAGATGAGAAACCCAATACGAACCGAAAGTTTTTTTTGTGAAAGCACAATAAAGTTTCCAATACGTAAAACGGGTACGTATTACCTATTTATAGGCTTTCAAGTAAGTTTCACGTTTCAAAAAAACTTTCTATATTTACGTTCATTCTGATGTCGGTAAGGCCTTGATCGGCTCATTCAATTTTATCCTGTAAAACTTGACAAGAATAAACTGAATGAACCGATCAAGCCCTTACCGATATGCAAACGAGTTGATTTTTCATTGGAACTCTTAGAAACATGTTTTAAAAAAATTGAACGGCTCCGATCATTTGTGTGGGACTCCAAAACGAGTTTCACACAATTTAAGTGTCAAAAAAGGTGTTAGCGGATCCACCCCCATTTATGAAATAGCTTGATTCCAAGATCTTCCTTCGACATTAATTGCAAACTATTTCCAATTCCTCCTACTAGGACAATTAATTAGGCATTCTTAGAGGAAAACATTTGACATTATCAATAAATCAGTAAAATGTATTGCACAAAATTTTCACAAGTTTAGAACAATATTTTTTGCAAAGTTTAGTCATTCACATAAGGTATTGTAATAATATCCTAAAAATCAGTATACTCATTACTGATATTGGACTCAGTGAAATTGAATTTCATGTTAATCATGGGTGGGCTAACGCAGATAGTAATGTCGCTTACCCATTTCAGGTATAACAGTTACAAATGCTCCTTGTTGTATTGTTTCGACAACCATAGCGAAGGGACAATGCGCTCGGAACCTAGTTCCATGCGATAACCGTAGTAAGTATGCATTCTACGATGGATTTCATCCGACTCAAAGCGCGGGTGAACTCCTAGCTGCAGGAGCATATACTTATCTACCTCCATTGATATCATAGACTTTCTAGCTTAACACTATGAAGGGGCCTTATTCATAATAATCCTCTGTTTTTAGGATGAAAGATGTAATAATCACAATTATTACATGCTTCAGTTGTTGTTGTACTAATGAATATAACATTGGCTAAACCATTGCCTGGTTTCGAATAAAAGGTCCATATGCTTCTATAAGAGATGATCACATCTTTACTTGTTCTCCCAAATGATATTAATGGCATAGAAGAACAAAGGTATAAATTTCGGGATCCATTATGAGCAAATCACAGCAGCATGCATGGATTGTCAGCAGAAATAATTTCAGCATTCCGTCCAAAAATAGTGTTGCAACTGAACCCTGATTAGACCTCGGTTGTGCGCAACGACGACTAAGGATCTGGAGCCTCTATGGAGCTTTCGCTATTCTTAATTCCCTGCCAGTGCACTGCTAATTCCTTTGCTCTGTTTAAGGCCGTAGGTGATACCCGCCCGTAGAGCCTGCGAGACAGAGAATTAAGTAATTCCACTTTTCAAATGACATATTATCCTAGAGCTTATATTCCCTCTGGCCTCGAACTAGTATTGAACATATATCCTACTATAGAAGAATATTCATTCTAATGTAATTGTAAGGAGAAAATCCGCTTAGTGTTGGATTATGCTCTTTGGGATCAAACCGCACGTACACGCCGCCAAAACCTTAATGCCTGCAAAACAGGTCACGGTGAGCGCATCTTTGTCTCTCATCGGCAAAGGCCCTCCGATGCCTAAGTTAGAACTTGTACCAACTGCAAACCCTAATTCACATAAATAAAAACGATTGCCAGAGACTTTGCACCTTTCTCCTTAGATTACCTCTTATGTGTAGTCAGAGACTGTGCATCTTTCTCCTTAGATTTTACCGCTTCAAGCTCATTTGCTATGTCTTGGCTCAACATCACCCTCTTGCTCTTGCTCTTGATTGCTTTCATATGTAGTCTCCAAAGTTCGCTTCACGGAACTTGACTCTTCCATGGATCTATATAGAAATATGTGTTTAAAGAACGTCGCATTCCTAGATTCCATGATAGTGTTTCAAATTCATACACAAGAAATCGATAAGCAGTACTATTGTGTGCGTAACCAATTAACACGCAATCAACAGTTCTCAGCTCTATCTTCTCCTTTTTTAGGTGGATGTACAGCTACCTTTGTGAGACATCCCCACATTCGAAGGTAACTAATTGTAGGTATGCTTCCTATATTTTCACATCTTGTAAGGAGTCTTGTTAACTTTCTTGCGAGATACCTTGTTTAGTGTGTAATCCATAGTGAGGATAGCATCCCCCCACAAGTTCCGTGGCAACCCAAAACTTACCAACATATCATTCATTATTTTTTTCAAGGTACGATTTTTTTGTTCAGCAATTCCGTTTTGCTGAGGGGAATAAGGTACAGTGGTTTGGTGGATAATTTCGTGTTGTGCATAGAATTCACCAAACGGTGATTCATATTCACCACCTCGGTCACTTCTCAACACGTTATCTTTTTGATAAGTTGATTCTTATAAAAAAAAATTAAATTTTCCAAAGCTTCATCCTTGCTATTAAGCAAGTACACAAAACAATATATTCGTGCTATCATCGATAAAAGTAAAAAGATACTTATTCCCATTTCGTGTTTGGACGTACTTTAGATCACACACATCAATGTAGATTAAATCCAATGGTTCAGTGCCTCTTGCAACTCATTGATAAGAAGTTCTTGTCACTTGAACCTACACAACGGCAAACACTTGCCAATCCTACTCATTTCTCAAGTGAGAGGAACATGTTCCTGTAGGAATCACTGTTAGCACACCAAACAGTTATGGTCGAACCACTTAAGAAAATACCGTCACAAGTATTTCCATGGTTAAGAGCCATTTGTGCAAGCACTTGGCCCGACAGAGTCGAGTATAGAAAACTGTTTCCACGGTGCAGACCAAACACAGAATCGAGGCCAAGCTGTGTAAGGACCGAAGCCGAGTAGACAACTCTAGAATCCAAACGATCGATTGATCTGAAGTCAAGTCGCGCACGACTGACTGAGGCCGCCATACAATTTACCATAAAAAATCCAAACCGAGGCATAATCGCGCACGACTGACCGGCCGAAGCCAAACAGGTTATTCAATAGGTGGAGTGACCCAATCAGTTTAGCCAAATAGCTCATTGCTAATTTCATGGACGTGCAAGATTCCTGCAAGAAAGATAACAACCACTGGCACTATAGATACTCTCGAATGTTAGCTCATCATTTAAGTTTCCAAAGAAACTGTACATGTTCTTACCAAGAACAATATGAGCAAAATTGACCAAACATTTACCTTTCAATAGCCAACAAAGAGTTAACTCCGAACATGGAGATCTAAGGAACCCTTCCAACTGAAACATGATGCATGCACAGTAGTTGCATTACTTCAAAATCAACTACAGTTTGTGTTTTCGCATCGAAAGAGCCGGCAGAAAAAAAATAACTTTACACAACAGAATCGTCGTCAATGCTATAAATCCGCACTCTCCTATGAGAAAATAGAGGAAACAGAACTAGTAGCTAAAGAAGACTCTGAGAAAATAGAGGAAACAGAAGTACTAGTAGCTAAAGAAGACGCAGACGACGACGACGACAAGGAAGAGCTGAAGTTGAATTCTATCTGCAATCGCTGGTGGAGAGCAATGTAAGAAACCGGTTCCTTTTCCTCTTCCGATTCCAGTTCCCTAAGTGGTATGGCCGCAAAAAATCTATTGATGAACTCCCTGCAACACTCTTTCCCCCTGCAAATCTCCCCTTCGCTTACATCTCCAGAATTATTCGGTTCCTCTGAACCGACTCTTTCTCTATCCACCTTAGTCGGTTCAGAGGAACCGACTCTTTCACTGTCCACCTTCCCCTTCATCACAGTCGAGTCATCAAACCTCATAATGTACGCTCGGTCGCACCCCTCATAGAGCCTCTCACCCAACGTGTCGATGATATAGTAAGCATCTGAATCAACCTTCAACAAGAAGAAATGATCGTTCCAACTTACTATATAAAGCGTAGGTCTATTATCCTTGTCGCTGCCCTTGATCTTGTCCCATAGCTGATCAAAAGACATGAACCCCTTCAACGACTGAAACTTCTCCGGTCCGAAGAATCCCACGAAGGATTTCTCCAGCAGAACAGAAACCGGCCGGATGCCCGCTTGCATTACTGTGTCTAGGTCGAAATGCTTGTTCGGGTATTGGTTTATCAGGTCCTCTTTCCCACAGAGGTTTCTCCACTCAGACGAACCTTCGATAATGAGTCGGTCGAATTCGGGCCTTGTCGGCATTCCTTCTTGGTTTGAGTGCAGCCAGTGGGCAATGACGGCAACAAGAGCCGTACATGCACTCTCTCCGGCGGCTTTGTCGCTGCGTTGGTCGAAGGAAGCGAAGAATACATCGGTTTTAAGCTTTGTTTCCCCATCTCTGCTGGTTAGCTCCTTTTCTTCCCAGTAACCAGAGGTGCTGGTTTTTTCTTTCGAATTCTCTCCAGTTTTGCAAGATTGATCAATGGTATTTACTTCCTGAAAAAAAAATGTACGCAATTTGTTAAGACGTTAAATTTCAGCATCACAATATGCGTAAGAAATTTGCGAAAGATAATTAGATCGATTTCTTGCGATTACTGGAATTCCCTAAAATCCCTTACGATTTTGAAGAAATTATTTTAGAATGATCTGTTTTGCTCAATGTAGGCCGCAATGTGTCCTTTGTGTAGTTATCATACCGTTATGTTATCAGATTTGCAATAATCGACCTTTACAAAATGAATTATTTCAAATAACCCTCGTGATGGAAGCTAAGATAATGAGCACAAAAATTGAATCGGGTCTTTAAGCATGCCTTATGTTTTCCGCCGCTTTTTCTAGGCAATGCCCTAGTTAGATTTGTCCCCAATAAAGCCTTACCCATGCCCTATTCTACCTATCGGAAATATATCTAGCTGAAGATTTTACAGGGTCAATTCGGTGAGTCATCATAAAATACTTTTTAACTTTTTCCCCTGTTCTAAGTCAAAGTTTGAAAAGATCTCTTCCACTAAAAAATTACTACGAATTGGAACCGTTGTTCAAAGTAAAGGACTTGGTGAAATAAAAATGAAATGGTCAAGCAAGTCAACCCAATAGTATTACTTACGTCCGTGCAAGGAAGGGGTGGTCGAGAGTAGGACAATCAGATGCTTGTAAGAAGGCACCTGATAATCTAGAATGTGTTGACCAATTTCACTATGCTAATAAGTGTCCAAGGTTCAATCAAAATTATAACTAAATATTTCCGAAGATTTGTATGGTTGTCGATGGAAGCGTCACATCTACATATCCGAATGTAAATCCATTTTGATGGCTAGCTCAAATAATACTCGTGGTGACGAGTCCAAAATAAATACAACAACCTTGCTACAGTTGCTAACCATCAGTGAACTAATCATCAAGTGGGACTATTCTAGGTCCCGCACGGATGATCTGAACCGTTCAATGATTTGGGAAAAATGAGTGGGCCCATGAAAAATCAGATCGATCTAATATGCGTCGGTGCTCGATCCAATCTTGCATTCAGATTACAGGATTTGAACAAATACTAGGGGCTCATTCTTGTAAAAAAAAAATCTCGTTTTTCTATGTTTTGTTCGTTTTTTTTTCTAAACTTTTGTTAGATTTGCTTAATAATTTTTGAATTAATCATCCATCATAGCAAAAAGAGTCTAAAAAGTAAAAACTTATAACCAAAAGTATAAAAGAATTCATTTAATACGAAAAAAGAATCAAATAGTTGTCTTTTCGGTCTATTTTTTGTCTAAAATGTCATTTCACATGAACTTTTTTTAAACATCGGTCAATATTTTTATACTTTTCTAATTTCTCTTGTCGAGATAAACGATTAATCCTAAACATTATAACGAAAAATTAAAAAAAAAAGTTACGAAAAATAAATATACCAAAAAAAAGTTCCAGATAAAAAAGTTTAGAAGAATGCAATCTAAGATACGTACCGGTCTCGAACAGGGGTTGACCGAGTCAAGATCATCATCTTCGCGAGTCCTCTTAATCAACGGCTCTCCTTTGGTCTTCCCTGGTCTGAAGCTCAACCTCCTCCTCTTCCACGAGAAGAACCCAGCCTTCTTGACCGAGTCCGACTGAGTCTCCGAACTCAGACGTCCCGAAGCCGACTCGATCACCGTGGTCACGTCAACGCCGTTCGACGTGGAAACCAACTCGTTCTCGGACGTGACGTCCGAGTCGAACATGGCGGACTGGTCCGAGTCGTCGTCAGCACTCGCTTCTTCCGGACTCTTTAACCTCTCTTTATCGCATGCTGCTAATTCGTCTCCTTTTGGGCCCTCCATATTCTTCGACTCGGTCGAGTTTTGAACGATTCCTGGCGAGTCTTGGGAATCCCTGACCTCTACGAAGCTGAAGCACACCTGGAGCATTAATCAAAGACATAAAAAGTTAGTAATTCATATGAATGTGGGTTACCCCTAATCACACGATTGTTCTTTTTTTTATGGATCCGAAATACTGCAAAGCAGCTCCCTGTAGAGCTGTGCAAGACGTATCCGGACCGTTCTAAAGTGTTTTCAGCGATCCGGAATAAAAAAGAACTCTTCCAGGGAATTCTTCCTCAACTCTTTCCTATAAGAGTACGTTTTCAATCCGGAATCATTGATTGCTGAGATAGACGGTCTGAAAGCGTCCTGCAAGACGTTCTACAAGGAGCTGCGTCACAGCATCCCCGGATCCATTTTTTTTATTAATCACAACGGTCCCCAATTTGAACATATGCCTATTTAAAAATGGTTATGAAACGTGAGAAAATAATTTGTCAGCTAAATCAAGCTGTACTTTTGGATTCATTAACAGCTACTAATAAAAAGAACGGCTCCATAATCACAGCTAAGATTCTTGATTTTTTTTTTCAATCGGAAAGTAGGCGTGCAGAGTCATGAGTTCGCAGTCTAAACACAAACGAGTCTTGAACCATCCGATCTCCATGTCTCCCCATACCCATAAAAATAACAAGGGTTTACATTAGACAATTCCGAAAATAATGTGAATCCATCAACGTAAAGCACACAAAGAATTTACATGGTCCGATACAAAAGCTGTCTATGTCTGAGAGCGAAAGCGAAAAAATTCCAGTACGATGAAAACTCAGAAAAAGTATTAACCCTCCGCATTCTCTTTCTAGAAACTAATTAACACACTATGTTTGTCTAGAGGTTCTTGAATTTTTACAATCTGAAAGTACGTGTGCGGGCAGAGTCATTAGTTGGCAATCTAAACACAAACGAGTCATGAACCGTCCGATATCTGTATCACCCATTACCCATAAAAATAACAAGGGTTTAAATCAGACGGTTCGAAAAATATCTGTAGCTGGAATGTGAATCGATCAACGTAAAACCCACACACACAAGGAATTTACATGGTCCGATACAAACCTGTCTGTGTCCGAGAGCGAAAGCGAACAAATTCCAGTGCGATGAAAACTCAGAAAAAGTATTAACCCTAAGCATTCTAGCTCTCTAGATATGTTCGGTACTCGCTAAAAACATAAAATTAATTTCCTTTATGAAGACAACCAAACAAGTTCTAATCCCCTTACAAATTGGAATCCCAGTGGTTGATGGACTCCACCACCAAAGAAGGGACCCCAGAGATTATAAAACAAATTAGAAAGTCTCACTCGCCCAAATAAACGTTTGGCTTAAATTTTACTAGCTAATTGGCTTATTTTTGTCTAAATTCTGAATTTTTGTTAGTTTTTCATTTTTTTTTATTTTTTCATTCGTCTTGACGAAAGAAATTTAAATAATAGTACAAAATAGCGATCAGAAGTTAAAAACAGTAATTAGAAAGACACAAAAAATCAAAGTAGAAACAACTGACTTTTTTATGGTTTTTATTTTTTCCACCAAATTTGATCATATGTTTGAAATTTCCCTCGTGACAGATCAAACAAATCTGAAGAAATATTCCCAAAAAAATTAAGCCACTTGCCATTAAAAAACAAGATAAATACTACTCAAAACTTAAAAAATGAAGCGTTGAAAAACCAATCACACTATACTTAAAAAATATATACGAAACATAGATTTGTGTAGAACCATCGAAACACGTTAAACTCACTCAATAACTTTATTTCCATCTACTCCTATATCCCAAGCATTTTTCATTCACTATTCCATAACATTATACTCCCTCCCCCTGTAATAAATGCACTTCAACGAATAGACGATAACTCAGTTGATCAGGACTAGTACATCTCATTAGGAGGTTAGGAGCTGCGTGCTGCTGTTATGTGCTGCTGTTATTCCCTATGTATTTTTTGGAATTATTTCTCTGCTTAAAGAGACTACTACTAGTTGGGTCGAGCTTACACTAATTGTGGATTTATTTTCTGTTTGATATAATTTAGATATTCGTACTCTTTGTACCGCTATTTTTATAATAATAAAAATTGTGCAAATACAAACTTTCTTCTTCCAGGTTTTATGATACTACCTCGCAATATTTTAAAGTTACATGTAGAATTCAAATCCAAATAGGAAATGGCACAATTGAAATCTTATACTATATTGGGACAGTAATTCGAAACGAACAAATAAATCACACTTATCTAAGAATCTAAGAAAACTTTCTACCTCTAGTTTAATTTGTTGGATTTGTGTGCGTGCACTTTTGCTCTGATAGGGTTCTCAATTTTCTGATGTTTAGGCTTACGTCTTTCAAATGAATAAAATTTTCTTATAAGAAAACACCCAATAAAATATTGAGAGAACCGGGACCGTTGATCCAACGGTTATACACCAAAAAAAATTACTAGTATTGTTTTTTGATCGGTTGGGTTAGAATTAGAAAAACGTAGTTTTTTTTTTTCTAAAAAAATAAAAAATATGACTAAAAAATGGACAAAAAGAGTATATTCTGTACCACTACTGGGTCAATGGTCCAACCTATCGAAATCTGATTTTAAATGATTTTAAAAGAAAATGGTCCACCCTCTAGAATTCTACACGTCCGAAATTAGCTTACCGAAAGTGTGGCTTCTCCGTTAGCTCCTCCGGCGACGTTGAAGTTGACCGGAACCTTCGCTTCAATCTGGGCCTCCATCTTCGAAGCCAATTCCCCCAAATTCAACGACGCCTTCCCCACCACGGCCAATTTAGATTCCGTTTTCGCCCCCTAAATTCCATCCAAATCAATTACTTCCACAAATTCTCAAAATATGAAGAAAAAAATAACAAAACAAAGCAAAAAACAGGAAAAGTTTATAAACAAAATAGCACTTGAATTTTAACCGAAATAATCACACATTATTTGGTAATGAAAATTCTGATGAACACTGATCCTACCTCTGTACTGAGGAATCTCATACCATTGAATTTATGCAAATCCATGGTCTGAGATTCCTCGGTAAGGAGGTACGAAGGTTTCTCCGCACAGAGTATCTCCTGTGAATTTTGATATGTATGAAAACAAAATTAATCGCAATTTCTTCGACTTACATATAACAGAGTGAACGACACCTCCCACGGACCAAACGTGCTTTCCTTGGCAACGGTCGAGAAGCTGCACGTGTTGTCGAATTCATCGTCGTCCCAATCGATAGGCTCGCCTTGCTTTACGAGGGTTTGGCCGGAAACATGTTTCCGGCGTTGTTTCGACGATGGGCGGTGGATTAATGGGACCAGACCGTGTTTGGGACCTCCTTTCCATTTCATCTCCACCGCCATTACCTTCTCTCTCCGATCATCGTCGGCACCGTCATCGACGAACCCTTGGAGTTTCATTTGCTTTGCTTTCACGAGGAATTTCTTCGCGGCCGCGGCGGAGGGTGGCGGCCACGGCGACCATTTCATCATCTTCGCCACCATATGAGAGAGAGAGAGAGAGAGAGAGAGAGAGAGAGAGAGAGAGAGAGAGAAATGCGAATCCGGAGAGAGAGAGAGAGAAAGAGACTACACTTTTATACTCGTATTGGATAATTAATTAATTGGCAGCTTTGAAGGAAAGAGGCCGTGTTTTTTTTGTGAAAACGAGTATTTACGCAGAAAATATTGGGTGCTGATGGAACACTGTAACGTATGCTCCAACGTCATTCCTCACCACATGAGGAATCCACGGCTAAGGATCCGGGTTTTTTTTCCACCATATATGACCACAGAATCGAATTACTGCACATATTTGAGGTGATCAATTGGCCTTTTAGAATGATTGTGGGGTTTGTTACATAAAATAAATACTAAATAATTGTGGGCTTGTACCCCTTTTAATGGAATTTAGATCCAAGTATTTTTTTCACCAGTTATGATTAAATAATATATTCAGTATCTAGTCGAAAAATTTACAATTCGAATTAAAGGTGTGTAAGATGTACTAATAACTTCTCAAAGTGAGAAATAAATAATAATACTACATCACCTGTGATTAAGGTCCCGTTCCAGAGCACCTTCTTAAAAAATAAGTACTTATTTCATATTTTTAAACTCAAAAATAATGTAAATAAAAAATTATTTTTTTATTTTTTTTGCACCGTATAAAAGATATCGATGAGATCTATCAAATAAGATCCGTATTGCTAGAAATTTTATTTGCGTAGACACATTATTTTTGAGCTTGAAATTACCTTATTAAAAAATAAGTACTTAAAATGAGTTTCGGAATAGAGCTTAATTATAGAGCCACACATTAATGTGGAGTAGTGTAAGATAGGCAAAAATAACAATTTAATGTGGAGTAGTGTAAGATAGGCAAAAATAACAATTCCTTTGTGACGAACCCCGAAATCAAGGAATTTCCTGCTTGAAACTCCGAAATTCAAATGACCAGGCCTCCCCTGGCTCTTCCACCGTCTGGGCTCCCTTTCCTCCCAATGCTATGCTCCCCCGACGCAGGCCTACCTGATTCCCGGTTAGTTTCGTTGCTACTTCTACTGAAACTCTGTGGAATTTAAGGTATTCAGAGTATTAATCTTATTTCAAATTTGCTATAGCCACAAATGAATACATCATAAACACACTCACAAGTCATGCAGGCCGCCCACGCACTGGCAGTGGCAGCGTGTGTGATTTTCTTCTGAGCGCTTTTGTGTATATGTTTGTTGCGTTGTTTCGGTTTGTCGAGTGAGCCCCTAGGCAACTGCCACATAAATAGTGATGACACATGGCATAGGACCGGTGGCCGGAGTGGGCCCGGCGACGTGCGGTGGGTGGTGCGGTGGAAACACCCTCGGTGGGTGTATCATTAAAGGTGGGCGTGCAAGTATGGGATGAGTACCCGGAGGTAGTGGGGGGAGCACGTGATTGAGGTATGGAGTCACAGGCCCAATAAGAAGGCGACACGTATACGCGGGGGGGAGAAATACACACGTGGTGTACGCGCTATGTAAGCAAAATGTTGTAACGAGGGAGATAGACATAAATACGCGGGGTGGCCGTGGAGGAATGGAATTGCGTGGGAGAAGATTATAAGATACAACCACAACCGAGATGAGCTTCGAAGAAAAGAACAATCGGATAATGCCACGTGTTGACTGCCGAGTGATTTCACGTGCTGGTCACTTGGACAAGTTGGACCTGCATTTTCCACAGAGCAGATAAAGGCATAATCTATAAACTCTAAAAGCCATGAGTAATTATACTATAATCCGGGAGTACCATCACATGGTGCTACGAATTATTTTACAACCACACGTTTTATATGAATCCTACAAGAATGTGTAATTCTATAAAATTTCCCAAACTCCATACCTGTGTAAATGAACAAAAAGTCCATACCTTGAGGATCAAGATCTAATAAAAAAAAAAAAAAAAACTCCAATCACAAGGCATTCAAAAGGGGATTGAGAAATTCTGTAGTGCAAGGTTCTGTGAGGCGCACATGAGCCATTGATCTTGACAATAAATGGTTGAGATGTGATTTTTAATTATGACCGGTAAGAATCATTTAAACCGGTCATAATTGACTTTTAATGTAAACTGTTAATTGATGAGATTGACACTTGTATGCCGCTCGTACACTACTTACAGCACCCCGGATCCCCAAAAGGGACTAAGGGAGGGATGGTGCTACGTCCTAAAAAAGGACAGAAGCGTGATGCCCCGTCGAGTGGGGCCCGCTCCAGTTTCACTCTGATTGATCGTAAACATAGAACTCGTCGCATAGAACAAGTACGTAAAAAATTAGGTCGATCGAATATTGTTATGCGCCGGATTGAAACAAATACTATAAAATAATGGGTTTTCAGTGAGTTTGATCTCGTGTTTACACTTCTTAATGCACACGAATTGACTGGTCAATCGTTTCTAGAAGCAAGTCATTTTTTAGCTTGTTTCCCAAACAGAACCTGGTTAGAATCTGTGTCTATAAAAAACAGAACTTAACTGCTAAGCAATAAGGCTGATACATCCAAGGACGGTTGGTAGCAAGACTAAGGTGCCTGGGAGCTAATTAGGAGTATTTCTTTGATTTTAAATTCTAAATTGAAGAACACATATTTTTTGAATCATAAAAAAAATAATTCAGAAAATATAGAAGTGTATGGATAATGATTTGTAGAATAGATTTTGCAGAGAGTGGTGTATAAAAAACGGTACTTGGAACTCTGCATTCTTCGGTTCACTTTCTAGAATGCGTACATTCTTTCAAAATGCATTGCATAATTTGCTGCCAAACAAGCAAAATGAAACAATACGTGTGACGCAAAATGAAAAAACCATGGCTACCAAACTCCCCAAGGATTAACCAATTTCGGACGAATTTAATTTTGTTTACCCTCCACGTAAGAGGGTGAACGTTACCCTCTTGTTATTGGTTGAAATGGTATGGATCCTACCACAAAATGATATCATGCTTACCTAAAAATGTATTACATGGGCGGAACATATACCATTTCAATCAAGAAAAATGAGTTTTAAAGAGAGTGAACAAAATTACACTCATTCCGGACTACTAATTTTAGCGGAGTACAAGGAAAGGTGTTCTTGAACTAATGGGCCGGATTTCTATACAATGGGCCATTAGAGTGGTTGGGCTGGACTCAATTGTCCCCTTCAAAAAGCAAACAAATGTGGAACTGAGATGGTCTGGACTCTGGATCCAGTTAGGCATCGTTACGCTAAGGAAAATAAGTATTTATTTTTTAAATAAATATTTATTTTTTAAATTAAAGATGATATATTATGAGAGAATGACCGATTTCGTAAAACAAAAAATAAATACTTAAAAAACAAGAACCTTAGTTGCTAGATATTATAAAAGGCAAAGAGGCTAGTGAAGTAAAGAGCCACTTGGATCACTCAAAATAGATATAGAATTTATTACTACTAATTTAAAGATATAACTAGTTTTTTTATCCGATTAGAATAGAACGAAAGACTTTTAAATTGGAACGGACCCTTTGCCGGACTCTATTTAGCCTTTTCCCAAAACAAAAAACAGAATTACCCAAGATTTTGAAGACTTCTCTTTGTTTCCACATATTTCCACAAGTTCGAAACAGAGCCTGAAGCAGAGAGGGACGGAGAACAATCAGATTTTGTACAGAAGGACGGAGAGAAGAATGAGAAGATCACGACGCCCTTGTGTTCTTCATCATCCCTTGTTCTCAATTCTCATCAACCCCGCTAGTCACTCTTCATTCTCCAGAAAGTGTATCAAGCTTGTTGAAAGAATACCAATCATTTGTCCCCAAGAAAGAAATAGAAAAGACGAACGTTTGAAATTGAAATCCTCATGAATGGATTATTCCTAAACAAGTCACCAAAGGCATAACGAGCTTACCCAGTTTCCACATTGCGCAATGGAATCTTCAGCTGGAGCTTCTGATCAGGTATGCTGAATTGGTTGCTCTGTGCTTACTTGGTTTTCCTTGGCCTCAATTAGTCATCACCTGTTGGAAAATGTTTATAGATGTTGAATAGTTTATTTTGAGTGCGAATGAATTTTGATTTGATTTTGGAGTCGCGTCTTTTCGTTGACACGTGTTAGCTGTGGACGGACATGTCCTTTACGAACAAAGGTGTTCCTTTCTTCCTTGTGGCTTTTCGGAAAGTCACCGGTTGGTCTATAATATCGCATGCTTCATTCATTTTGAAGGAGGTTTTTTTGAAACGTTGTTTGTTCATACTTTCGCCGAGTTAGAGTCTTTTCGTTTGAGAGGGTACGAAATACAAGATGGTTCGTCAGGCCCTCCGATTGTAGTGCTGCTAAGGGGGATTCCCCGATCAAATAGTGTTGGAAGGTAGATGTTCCTGCAAACTTCAAGCACCGTAGCAATGATGAATTTGTCTTTAAGTACAGAGTGCCACACTCGCCTTGATCAACAATTTGTTCCCATTCACTTTCCAAAAAAATAAAAACAATCTGATCCCATTGATTTCCAAGTTTTGAGTTCCGATTTTGGTAGCATTCATATGATTGTTTTTATCACAAAAGCAAACCATTTTTATAACATGACCTTCACTCTTTCCAGGTTTCTGTGCATTACTTAGTTGCGGATCACAGTTTGGATCGCCGCTCGTCTGAATTTGAAGCTGCAATACATAATAGAGAGAGATCTTCACTGAGGCTTTTCTGTCATAAGAAAAGTCAAGAGTCTGAGTATGTATCCAGTAGGAAGGAACAGATTCTTTTCCTTTTCTTTCATTGTTACAGGACTAATATTACGAGTATCTTTGGTGTATACTGAATGTCTGGACAGATCTGAGGATGATAGAGAAACATGGGGCTTCTTGAAGGCCATGTTTGAAGACGATGGGACAGCGACGACAAAACTGCTAAACCATTTTGGCTTCAGTCTGCCAAATGAAGCAAAAGATAGTAGGGAAGATGATCTTTCTCAGGAAGCAAGTGCTATTGGTGTTGAAGATGAAGTAGCCCATGAAGAAAAATATGATGTGGATAAAAATACCTACCTTTACGGTGATGGGGAAGATATCTTTAATTATCTTCTGAGTTCTCCAAGTGGAAAACCTGTTTCGGATTCTAGGGATGGCTTTACTTTTGGTGGTTCGGTTCCCATTGTGGAAGAAATGCAACAAGAAATGGATGGACACGAGGAGAGGGATGACCCATCCTTTGATGATTCTATTAAACGTGCATTGGTTGTTGGGAACTACAAAGGTGCAGTCACTCATTGTATAGCTGCAAAGAAAATGGCAGATGCTCTGGTTATCGCTCATGTTGGTGGTGGTTCCTTGTGGGAGAGCACGCGTGATCAGTACCTCAAGATGAGCTGTTCTCCTTACTTAGAGGTAGCGAAAACTTAGTCTTCCTGGAAGTCGTCAACCAGTTATTCTCTTTCATCACTGGTTAATCATGGCATATATTCTAACTTGTACTAGCAAGACCCATCCTTCTTACTAGGGAAATATTTGATTTGCACAATGCATTACTAGGATTCTACTTATCATTTCATTATTTTTCGCCAGGTTATTTCTGCAAGGGTCAAGAAGGATCTCACTAGTCTTGTCAACACCAGGCCCCTGATATCATGGAAAGAGACTCTTGCTCTACTTTGTACAGTAAGTTCCTCAAAGCGAAGTGTCATTTCAAATTTTAGCTTATGCCGCGTAATGTCAAATTAGTTTTCCGTCACTTGTGCAAATTTTTATTTATTTAAAAAGAGTCCGTTTTTATGGGGGAAGGGAGATTCACCTTGTTGTCAGTCTTCTAATGCTTTTTCTATGAGTAGCAACCCTAGTTTCTGTCTTCAACTTTGATGATTGACGGTATAAGTTCCTCTTGCTTGGGTGAGGGAACTTAATAAACCCCTAGGTTGAGGTTGCACCCAAATTCTGCTGCAAAGATTGATGCTTGAATCCTTATAAATTCTTGCCTTTTGAAGTGGAAGTTTTGGTCGCAATTACAGCAAGACCAACATGCAGTCCGTAATGTTTTTGAGATGAAGAATACCCACAATTTTGTAGGATATGCTTTCCTCACTTTGGTTTTGGCTACGGTTTTTTTCCCACAAACATAACGCAGATCAGCCTTCACTTTTGATAATGGTGCAAATAAGAAGAGAATAGCATTAGTGTTTTTATTGTGCTTTGGCGAAAGTGTTCATATCAATGATCTGATTATCCATCCACAAACAGTTTGCACAGGGAGATAAGTGGAGTTCGCTCTGTGACTCACTTGCTTCTACGATCATGACTGTTGGTAAAACACTACCTGCGGCTCTCTCTTATATATGTGCCGGAAATATCGACAAGACAGTGGAAATTTGGTCGCGAGGTCTGATTTCAGAGAACGTAGGGAGATCCAATGGTGATCACCTTCAGGTATGCACTTTACCTTTCGGCGTCTTTATTAACAAATTTATTCTAGCTTTGGTAGTTGTTGATTTTATACTTCTTTTGTTATCAGGATTTTATGGAAAAGACTATAGTCCTCGCTTTGGCAACTGGGCAGAAGCAATTTAGCGCTTCTACGCGCAAGCTTGTTGAGGAATGTGCTGAAACATTGGCTTGTCAAGGGATTTTAACTACAGCAAAGGAGTGCTTAAATCTAATGGGAACTGACGAATCGTCTCCCAAGCTTATGATCTTACAAGATTGTATCTCATGGTCAACACGTATTGGTTTGCGTTTTTGCTTCATACTTCCAGGATGTACTTGGCATTTTTATAGTTAATTTTTTTCGTTACGTGCTTCATGCAGAAAGACTTCTAAGCTCCTCAGTTTTTCAAGTTACTGAAATCTTATGTCTAGGGAGAAAAAGGGTCAAATTCATTGCTTTGTTGCATATAGCATGAGGATATTAATCTTGTTCACCTGTAAGGGCTATGTTGCAGCAGTTTTATTGCTAGCTTAGAATTTTATCACTGTTGTGGCAGAGAAAGAAGTACCCAAATCCAGCACTTTGGAAAACTCTCAGTCACTACCTGGAACCACATATGGAGCTGATCAATCCAGTTTTCGTGCTGCAGAATCTTCCGGACATTATCATCAGGTGCTTAATCTTGTGTATTTGCAGTTTGAGATCAATTTCTGTTGCAGCAGCTGCCTAACCAGAGAATATTCTACTTTGCTTGTAGTCTATGTAGTACCAACACGGACACAGAACACGACACGGCACTTGCCCTCCGCAGCGTAAATTTTTAAGAATTGGAGGACACGACACGTTGGGGGACACGTTTTAAAAACATTATTAAATACTATTATATGAATGAAAAATACAAATACAAAACTCTACTGTGAATATGAAACACCATGTATACCTTAAATCATATTTATCATTGAAACATATTCACCAAAGTATTGCAACAAAAAATGTTTCATCACATAGGTGTCTTTGTAGTCAATAACACATCATCTGTCACACAAAAAAAAAGACTTCCCTAAGGTTTAATTAAAGTCTACTAACACCCCCAACTTGTTTTGCGATTGTCTCAAGAGTGTCTGGAGCATTTTTTAAAGTGTAGCCGGAGTGTCCAAATGAAAATCATTGCATGGAGTATAAGACTCTGTAATTGGGTTTGATAACATTTGCTTGTTATAATGAGAAATGGTGGTTCTTTCATTATATCTTTGACTGCATTAAAGTGCTTGATTCGGTCCTAGATCTTCTGAAATCCGGTAAGAAATTGGATCTGCAATTTTAATTCTTGTATATCTAGCTTTCCCAATGTAGTATATTTATTTGCATAGGCAAATAGCATATGGTTGAACACATTTTATTTGCACCAACTGCAAGTTTTATCTCCAAATCCAGTTTATACGCATGATTATAATTTGATCTTTGTTTAAGCGAACATCAATAATGGAAGCATCTTTGCACAAGGTTCAAGCAGCGATGGCTCCGGTGAGTTTGAGTTACAATCACTCTAAACAAGTTCAGAAGTACTACATCTACTGAAGAAAATTTTTCGTTAATTTGATTTTATCAGTTGACTGAGGAAACGAGAATTTGCATTCGAGATGCTTGTTACCGTCTTGCCAAGGACTCTGAGCAGAGGCATTGTCCCGTTCATGGCAATACATCAAGGTGTTTGTTCTATGTTTGCTAAATAGGTTTGTATAGGTAGCGGTTTAGAATGGGAGAGCAGAGGCTAAATGCGGTAGTCTATGAGAATGGTATCAGGTTCAATGTGCTAGGGTGCATTATCGTTCGCTCGTTTTGAACTTCCCTGAAACTATGCTACAATTCCAATTGCCGACAGCAAAATTCTTGCAATGCGAGCTTCTTAAATGGTCGTATTTTGGCGATCAAATTTACCTGTTTTATTCTCCTCATAATGAAGCTCATGTTGTTATATTTCCTCATTAAACTCTTCCATAGCAGCATCGATATCAGAAACCAGCCTTTTTCTTTTCTTCAGGTGAATTGTCCCATTAGCCTTCCTTCAACTATTGGATTTTTGTCAATTATGCCGTCTAGTTATCTGGCGGAAAGTTGCACAATGGAAACGATGTAATACTGAAAAAAAGGCCTGAATTGCGAAATTTCAAGACAGTTTCAAATGGGTCACATAGGCTGCAATGTAATAGTTTAAGGGACCGTTACTCTTTTAGACCTCCTTGTCAGATATCGCGTAGGGAACCAACACATTTGCGTCGTATTTCACGTCCTCTAATGGTGTTTACATTCGTGCTGCAATGGCAGATGATCAATGTGCTTTCTTCCATATTCAGGTCAGAGAACACAACTGGGGAACCGGAGACAAATTCCATAGACAAGGTCGTCGCTACTCTACTGTGGAGCCAAAGACAAATTCCATAGACAGGGTCGTCGCTACGCTACTCTTCAATGAGGCAGCAACTTCAAAGGGTGGATCAAGCAACTAGTATTGTTGGTGCTTGTTGAGAATGTGTGTGTACTGTATGCCTATATACGTTTGGAGTACGATTTATTTTGGTTGTTACCAAAATATGTGGTGTTCCGAAGTATTTTGGTTAGTTACGATGATAATATTGGTTAAAGTGTTAATTATAGGCTTCTCCATACTTAGCAAGTACTTTGGGACGAATCAAGTACTCTTCCGTTCTAAAATTAGTTAGTACACATTACGAAGAGTCGTGTAATTTTCAAAATGGAGAAATACTATTTTCATGCATAAATTCTTGTATTTTTTGGGTACTAATTTGAAGGATTATTTGAGATCACTAATTGGTGCAAAGAAATTCAAGAAGTTATGCATGAAAGTACTACAGTATATTTTATGCTTAAAAATATTGCACATTTTATTTTTATAGTAAATTGTAATTTTGGACCGTAGGGTTATTCTAGGATTGTTGGGACAAAATCAGTGACATGTTTGTCAAGAAAAGAAAATAGCTACTACGCAGAATCCATACGGGGCGGGTGCTGTGCAGGGGGTGCACAGCACTGTACTGTGCACTATCCGAGCCGTCCGTTCGGCACTTCAATGGTCAAGATTTCATCTCGGTAATAAACGGCTCCGATGCTACACATTGGAAATGAGATGTGGACCGTTAAATTGCCGAACAAACGGCTCGAATGGTGCACCCAGCATAGCACCATCCCTGTTTCCCCGCAGAATAATGAGGCATGGATTTGCCTTGAGTAGGGATCGGTTCGAAGTTGAAACAGAGATGAGTTTGTTTCATTAATTTCGAGCTCTTTGCTATTTTTAAGTTGAACAATTAAAAGAATTGAAAATTTCAGACAATGTTATGTTTTCTTTAGCCTTGTCCGAATTGTTTTGAGACTCTTAATATTTGATTGGTGTTATCATTTTTTTTAAATAATTTTTTTTATTTTTATATCTTAACTTACCCAGGAGCGTTACAGAACCACAGGTAAATAGGAGTATACCGATTAGCAGAGTAAAAAATATATAAAGACCAAAATCTCCGTGAAAACTTGCAATGTAGCATCAAATGATCCAAAGTTTCAGATTTCTCAATTCTGAATGAAAAGTTAGCAGATTGGATGAGGAATTTACGGTCATCCGATTGAGCTGATTTTTTTTTTAAAAGGCCACTCGAAGAGTTGTTTAAAATTTTTGAACAATTAGGATCATTTGTTTGAGACCCCTAAGTGGGCCCCACAAGTCGTCCGTGCGCACTTTGTCCGTGCGCGTGGTGGTTTTGACTGGTTAGGTTAGGTGTGAGCCAGACATGGGCCTGCATGTGCAATGATATACTTATTATATGGGCTAATGATGAGCCCATGTTTCTAACGTGTAAGCCCACCAACTAAAAGGAAGGGGAAAATAAATTTGGAAGCCCAAAAAAAATACTAAAACGGCATTGAGCAGAGGAAAAATACAGTTTTGCCGATTTTTTTTTACCATTTTATTTTCTTTAAGATTCGGTAGGTCGTAGGATCTGTCGAGGGAAAATTAAAAGAGAGGAATGTGGAATTATTTATAAAATAAATAGCACAAGTACTTTTTTAATCGTAAATTATTAATTAAGTGCAAGTAATTTTGTTTCCTCTTCTTTTCCTTTCCTCTAAACAAATCCAAAATTCAAGCTTATCAATAACCTGAGTTTCATCATCAGTCTTTTTTTCCCAATGGTAAGGAGTTGCAGCACAAATCCGTAGTTTGACCTCTACTAAGCATCAAATCCTTTAGGCTATCCATCCCGCAAGCGAAAAATTTACCCAAAAAATTGTGAAAGGGAGCCCCAGTATACTGTCCGACGGCACGACCCAAGATTGTGGTTATGCTTATCATGACATTTTGCTTTTGTTTTTTTGTTTTTTTTAAAGAATAACAATTTCCTTTGTTTCTTAGGAAGTACCCTTTTAGGGTATAATTTTGCAGGCTCAATCATGCCATTTAAGTACACATTTATTGATAAAAATCCATCTGAAACCCAAAAGGCCCTTTATCCATGTGAAAACCTGTCTTGGATTGGCATCTATGTGGGAGAAGAATATTTCTTTTGAGTAGATTAATTATTTTAATATCATAAAAAAAACAATTATTTTAACCAAACACCACTCACCCTTTTCCCGTAGATGGCCCAACTCACCATCCAATAGAAATCTTAATTAATGTAAAGTGACACTACTAGTCCTTAAAGAAATGCAAGTTCAATCCTGGTGAGACCTCGTTGAAATTTATAAACCTTCTTCTCACCTAATGCTTATTTTAAGCTATGTTTGATGATTGTTTTTCAAAACTGCCACACTTTTGAAGAGTGGCCATCAAGAAAAGGCACCTTTTTCTCCTTTTTACTGCTTTGTTAATTTGTTTACATTTGTCTGCAACATTTTTCAGTGCCAAATCCACACAACTTTGGTCTTTCATGGGTCCATCTTCAATAACCTGCCATATATGCATCATAGAATGAATATATACGAAATATATAAGTCACCATCTGGAAACTGTCCATTTTATTTAAATTTGGTGACATATTGTGATTGCTTTAGGAATCTTTTATTTCTCTATTACCGTGACCTGTTTGAAAAAACAATTTCTCGTGTCAGAAAATTTTAAATGTTTGTAATCACCTGGCCTGTGGTGTAAAGGTTAAGATTAGAATTTGAGTCCGAGGAGGACCCGGCCAACTATAAGAAATAAATTTATATTAACAGAATTGTACTTATTATTGTCTCTACCAACTGTGGTTCTATAAAAATGAATTATCTTATAAGGGTAAAATAGTACTTAAGGGGAAAATAGAAAATCCAAATACCCGAGGTATATTTTGTGTCAAGAAAAAGATATTAGGTGATGATTTTGCCACTCTAGTTTTCTCAAATTTAAAAATCTGTTAACGCTTTTTGTTCCCAAATTAGTTTCTATTCAAACCATTTGAAACTTTTGAGGGACCAAGATGAATATATCTACATCTTGGGAAATTTTATTAATCATATACTCCATCAATACACATATATGTCTCTGTGTGTCTGTGTGTTTTCATATTTTTTTTTTTTTTTGAATTTGGTGAATTTTGAAAGATGACGAAATGAGGTGACATTTTTTTTTTTAAAGTCCAAGAATTTATTCACCTGAGTATAAGTTAATACATCAAGAAAAGATTTGGTAAGAAACCAACCGAAGGACAAAAATAATCTCAAAAAAACCAATAAAAACACAAAGTAATTAAATACTCCGAAACCCCACCAAAACCCATACAAATAAACGAAAACACTAAATCCATCGCAAAAATCCCAAACCAACCTGAAGAAACCATCTAAAAAAAGAGCCCAAAAAAACAAGTGCTTATATTGAAGGCCAGTGTCTACATTTGACCTCGGTTGTAATATTTTATGTTAGAGACAAGTAGGAGTAATATTTTATGCTGGACTTCTAGAAGAATATAATCATGCTAAACAAATGCTTAGTTAATAGTAATTAATTTGCATCTTGAATTTCTAAACGCTTGAGCCCCACCCATGTTTATCTTTTCTCTCTCTAGATCTTTTCTTTAATCACCCTATTAATGATTATTGTTGCACCAGAATTTCTTAATAATAGTTGTGAGCTAGGCTCTTATTGGTGCACACCTATGGTACCTACTGCTAGTAGTAGCACCCATTGAGATTTGAATTTGATTTTTTTCATTTTTTTTGTCACAAAATAAGTTTGTTTGGTTAAAACGTTTTTGGAAAATATTTCGGTTTTTTTTTTTTTACCTTTTGATTCCCAAAGTACAGAAGAGCAATTCGCTATCTTGTTGAAATTTTATTATGGACAAGGCGGTATGACAATTGGCGATTGGTGTTGGATATTAGAGAGATTACTCTAATGCATTCCGTATATTGTCAATCGACCTGTCAGTTCTTAATTAAAAACTAACAACATACACCGCAACTATCAAATTTTTATGGAATTTCTCATATATATGTAAGTACCCCATCGAGCTAAACAAATAAGTAGGTTAAATAAAGACCTAGAGTCACATAGGTTTAATTTTGATCCCACAAATCAATAATTCTGGCTCCATCCTTGGTAAGGACCATTTGTAATTCATGCTGAATTGTTTTTTTATTCAAGTCATGAGAGTGCCCAATACTCAATGTATGAATCTCATACAAATGTGCAGTAAAGAAAAAACAAGTGGGGCATCACATGACAGACCGACGGTGCCACAGGAACACTAAATAAATACTCGTTGAGATGGAGGGTTGGAGGAGAAGTCACCCCTTATTCATTGAGATCTTGTCCTTTCAATAATATCACCTTCGCCACATGAAGTTAAGGATGCTCTCTAGTTTTTCAATGGTTTATAATTAAGTGATCATGGACAGGTTGGAGCTGTCTCCCCCGGCCGGCCCATAAATTAGTTGGACTATTGCTAGTGCCAGGCCAACCCTACGGTGGTAAAAGGCGTGAGACTTATCCACAATGGGTGTACTAACTAGTGTGTTTAATTGTGTGTGTTAAGACTTAGCAAACAAAAATATATTTTTAGTGCCACAATACTTGCATTAGTTTGTGTGCTAAAGTGTGTTAAATCTTGTAGCGTACTAACATGTGTGCCAAGTTTTGCAAGTATGCTAACAAACAATAAGTGGGTCCCACCTTTATAATTCAAACTCCAATCATAAAATATAATTGTCTATCCTAATATATACTTTTGAGACCTATTTTTTTATCCTAACACATATTAACACACAAATTTACCAAACTCATTGTGGATGTTCTAACACACTCCTATGTTAATAATGTCTAACACACGCTTATGGGACCCATTTTTATCCTAATACACATTTTAACATACAAATATACCAAACTCCATTGCGGATGCTCTTAGGGGTTTGTTACCTCCTAAGTTTTTAAGTTTGAAATGTCTCTGGTGCTATTAACTTCTTTGGCTTTGGTGCTAATTCACACGGAGCATATGCTCTGTCTTCAACTTGGCCCTCGTTAATAGACGTTGAGTTTACGATCTCCATGATTAGTCAATCAAAGTGTGCGTAAAGTGGTACATGGTTACGAAAAAAATGGTTTGGTTGCATGTGTAGGGGTAAAAAAAAATTTATCAAAGAAAATCTTGACAAATGGTACATTAAAATGGGAGAAGGGAGAAGGGAGAGGGATAAAAAATTTTATCAGAGAAAATCTTTTACAAATGGTACATTAAAATGGGAGAAGGGAGAGGGATAAAAAATAAAAAATAAACACCCATTGTTCGTTGCAGTTTGGTCATGGTTCCATTCCAGATATTTAAAAGGTTTTTGAGGGAGGTATCAGAGGTAAGAAATGGAGAGAGATGGGTAAATATCTAATCTAGATGAGAGTAATAAATATGGAGAAAATTTATTGAAAACTTTGGAGAGAGAAAGTGTGTGTGTGTCCTGAAAACTTTGGAGAAAATTGATTTGAGCAGTTTTTATTTGAACCGTTGAATAAAAAGCAAACAAAAACTGCTCGGATGAAGCCCTTCTCGGTCTTTTTTTTCTGTTGATTTCTCGGATGTACCCTTAAAATCACGTTCTAAACACATTAAGCGGCTCGGATAATCGAAATTCGATTGGAAAAGAAAGGTCCGTATTTTATTAAAATGAAATAGTCTTTATGGGAGACGGACTGATATATATCCTCCCACATATCTTCCCTTCATGTAGCTCAAAAAATTTACTCGAATCCTTTCCGATCTAAATTACCTTAAATTAAAAAAGTCCTGATTAATTTCTACATTCACCATTGACTGCATGGTCTAGCGGTACTAACTTGGACAGATCGATTTTCTATTTGCAAACACCAAAAAAAAACCTATGGGAACAATACATGTGTTGCACCATTCTTTTCAGGAACCTCTCTTTTTTAATTCAATTTTATCAATAGAAGTATAAGAAACCGTCTCCCAAATCACAAAGAAAGGCTACAAAACAAATCCACAGATTTCCATGTTTTCCAAGGCCGGAATCAATGGAATCACAAAATAAAGAGTAAAATTAGCGTTCCACTTTACCGTTTCGCAGAGTATCACGTGGTGTTGGCTACGTGATACTTGCAACTATTTATGTTATCATATATTATGGGATCCAGGGTGTTGTAGTGCATTCCCATATTACACGTGTAGTGCAGTTGATTCGGTCATCCATCTCGGTAATGGACGGCTCGAATTTTCTTCCGAACAATGGACAGTTAAGATTTGTATGAGTTCAGATTAAATCCAAGTTGTCGATGCCGAGATAGACGATCGGATCGGTCGTACTATACAATGTAGTGCGACAGGTGCACTACAGCCCATCGCAATGCCATATTACGTGACAGAAACAAGGGATTGGAAAATCCTGTAGTGCAAGGCACCTTGTAGGGCGCACACAGGCCATCGATCTTGACAATGAATGGTTGAGATATAATTTTTAATTATGACCGGTAAGAATCATTTATTACTAGTCATAATTGATTTTTAATATGGACCATTAATTGATGAGATCGACGGCTTTGTGACGTCCTATACGTGCACTACATGGGTGCACTACAGCACCCCCAGATCCAGAAAAATTATCATTCGTTTTTGTTGAGAAGTTCAAAGAAGAGAGTAACCATATTGTGTGTAGGGCTACAAACGAGCCGAGCCAAGCTTTACAGTGTTCAAGTTTGTTTATTACGTTTTTAACGAATACGAGCTCGAGCTCGAGCTCAGTGAAAACTTAACGAGTTGAGCTTGAGCTGAGCGGGCCTTGGCTTGACTCGAGCTCGAGCTTGTTCACGAGCCTCAACGAACCAACAAAAAATGTATATATATCCTCGCATAGGCTTAATACAACCAAAAATATTTTGATTGTGAAGGTATATATCTTTCATTTTCCTATGGAGCGGGGGGTGTACTGGTGTGCGTGTGCTCTCGCCTCCCTTGGTTGCCTGAAAAGTGTGATTAGCATCCAAAATCATACGATCTTGGGGCTTTAATCTTCTAATTTGTGACTTTTATTTGTTTAAAGTCGTCATTTTTATCCGATATCGCACGTAAGGTATTTTTGTGTGAATTTCAGGTTAAACGTACTTTTAAGGCGGTTTTGAATGCCAATCAATGTTCCAGGATGAACCAAGTGTCCAAATGCCCGCCGGTACTTATTTTATTGCTACCGAAGCCTAACGGTGTCACAAGAAGCCTCGGAGATTGACCGGAGGTCAAGGTTGGCAAGGAACGTGCCAAAGTGGTTCAAGCGAGCCTAATGCATCGAGGATGGTTCTCAAGGGCATCCGAGAGTCCAAGTGCCCATGGCATATGTCCGCCAAGTCTCGGTGATCAAGAAATCAAGCAATGAAAGGCCGTCGGGACACGCCAAGGCATAATAGCCCCAGCTGAACTAGTTCTGCAGTTTTTGCAGCAAGGTATCGGTACCTTGTTTTTGAGGTACCGGTACCATTTCTCTGATATTGCCAACAAAGTGAAACGGAAAGAACAAATTATGAAATAACAATAAAAATTCTAAACTTAAGTATATATACTCCGGCTCGCGAGCCGACTCGAGCTGAGCTCATCCTAGCTCGAGCTGAAAAAATAGACTCGAGCTTATTCTTTTAACTTCCGAGCCGAGCTTGAACGAGCCACTAACGAGTCGAGCTGCAAGTCGCTCGCAAGCAACTTGGTTCATTTGGAGCCCCAATTGTGTGGCAGCGGTGTTTTATTTGCAGACATTACCACAAGCTAATGCCACGTGAAACTCTATACCCATAATTGGCCGCAAAGAAAGCCCCAAAAAGGGCCAGCAGATGATGAGTTGGCCACATGGTGTATCACTCATGTGATGTTGGCATTGTTGCCGTCACCTATTATGGTTGGAATTGATGCATCAATTTTTTTTTTTTTTGGGATTTAATTTGGAACACAATTGCATGTGAAAATGAATGTGATTTTGGCACTCAATTTTTAGTCAATAATACTTAATTTTTAATTTTATTTTCTTACATAATCAAGGCACAAAGTAAAATGCTAAAATCAATTCCCTTGAGAAAATCTAAACAACAAAAGAATAGTACGCTTTTCGAATTTTGCTGGCTTTATTAAGCTGAAATCGATGTTGAAGTTTTTCTTTTGAAAAAATAATAAACGGAATGAAGGGAAGAATATGAATTATTTTGAATTAAAAAGAAAGGTAGGATAATTTTGTACTTTTATTTTGCATTCTTCACTCTCTGGGAGATTAAACCGAATTCCCTGTTCTTTTTATTTGAGAATAATTTTACGGTGACCATGTCCGAGTATCACATTCTAAGTACCATGTGAGGTGTCACAATTGCCTTGGTAAAATGTGCTTCACAACATGACAAATGGAGCACGCTATATTTTTGGAGCAATGTTCTGGTGACTATGTTTGAGTACCACGTTTTGGGAACGATTCATCTAGAAGGACTATGTCTGAGTACCACGTTTTGGGCACGATTCATCTAGAAGGATGACTTAGCACCTTGCAAAAACTCGATCAATGCCTCGCGGCCTCAACACTTCACAGGCCTTGAACATGTAATCTGAATGATCCTAGATCGCCTAGATATATAAATATTTGCTATGTTCTGAATTTTTTCAATGTCAACCTACAGTCAATATATCAACCCAATCATTCACCAAAAAGCAATAAACATAAGAACACCAAAATATACGTGGAAAATCTTGAACGGGAAAAAACAACGGGAATGAATAAATCACTATAAACATTGTGTCATTACAAGTAATCTTACCCTTTAATTTGAATCCTCACAATTGAGGCTAAGACCTACTTGCCAAATCTACGTTCACCACACCCAGTGCTTGACTGCCACTTTCTTGAATCCATAAGTTTTCCACACTCCTTTGGAAATCCACCAAAGAACAAGTCTAAGTTTGTAGAAATAAAGTTGTGAATACTTTTTAGAGTTTCGTTGTGGCTTCGACTATTGAATACCCCTCCATCTTGTCTGAACTAGAGCCACATCCTTTTTTCCTTTTTTTCCTGCTCCTGTAACGTGTGCACCACTTCCGCCTCATTTAGGCACGTTTTACCAATTGATCTCAAATTGATAACCGGTCAATCCATTTCAATTGAGCTCTTTCCGACCACTTGATCTAAACGCGATCATTTCATTTAATCACTCTTAATTACAAATAAAGATTCGATTTCCTTCCACTTTATAAACAGACACTATATAAATAACTAATAATTAATTACAACTCGATAATCTGAGATACAATTAAATATGTATTTTGTCTTAAAATTTGCCAACATAAAGCAACTATGGCATGTGGTCCTAACATAATCGGCCTCAACACCATGCCACTTTAAGACCACAGACGATTATGGCTTGGAGGCTTGAGGTTAAGGAATCGGTCGAGATCTTGCACAGCCCCCAACAAGGGTTTGACTCCAACAATCTTAAACTAAAAGAGAGAAGACTTTAGACCAAGGATGATGCCGACTCTTCATACCAAGCGGTGTAGAACCTATAATGAGGGTCCAAGATTTAGCCCTATTATGAGTTGTTTTTTTTTTTGGTCTTTTCAAATCCCTCGATTGCGTGATTCACATAAAATCGGTTATTCAATATCCTATTTTATGTTCATAAAAAAGAAAATCCTTTTTTTTTTTCCAAATGATAAGTGTCAAGATTTGGAAGCCAAATTGGGTAATTTAGTTTTAGTTTTTTTTCTTTAACAATAACTCCAATTTGTGTCCTTCATCATTTTAGAATAGAGTTGTGTCTAGCAAGCAAAACAGCAAAAGGGTCACTATTTTTTTTTTTTTTATCATGAGCAGTTCTACTATATTAGTAGTATATCCTTTTGAAGTGCCTTGCAATGCTACAATTTAGTATTAATCCACTTATCATTAGATTCTGAGCATGCATTTTATTTTATTCATTCATATGGACCCATGCATTAATTGTTAAACCCTCATACCTGCAATAATACTAACCCCCAGAGGTTGACATGATAGCCATCATCAGGTATATAATGCCTGGTACTTGGGGTTTTACTCCTATGTAAGATCTTAGATTCGAAATCTATCAGGTACGCAATCAAATTCCTTTGAGGTCGGTGACTTTAATTGATCATCTCTGCTAGCGAGCCTGAGATTGATCCTTCCGGATTAGACGATTAGTCGAGGTGCATGTGTGAAATATGGCTCGGACACAAGGTCAAAAAAGAAGAAAAGATTGCATGTCAATCCCAAGTTGCATGTCAATTCAATTATTCAAAGTTCACATGATTTGCATGCATGTCAACGGGTAAAATTAGTCTGGATTGTTGACTCCACATGCAATAGTAGTAGTTCAAGCACACTTTTGCTTACTCAAACCTTCAAGCTACATTTTTGTGGTCGGCAATAACCAGAGAATTCTAAGCCAGCCAATAACCAGAGAATTCTAAGCCAGCGGGAGCTCGCTTCCGGTGTACCGGGAAAAGAAAAATTAGTACCAAGGATCACGATTAACCAATTGGTTCTCTGAGATCGGCCGGGTCTTACGCACGCTCCCAATTTAAAAAAAAAAAAAAAACTCCTTTTCTTCTCTATTTTTAGGGACGATAATCCCACGCGCCCAAACCGTTGGTTAACTGCACCATATTGAACCGATGGGTGCGAATTTTTAACCGTGGTTTTGGTTTTGGTTATTGATTTTTAAACACTATCCGATTCAGTTCCGGTTTCGGGTTTACATGATAATTGAACCGTGACCGTGACCAAAATGAAATATAATTAAAAAATATCCGTACATATACTCCTATATACTGAAATACACCCATGTAATATCCTTATTTTGTTGTTTTGACGATGTGCATTTAGAGTCTTTTGTTTTGACAATGTGCATATAGAGTCTTTGAATATGTGGTGTATTAGGTTGTTGTCGTCTTTTATATTTTGTTGTTGGAAAATGATTTTTAGTGTCTTTGGACCTATGGTGTAATAGTGTATTAGTTTGTTGTTGTTGGATATTTTGCGTTTAACTCAAATGAAATTTTGCAGGTGAAGTGGAATGCAATCAGTGCCTCCTTTATACTCTCATGCACATGGGCAGGGTTTGATTCCCATAAGCACTCCTCCCCCTCTCCAAGTCCCCTAAGATAAAATAGATTAAGATTAACAAATGACAAAAAAAAAATCTAATGAAAATTTTGATCACTAGTTTCGATGAAAAAACGTACCGAACTGATAACTATGATTTTGGTTGTGGTTTAGATCAACATAAAAACCTCTGGTTTTTATTATGATTTGGTTTTAAGTATATGTTTCGATTTTGATTTCGATTTTGCCAATAACCGAATTGCACCATTGTCATCCCTATGGACCATTTTAGTCCAAAAATAGATATTGTGATTGGTTGTTTCATATATGTGTCAACACATATCAAGAGGGAATCCCACCACACTATATGTCATCCAAGCTCTAAGGAAACTTAAATCCAAAGCAAAAAATTTCAAGTACTTAATTTTATCCATTGATTATTGAACCAGACACTTTGTGGTACCTATACTCCTTTTTCAATTCCTTTACAAGTTGGGTAAATTACTTCATTTGCATGTCAATTTTGGTTTATTTTTGCTTAATACTTTTAGAGGATTTTTTTTTTAATTCAAAGGTTGTCTTTTTGAATATATTCAAAGGTTGTCTTTATTCATGAAAATTTTAAGTTTCACACATAATTTAGGGAAAATTTCAAAAAAGCTCTAAACTATCATCAAAATGTCTCATAAACCTCCAAACTTCAATAAATGTTAATTAGACCTCTAAATTTGTCAAAATTTCATCAATTAAGCCCCTGCCATCTGTTTTCGTCAATGCACAAACGGATGATGCATACGTGGCCCATAAAGGTCGAGGCATGTAGGAAATTGAGCGAGATTTCGAATTCTGGGCTCACAGGGATGTTGGTTTACGCATTGTCACTCTCTGTTTTTTCTCTGTTTATGTTTTTTGTTAGTTACAATCTCTGTTGAAAAATCTGGTTTTAATTTGGTTTTTTGAGATTGTTATGGAAAGAAAGAAGTAAAACAAAGAAGGGTTTGGAATTAGTGAAGGAGGGAGGGAGTGAAAATGGAAGTTTGGGTCTCAACTGTGTATAAATAGGAAGAGTTAGGGGTGGGAAATGGCAGGAATCGAGGGTTTTTTCCCTCCACATGCAATAGGCTCTGGGTAAGAAGAGGGAGTGACCCTCACGTGTCTGTCCATCTTGCCAGCTAGGCATGCTCCGTTTGTGCATTGACGGAAACAGACGACAAAGGCTTAATTGATGAAATTTTGACAAGTTCAAAGGTCTAATTAACATTTATTGAAATTTGGAGGCTTATGAGACATTTTGGCAATAATTTAGAGGCTTTCTTGAAATTTTCCCCATAATTTAATACTTTTGTAGATTTCTCTATCGTCGCGACGAATCAATAATTCACAAAATATTGATGCAAAATTAATAGATTTGAATACAAACAAAAAAAAATGTAATTTTCCGAAAATCAAAATTGCCCTTTGTGAAGTTTCAAAAAGATAGTATGTTAGGGTAAACAGTGTAATTTGCAAATATAGGCGAGGGTTTGAACATGCCCACTTTGTTTGGTTGTCAGTTTTAAAATAAAAAAGTTTATAGGTTTGCATATTTTTCAAGTCAATTTTTTTGACACTTTAACAAATTTTTTATTTTTTTAATAGAGGTACATTATACATTCCAAAAAAACTACATCCGATAAAAAATCACTAAAGATAAAAAAAAAATACGAATAACAAAATTGTCAAAAAAAAATTTAAAAGAATATTCCCGAGAGAACAACCCAACGAAGGATTGTGGGGCCTAGGATATCAAGTGGGACTTGAAGTCTTGAACACCCGTGAAGCAGGGGGCATGAATCGGCGGTGCAAATCGTTTTTTTGAGTTTTGACTCTGTCCTCAGTCCTCACGTCCGTCCAACTTTGCATTAAATTTAACCCCCACTAGAATTCATTTCCTTCCTACCGTCCATCTACCCCCATCGACGCCATTAATTTCAAATTATTAAACTAATACCCTCCCTCCCTCTTAAAAAAATAAAAAATAAAAAACCTACTCCGATGAGAAAGAGTAGTATATATATAAGTAAAAAAAACGTGTATGGTTGGTTAAATAGAAGTTTTTGAAGTTGCTTGATTAGTACAGTAGTATCTAGAGATTTAGTTGTTTGGTGACGCTAAACATACTCCTCAAATTATAGCTCACGATGAGATCTCGATCGTTTCATATATATGTAGGCTGGGGTACTTATGGAAGAAAAAAGGAGGAACAACTCATAAATTATTTCCACTCTCACCCAAACACATATTCCGTTATTAAGTTTTACTCCTTTTCATCAAAAGCTTTTAAACTAGTTCTTTATGTGTTTTGATTTATCATCTCGCGCTGCCACATAAGTTTTACTTAAATTAATGTGTAAATTTTAGCATTTTTCCATTGAATTATCTCGCAACAAATAAAACTCTCCATTTTCTTCTAAAATAAGTATGATAAGGGGTGAGTTTGACCTATATCATTTTTTTTTGGAAGACTGACGGTATTATTGACTTTTAGTGTTTTTTTTAATTAATTTTTCATCAAATTATTTTAGATGAATCATTCTTTTTTATGTGAGAAACGGAAAAAAAAGAAAAGAAAAAGAAGGTACATTAGCATGAAATAAAATTGAAAAAAAGTTTTGATAAGGCACACTCTACCGTTTTGAAATGCAGATAGTTAGGAACAATGCTATATACACTATTATCGATCATTCCTCAACCACCCCTCTTTCACATATGTGTCAGCTCCACACGTTTAATAGTGTGATGAGTCCCATACATAGGTGAGAGATAAGTGGTCGGAGAATAGTCGATAGGACTATAGCAGTGTTCCTGACTTTATTGGATAGTTAATTTGTAGGGTGAAAAACCAATTCCTTCAAATATAGTTGGTCAAAAGATTAAAGGCTGAACTAAGGAAAGTGAGGAGGAAAATAAGGAGAAGAATTCTTCTTCTTTGTTTTGTTATTTTGCCTTTTTGCTTCCTCCCAATCCAAACAAGAAAAAATTACTACTCCCTTCGTCCCTTTTTAAGTGTCCTATTTCGTAACTCCAACTTATCAAAAAGACATCATCATTACACCTTTCACATCAACTTTTTTCTCCACTTTCCCTATTTACCCATCATCATTACACTTTTACTCACTAACTTTTCAAAATGAAATCTACTTTTAGGGACAAAATAGACAATACATCAACTTTTACCTTCCTAACTTTACAAAATGGACACTTGTTAAGGGACATTCTAAAATAGAACACTGGACACAAAAAAAAGAAACGGAGGAAGTACTTATTTTCCATTCCTCTCCTTTCTTTTCCATAGGAGCCAACAAAGCCTAAGCGGAGGACTTGCACAGTCCTAAATTTAAGCTGGTTGTGGTCCTTGCACCTGTGCAAAATCCTATCCTGTTCATGCCAATTCTTCAGAGAGAAAGGTTTAAAAATTGGTTAAAGCCCGCCTCAGATCTCTCCAAAGTCCAAAAGCATTGACATGCGCAGGAGGAACGGATTCATCTGATTCCTCTCTGTATCTTTCGCTTTAATTCACGAAAAAGACCAGAAGGAGACCCCTGTCTGCAAACCCACTTGGTTTCTCCCAAAACCCAAAAAAACTATTTGATAGCTCCCTTTCTCAAGCCTCACGTGGTATGTATCTTGTGCTCACCATCTTCTTCTGTCATCCATTAATGGCTCCCTAACTGCCTCTCTCTCTCTCTCTCTCTCTCTCTCTCTCTAAATCTTGAACTGGGTCTTGTTTGTGTCCCTTGTTTGTTGGCTAAACTTGGAGTACCCTTCAATTCGTTTGTCCAATTTTCTTTTCTTTTCTTTTTTTGCGTCCAAAAGCCTATTTTTTGCATCTTCTTTCTTGGGTTATTGTCACTTTTGTGTTTTGCTTTTTCAATGGGGAATTCTTGTCCAGTTCAGCTTTACTTCTCTCCCTAATTGATTTCTCAGCTTAAGAATTTTGGGTTTTTCAGCCTATTGCGCAAAACTATTTTAGAAGATTCAACTATTGAGTACAAGGTTTAACTTCGTCTCGTCGCTTCTGCCGGCGATGCCCTTCTGGCCTTAATTGGCCGGGTCGTGCCCCCTGTTACTTTGAAGAAATTAGAGTATAGAGTTTAATTTCGCCTTTCGGGTCCTTTTAATTTTGGGAGTTATAAAATCACCTCTCTTCTTCCTCCATCATCTTGGGTTTTCCAAAATTCAGCCTGAATTTCACTTCTTGAGGTGTCAAAATGGAAACTTGGGGTTTCATCCATTTTCTGGGCATGTTTCTTTTTCTCCTCCTTTTCTCTGAATCTTGTACGGCCAGTGTTCGAAAGATTGGCAAGGTGGATCCAGGGTTTCAAGGTTCTCAAATGAATTGGATAGACAATAATGGGATAATCCTCTTATCCAATGACTCGAATTTCGGTTTCGGATTCACCCCAACCCAAGATGTCACTTTGTTTCTGCTCACTGTAATCCACATGGGAAGTTCAACAATTGTTTGGGCTGCAAATAGAGCCTCCCTGGTTCGGAATTCAGATAACTTTTATTTTGATGATACTGGAAATGCTTACTTACAAAGTGGTAAAAGCACTGTTTGGTCTAGTGATACTGGTGGGAAAGGAGTTTCTGCAATGGAATTGGTGGATTCAGGAAATCTGATTTTGCTTGGGAAAGATGGTGGTGTGGTTTGGCAGAGTTTTAGCCATCCGACCGATACCCTTTTGTCGAATCAAGAATTCAGTGGTGGGATGAGACTTGTGAGCGCTCCGGACGCGAATAACTTGACCTATTTCCTGGAAATCAAGTCCGCGGATATGATTCTATCCGCGGGTTTTCAGACTCCACAGCCTTATTGGTCTATGAATCAGGAAAATCGGAAAACCATCAACCAAGATGGTGGGGTGGTGTCTTCTGCATCTCTCGAAGCCAATTCGTGGAAGTTTTACGATTCGAATAAGATCTTGTTGTGGCAATTCATTATATCGGATAGCACGGATGCGAATGCCACATGGGTCGCGGTTCTTGGAAATGATGGCTTTATCACCTTCTCCATTCTCCAAAGCGGAGTTCCAAGCCCTTCGCCAACAAAAATACCTAACAACTGGTGTGGCACGCCCGTGCCTTGTGGTCCCTATTATGTATGTTATAGTGACAATAGGTGCCAATGCCCTTCTGTTCTGAACTCCAGTCCGAATTGCAAACCGGGGATTGGATCCCCTTGTGATCGCTCTAAGGACCATATTGATCTTGTACAAGTAGGGGATAAGCTCAACTATTTCGCGCTTGGGTTTGTTTCGCCTGTTTCCAAAACCAACTTGGACGGTTGCAAAGCTGCATGTCGTAGTAACTGTTCTTGCCTCACTTTGTTTTTCGACTACAGCTCTGGAAACTGTTTTCTTTTCGACAGCACAGGCAGTTTTCAGAACGTAAACAATGGTGGTGGTTTTGTTTCGTTCACAAAGGTTTTGAGCACCGGGGGCAGTGGGAATAATACCGGAGGAGGAAGTGGAAATGGGAAGAAACGCTTGCCGTATGTCATGATCATAGCTGTTGTCACAGTTGTGGTTATCATTGGTTTGCTCTCCGCTGGATATTGGTATTGGAGGAAGAGGAAAATGCCGGAGTCTCACAAAGAGTCTTCAGAGGAGGACAATTTCTTAGAGAGTATATCAGGGATGCCGATACGTTTTGGTTACAGTGATCTTCAAACTGCGACCAATAACTTTTCTGTGAAGCTTGGACAAGGAGGGTTTGGCTCGGTCTACCAAGGGGCTCTCCCGGATGGAACCCGTTTGGCTGTGAAGAAATTGGAGGGAATCGGTCAGGGAAAGAAAGAGTTCCGGGCTGAAGTTACCATCATTGGAAGCATCCATCATCTCCATTTGGTCAAACTTAAAGGCTTTTGTGCAGAAGGAGCGCATCGCCTTCTTGCCTACGAGTTCATGGCAAACGGGTCTCTGGATAAATGGATCTTCAAGAAAAACAAAGAGGGGTTTATGTTGGATTGGAATACGCGGTTCAACATAGCGTTGGGGACGGCCAAGGGACTTGCGTATCTCCACGACGATTGCGACTCCAAAATTATCCATTGCGATATAAAACCCGAAAACGTGCTTTTAGATGATCATTTCCATGCCAAAGTCTCTGATTTCGGCTTGGCTAAGCTAATGACTAGAGAGCAGAGCCACGTTTTCACGACGATGAGGGGCACGAGGGGGTACCTTGCTCCAGAGTGGATCACAAGCTATGCCATATCCGAAAAGAGCGATGTTTATAGCTATGGCATGGTGTTGCTTGAAATCATTGGGGGAAGGAAAAACTACGACCCCTCTGAAACGTCGGAGAAATCTCATTACCCTTCTTACGCTTTCAAAATGATGGAAGAAGGGAAACTGAGAAGTATCCTAGACTCTAAATTAGAGCTAGATGAGGAGGACGACAGGTTGGCGATTGCCGTTAAAGTTGCTTTGTGGTGCATACAAGATGATATGCACCTAAGGCCATCAATGACCAAAGTAGTCCAAATGCTTGAAGGCATATCTGTGGTTCCTCCTCCTCCGATGGCTTCTCAATCGGGTTCCCGTCTCTATTCGAGTTTCTTCAAGACAATTAGCGAGGGAGGGACTTCTTCTGGACCCTCGGATTGCAACAGCGATGCTCATATGTCTGCCGTTCAGCTTTCAGGGCCGAGATAACAGTTGGTGAAAACTGAGGAGGAGAATTATGAGTATGGTATAGCGCCTTTTCTGGAAACGGGATATGCACTTGAAAAAGATGTGCGATTTGTGATATATATGGTCAGGTAGTACTATAGTATATACTACAACAATATTGTGTTTGATTTCTGTATATTTTTTAGATCACTCAAATTTTGTAATACTAGTAGCCAGTATGAAGCTTGGAACTTGTTTGCACATTCCCTTGTTTATTGCTCTGTAAATGAAACGAAAGGATTATTTTCCATGTTCGATGATGTTTCAATTTAAAGCAAAGGATCTGAAAAGGTCAGTGGAATAGAAGTTCATTGGTCTCTGGTTTGCATAGTGAGAACCAGGGTTGTAAATCTCGGTAATCAAAACATAACGGTATCAGTGATGCGGTCATATATGATATATCGACCGATATCAGATCTCATCTGTCGGCTATGCCGATACGCAAGTATATAATGATATTAGATGTCTGAAATCCTGTTAGGAACTTTACTGCAACTTTTACAAATCAGTCAAATCTAAGACCAAACATGTGGGAATACAATTCATGCTTTCAGTCACCTGGCTCTTTATGTGATTCAATTTCTAATTCTTACCTGATGGTTCTTATTGCCTATTTCACAAGGAAAATTTGTGGCAATACGAGTTGAATACCATTTTGAAGGACAACAAAAATCAAGTTCTCAGAAAGCTAGTATTTAAATCTAGGAGAAAGGAATTAGTCAAGGTGCACGTAAGTTTGCCCGGATATCCGGTTATAAAAAAAAAAAATCTAGGAGAAAGCTATGGTACCGTGATATGTTATGCATCTTTTTGAGTGTATGCTACGCATTGCCGACACCCTCTCGACAACAACAGATCGTTAGCAGAAATGGGTTCCAGATAATTTGTTAATAGTTAGGCTACCAACTATGACAAAAGCTGGACTGCATACGTTAACTTGTGATAAACACCCAAAAAAATGATATGTTAGTATTACCAAATCGTCAACTACACTTTTTTCATTACGACTATAGGTTTTGATACGATGAGATCATTCCGAGTCTACAAAAATTAAAAAAATATGTTAAGCAAAGACTGTTCTCTTGTAGGGGTGATTTCGGTTCGGTTCGGTTCGATTCAGGGTGAAATTTTCGAAGACCGATTGACAGCGTTAACTTAATATGTGTCTAGAGGGAACCAAAAATAGGATTGAGACTTGAGAGTGTCAACTTCATAAGTACTAGTCACCCGGGGGGTCCCAAGGGGTGCAAGGGACCCGGGACCCTACACAACTCCAAATATTCTCATGTATTATACTAATTACAAAAAATTCTATGGTAATCTTCAATTCTCTAGATGAAAAAAAATTCTTAAAATTTCTGTGCGGAAAAATTTCTAAAATTTCAAGTTATCAATTATTTTTTGGTTGCATGTATAAAATTAAACAATAACTACACGTACACATAAAATATTGTCTCTTCTTGAAACTCGCAAGTAACAATATACGATAATAAAATATAAGTTTTATTATGAATATGAAAATACACGTGATTTGAGCCTCTACTAGGCACAAATTCTGTATCTGACACTTCTGGTCACGGTGAGACGCTACGTCACATAATATGCATATACAAATGTGAACAATAGCACATGCATGAACGCAACCCAAAATAATTTTTTAAAACAATACTTTTTCTTATAATACTTCAAAAATTCCTATGAATGAGAGTCATAAGGGAAAAAACTTGGAAAACGATTTTAAAACCCTTTTTTTTTTTTAATAAATGTGTTACCCCAGAGGCAACCCAAGAGGGGTGAATCGGGTTCTTAACTAAAATACCCAAATTAAAAAATTGCTTAACTAAAGAGAATGATAAATTATGAAATCAAATAATTATCATTGAAAATAAAAGAGTTAAGGGAGATAGATATGACACAGAGATGTATAGTCGTTCGGTTCGAGCTTTGTCCACTGCTTAGCCTAGTCCACTGGCCTATGGATTCAATGTTTTACTAATCAATTTACCAAATTCTGGTGCCGATTAAACCTTACAATCGCAACGCTAACTTTCCCGAGGAGTTAACTGAACCGCTAGAGTTTATCTCCCAAACTCAAAATCACTTGCAGAACAAAACCCAGTCATGTATGAACTCACTGAGAGTTCTGCTAATTCTCAATACAACAATTGTGAAGTATCCTTAGGATGGAAAAACTCTATACAACATTTTTGCTCTCAAATCTCCCAAAGTAATAATATGAAAATGAAGTGCAGGAGAGGATGAATATTGCTCTGTATTGCTCTCTGTGTTCTCTATAAGTTGTGCGTGATTTATTTTTTCCATCTACAGAAGCCCCTTCTTTTATTAGAGAGGGAAAATATTAACGTTGAAATAATTCCGCTGAGCTGTGTATCTTTTCTTCTCCAATTGTGATCTTCTTCCTTAAATGCAAAAGAGAACCGTTGAGACTCACGTGAGCTGGAAATCTGCTGAATATAACTGCACCGACACCGTTGACCGCTCATAAGCCTTATCTACGAAGCTCCAGAAGTCAAGAACGGCGGAATGAAAACAGAACTGGATTTGACCACTTTGACAAGTGGATGTCCTCTTTGAAAACACGAGGAGATGACCACTTTGAAAAAAAAATAAGAATCGGGCCTAATGGGCTCTGAACATCTTTGGGCCAAAGGTTAATTATAGTAACAAATTTATATGCTGGTGGGTATTAATTATCAAAATACGTCATTAGCCGTCATTTTTTCCATCCTTTTTTTAGGGTGTATCCTCTCTAAGCCCTTTTGAAGATGCATTTGCGATTTTGTCGATATGTACAATTTTTATTTTGTCCTTATCCATAATTTTTGGAGATGTGACTTTTTGGAGTGTAAATTCTGGGTGAATTCTTAGTGTGAATTCTTGGTATATGAATTTTGGGTAAATTTCTTGGGTGTGTGAATTCAACCCCGATACACATCTGGAGGGTGTGAATTCTTGGGGCTACAAACACCCATTTCCTCATCTTTTGCAAAATTCACACCCCCATAATTTCACACTTTTTTAGAATTCACACCATCAAATTAAAACTTCATACCTTCAAAAAAAGAATTCAGACCCTCAAAAAAGACATAATTCACATCACCAAATTAAGAATTCACACTTTCGAAAAACAAAGAATTCACACCTTAAAAAAAAGTATTCACACCACCAAAAAAACAAAAAGGTGTGAATTCACAAAAAAAAAAAAAAAAAAATCTAAAGGTCCACACAGAACACCTTCCCTTGGCCTTCCGCCCAATCTCTTGAAACGAGGTTGCTGATAAGAAGATTATAGCCTATTTAGATGGGGTATTGTATTATCGCCTTTTAACACCTGAGACCCACCCTTATACCCTATTTGGCAGTCAAAAGTGGAGGGGATATTCCCTTTACCCGGTGTTCCACTACACCACTTAATACCGCCTGAGGGGGTGTTGGAGATGGGTTACCTTTGACCAGTCGCTGTGGAATCCCCCCAAGTCCTCATCTTTTTCAGACGAATCTACCCCTCCTAATCCCCCTTTCCCACCCTGAGGTATCCATTTTACATCATCCACCTTTCCTTATACTCCCTATTAATCATCTATCCAAACAAAGTATTATTTGATCCTCATTTTCTAATATCTCATTCAAACAACCTACTATTTAATACCCCCCATAAATATCACTGTAACGACCTGAATCCTCAAACACCACGATATTAAAAAGTCCTCAATCTGTATTTTATTCTAAAAACTATATAATTTACAACTATCGATCTCTAAAGTAAACTAACAACCACCTACTCTTGTAGCAACCCGGACAAGCCCGCACCACTAGCACCTGACCTGCTAATAGGGATGGCAATGGGGAGAGTCGGGGGTGGATACTACTATCCCCGTCCCCGATCCCCGAACCTAAATCTCTCCCCGTCCCCGATCCCCGTACCTAAATCTCTCCCCATCCCCGCCCCGATTCCCACCGGAGATTTATTTTTACCCTCCATCCCCGCGGGGAATCGGGGATCCAAAGATTCCAAAACTTAAAAAAAAAAAAAAAAAATTCACCTACCATTAGAAAATACAAACCATGAAACTAAATTTAAAAAAAAAAAAAAATCTAGGCTACCATTACAAACCAAATACCAAGGAAAATAGCCACAGTTGGTGGTCGCATTTCATTCGATTCCACTTGAGTTGACAGCGAGTGAGTTTTCCGAAGTGGTAGATTGTGTTCAAAATGAAAAAAACGCATTAAGAAAAGATGAAACAAAAATACACAAAAAAAGAAAAAAAGTGAAACAAAAATACACAGAAGATGCTCAAATTCGAAAAGAAAACCTCTAACCTTCATTCATTATCAGCCACATTTGTCAGCAATAACATCAGACTACAAGGCGACATACATTACAATCAGATCCACACCCAATACTCGTTCTATAATCCATCTCACATCAGTTCAAAAATTATATTTAACGCCATGCCATAATTTCTCACAATTCTCTACAACCATTTCACTCACTGTCCACTATCCATAAAGAGTAAATTCAAGAAGTTACTTGCCTTATAGTATGAAAGAAGATAAATTATGTTCTTTCCATCACTTTTAGTTACCATCAAAATTCAAACTACAGGAGAAAACAAACTGAGCATTTTACATAAAGTAGAATAACAAGTGGGTAAACCCTCACTTATGTATTAATAATTATATATAGTAGGCTAGCCTGGCGGGGCGGGGCGGGGCGGGGCGGGTACTAACTCATATCCACCCCCTACCCATTCCCCACTTTTTTTTAAAAATTATCTCCATACTCTTCCCGATCCCCAAATAATCCCCGAATCCCCTACCCATTTGGGTTGGGTTGGGTTGGGTTGGGTTGGGGCGGGGCGGGGCGGGGCGGGGCGGCATCCCTATTCTCCGCACTGTTTTTATGATTTACTTGTTGTCAAAGCAATAATTATCCGCAGCACAACTAATTGTGACCATCATAGAATTCTCGACAAAAGCACAATGGCCTTCGGCGGACTAGCATCTGGCATCGTGTAGGCCGTGCTGCAGCGGGATACCCTTTTTGGGCCCTCTCCACCGGTCACACATAATGTACTTTTTTGATTTGTCTTGTAAAGAGGAATTGAAAAGAGTAATGTTACATACACAACTTTACAACATAAACCGTTGAATGCACATGAGTTCTAGGGATGGCAATGGGGAGGGTCAAGGGTGGATACTACTATCCATGTCCCCGATTCCCGAACTCAAATTCCTCTCCATCCCCGCCCCAATCCCCACCGGGGATTTATTTTTACCCTCTATTCCCGCCCCAAACGGGGAACGGGGATCCCCGTGGGGAATCGGGGATCCAAAGATTCCAAAACTTTTTTAAAAAAAGTCACCTGCCATAAAATACGAACCAAGAAACTAAATTAAAAAATAAATAAAAAAAAAACAATCTACGCTGCCATTACAAACCAAATGCCAAGGAAAATAGCCACAGTTGCTGCCATAGTGTTATTACAAACCAAATCAAAATGAAAACAGTCACATCTACTGCCGTAGTGCCATTATAAACCAAATTTAAATTAAAACAGTCACATAGTTGCTGCCATAGTGTATTACAAACCAAATTGAAATAAAAACAGTTTCAAACAAACAAGACGAGTAGGCTAGTGGAGCTGGGGATTAGAGACGTAAGTCTCTAGAGTGGCGACTGGGAAATGGGAAAACCCTAACTTATCTATATATATAGTAGGCTAGTGGGGCTGGGGCGGAGATCAGGAACCCTAAGTCCCTAACTTATGTATGTGTGTCTATATATATATATATATATATATATATATATATATATATATATATACATAAAATTATGTATTACATATAGTAGGCTAGTGGAGCGGGAGCGGGGGCGGGGCGGGGATGGGGCGGGTACTACCTCATATCCACCCCCTACCCATTCTCCACTTTTTTTTAAAAATTATCCCCATACCCTACCCGATCCCCAAATAATCCCCGAATCCCCTACCCATTTGGGGCAGGGAACGGGGCAGGTTGGGTCGAGGCGACCGGAATTGCCATCCCAACCTGCTAACCAACCTGCACGCTGGGGTCCAAAGGACTCAAGGAGTGTGTGAGACATAATAATGTGTATAATATCAATACTAAAATAACTGCACAATATCAACCACCACGTATAACACCAATTAACCACGAATATAACACATTTCACATAAATAGAACCACATATCCGGTCCTCCTCAGTATATGACGGGTGATGTACCACCTTACTAGCCTCACCACAGCTCATTAGCCAACTTGTCATTTGGCATAGCTTATTAGCCTAGTCACCCCGTCACATACCAAACAGTTTCATGATATACTGTTACCGCACATAACACAACCAACAAGAACTCAACATTAATATTGTACAAAAAACATGTATCTCACACTCACTGTCACTCGAATCCCATAACAACGTTGGATTCCTTTGTCGATCATTTCTTCTCTCGGTTCCTCTCAAACTTTCTTACTGTTTTCTACCCTTGTAAAGGAATACTCGTTCCTATATGCTCATATATATGTATATTGTTTTTTTACCATGCCAAAGGCAAGAAGCCACGTGAAACCCCATGCACCCACAAGCCTACAAATTTACAACAACTAAGATAGTAAATTCCTCCCATAGTTACACGTTTCACTAACTAGGGTCCAAAGACATACTGGTGATAAAATACTCATTTTTATCTCCCAATTAACTACATTACCATCTTTTTTTTTCTTTTTTTTAAATACGGAATATTATATATCACATCAATGTGGGTCATCCCTTATTAACCAATACATCTTACTATCTGTTGTTACATTTTCATATTAAATGAAGTATATTAATTAATCTAATATCATTAACTTAAGAGTTCAGTACATTAGAGTAAAGTCTTTAACTGAAGTCTAATTAATGTGTTAAATTATGCATATACGTAGTTAGTTGGGTTTCTACCTAAGGACTATTTAAGGGTCTTATTTAGGTGTTTCTAATGTAAGTAAGTGGAGTAGTAAAAAAACAAAGGGAAAAACTATTTTCACTATTTTGGGCAAAGAAAGGTGTTTTTATTCGGTGGAGCTTTGGGCTCACACCACTGGTGCAGAGTGTGTGAGAGCCATACAACTTGAGTGTTGGGCTGATGTATCCTAGGGGACAATAGTTGTTGTCTGCTGCATCGGTTGTTTGGGTTTCACCCACCGCAGAGGCTATATCTCCTTAAAGAAAGCGAGATACCCGCGCCTCAGCCATTCTGGTGTTGTTCTGAATTTATTAAATATATATATTCTGCGGTAATTTCACTAACAATTTTAAGGAGATAATAAGCATGGAGCAAGCACCAGAAAAGACCAATGACAGCACTGGCGATCTCAACAAGCTCTTCAGGTTCAAGGGAGCCCATTTCAAGAGGTGGAAAGGAAGAGTTCTTTTCTACCCAAGCCTTCTCAAGGTTGCCTACATTCTCACTGGGAAAAATCCGAACAAGGTCAATGTCGACGAGATGAACGACGAAGAATACGAAGCTCATCAAGAGCAAGTGGAGAAGTACAACATAGATGAGTACAAGTGTCGGTATTATCTCTTGAATTGCCTTGCTGATCACTTTTATGATTCCTATGATACAACTTACTCTTCTGCCAAGAAAATTTGGAAAGCTTTACAGAGCAAGTATGATACTGAAGAGGCAGGAGCAAAGAAGTATGCAGCTAGCCGATTTTTTCGCTTTCAAATGGTGGATGGAAAATCGGTTGTGGAGCAAGCTCAAGATTTCCAGATGATAGTGGCAGAGATGACATCCGAAGGCATCAAGATTGGGGACAATCTTGTGGTAGCAGGCATCATTGATAAATTACCGCCGTCTTGGAGGGAATTTCAAAAGGCGATGCGCCATAAGCAAAAAGAGACATCCCTAGAGACCTTGATCACTCGCATCCGCGTGGAGGAGGAGGCTAGAGGCCAAGATGCACTATTGACACAAGAAGGTATTGGACATTCCACAAAGGTAAATTATATTTCTGCAAGTAACCATAACCAACCCAAAAATCAGTCTCCTAAGAATGCTTATATGCAGCCTCACAAAAAGATTTATAAAAAATATGGAAAATCTCACAACAAAGGATTTCATAAAAACTTTAACCAAGGACCCCCTTTGAAAAATCAACAAAACAATGGATGTTTTGTCTGTGGAAAAAGTGGGCATATTGATCGAATTTGTAAGTTTCGAAAACGTGGTCCTGTTCCACAAGCGAATGTTATTCAGGAGCCATTTGTGGCAATGATTATAGACATTTGCATGGTTCAATATGTGGAAGGGTGGTGGGCAGACTCTGGTGCTAATAGGCACGTCTGCTATGATAAGACTTGGTTCAAAGTGTATACTCCCTTTAATGAAGAGAAGGCGGTTATGCTAGGTGACTCTAGCAAAACAAAAGTGCTTGGGAGTGGTGAGGTTGATTTGAAGTTTACCTCTGAACAAGTGTTGACTTTAAAAGATGTTCTATACACACCGTCCATGAGGAAAAATCTGGTGTCAAGTTATCTTTTAAACAAGGCTGGCTTCAAGCAAACTATGGAATCTAATCAGTATGTGATAACTAAAAAGGGAACTTTTGTGGGTAAAGGTTATGCATGTGATGGAATGTTTAAGCTAAATGCTGAAATTAATAAAGCATCTACAAGTTCTATTTACATGATGTCTTCATTTAATTTCTGGCATGCTCGCTTGTGTCATATCAATAGTAGATATGTGGGAATCTTGAGTAGTCTTGGATTAATTCCCAAATTAACAAAAGTGTTTAGCAAGTGTGAAACTTGCAGTCAAGCAAAGATTACAAAACGACCTCATAAAAGTGTTCAAAGAACTACCGAATTGTTAGAGTTAATTCACACTGATTTATGTGAATTTGAAGGAATTTTAACCCGTGGTGGGAATAGATATTTTATCACTTTTATTGACGATTTTTCAAAATATACTATTGTATATTTGATAAAACATAAAAGTGATGCATTTGAGAAACTCAAAGTGTTCCTGCAAGAAGTTGAAAATCAATTCAGAAAGAAGATTAAGAGAATTAGAAGTGATAGAGGTCGAGAATATGTATCTTTTGGCTTTGACTCGTTTGTTCAATCACTGGGAATTATCCATGAAATCACACCACCATATTCACCACAATCAAATGGTGTAGCTAAAAGAAAAAATAGAACGTTGATTGGGTTGACTAATGCCATGCTTATTGATTCAAGTGCCCCATCGAATCTTTGGGGTGAAGCAGTTTTAACAGCTTGTTATGTGTTAAACAGAGTACCACATAAAAAAACAAAACTCATACCTTATCAGGTGTGGAAGGGGCATAAGCCAAATTTGGGACATTTGAGAGTTTGGGGTTGTCTAGCTTTCGTAAGGCTTACAGACCCTAACTTACCAAAATTGGGTATAAAAACTACCACCTGTGCTTTTTTAGGATATGTGGTAAATAGTACAGCCTATAAATTTTTTGATATAAAAAATAATGTCATGATTGAATCAGGTGACGCTACTTTTCATGAAGAAAAATCTGCTTTTAAATCAAGAAATAGGGGGGTCAAGTTTTCTCAGAAAACATTTTGTCCGAACCTAGTTCTTCTACTCCTCTTGTTCAAAGTCAAGTGGATACGGAAGTTGAACTTAGAAGGAGTAAAAGAGCTAGAGTTGAAAAAGATTTTGGCCCTGACTTTCATGTTTATAATGTGAATGATACTCCTATTTCTTGTCAAGAAGCCTTATCGTCACTTGATGCTATATTTTGGAAAGAGGTTATAAATGATGAGATGGATTCACTAAGTTCTAATAAAACATGGAAATTAGTAGATTTACCACCGGGTTGTAAATCTATTGGATGTAAATGGGTCCTTCGAAAAAAGCTTAAACCGGATGGGTCGATTGATAAGTATAAAGCAAGACTAGTTGCAAAGGGTTTTAAACAAGCTGATCTTGACTTTTTTGACACATTTTCTCCGGTTACACGTGTGACATCCATTAGATTGTTAATTGCAGTGGCTGCAATTTGTGATTTGAAAATTTATCAAATGGATGTAAAAACAGCTTTTTTAAATGGGGATTTAGATGAGGAAATTTATATGAACCAACCCGAGGGATTTGTGGAGCCCGGACTAGAAAGCAAGGTGTGTAAGCTAACAAAATCCCTCTATGGCTTAATCCTAAGCAATGGCATGAAAAATTTGATTCCTGCATGATTAAGAATGGTTATAAAACTAATGAGAGTGATAAGTGCATCTACTATAAAACATGTGAGATTTCACATGTGATTATCAGTCTTTATGTAGATGATCTTTTGATATTTGGCTCTAACATGCATATTATTAATGAGACAAAAAATATGCTTAATAACCATCTTGATATGAAAGATCTTGGTGAAGCCAATTTTATTTTGAGTATAAAGATTACTAAAACAAGTGACGGAATTTCTCTTGACCAGTCGCATTATGTTGAGAAAATTTTAAAGAAGTATAACTATCTTGATTGCAAGCATGTTATTACTCCTTTTGATGCTAGTGTGCATCTTTTTCCTGTTCAAGATGATAATGAGGTGATAAATCAAAAGGAATATGCTAGCATGATTGGTAGCTTGAGATATGCGACTGATTGTACTAGACCTGACATTGTTTACACAGTTGGCGTACTTAGCAAGTTAGCTAAGTAGTGATCATTGGCATGCTATGGAAAGAGTAATAAGATACTTATCTGGTACCAGAGCCTATGGCTTATTTTATATTTTATAAAAAGTATCCTGCTGTACTTGAGGGGTATAGTGATGCCGATTGGAATACCTTGTCAGGTGATTCTCTCTCTACTACAGGTTACATTTTTACTTTGGGAGGTGGTGCTATATGCTGGAAGTCGAAAAAGCAAACAATTATTGCTAATTCGACTATGGAAGCTGAACTTATAGCTTTATCTTCAGCAAGTGAGGAGGCGAATTGGTTACGAGATTTGTTGCATGAAATCCCTTGTTGGGAAAAAACAATTCCTCCTGTGTTAATTAGGTGTGATAGCACTGCTGCAATTGGTATAGTAAATAATCATTACTACAATGGTAAATCCAGACCCATACGAATGAAACACAGTATTGTGAGATCCTATTTGAGTAGTGGCATCATAAATGTGGATTATGTTAAATCTTATGATAATCTTGCAGATCCATTAACCAAGGCCTTGGCAAGAGAAAGGGTTTGGAGTACATCGAGGGGGATGGGGCTGAAGCCCATACAATCATGAATCACGTATGAGAATACCCAACCTAGGGACCAGAGATCCTGTAACCAGGTTCAATGGGAAGAACAAATCATATGGTGATCGTAAGAAGTGCACTGATGTTATTTTTGTCCATCCCTAAGATGTAAGTGCATTTATCCTGTAAGGTTGGAGGGTTGAGTTTTTAAACTCTTAATGAAAGTCTGTAGCTTGTATGAGTGGGGTGTTAGTATTACAGGAGCACTCTTGACAGATTTCACCTATGTAAGCGTGGGAGTGGGGCCGCTTCCTATGAGATTAAGGGCTAATCTCAAATACGCTTGTGAAAACTAGGATCAGCGCAAGGCCGTAAAGCGCTGGCTAATAAAGCTCATGTCAACACCTGAGTTATCATGTGTGAGCAGCAATTCTTTATTTCCCCTAAGCAGTCATAGTTCAATGCTGAGCAAACTACTGACTCTGGATTAAAGGTTACTGTTTCACTACTGGAGGTTCAATGCAGAGCACACCTTCATGATGTGTAATAATTCCTCTTTGTCCGGTAATATATTTTTACTTTATTTAATATTCAAATGAGTGGGGGATTGTTGTTACATTTTTATATTAAATGAAGTATATTAATTAATCTACTATCATTAACGTAAGAGTTCAGTACATTAGAGTAAAGTCTTTAACTGAAGTCTAATTAATGTTTTAAGTTATGCATATACGTAGTTAGTTGGGTTTCTACCTAAGGACTATTTAAGGGTCTTATTTAGGTGTTTCTAATGTAAGTAAGTGGAGTAGTAAAAAAACAAAGGGAAAAACTATTTTTACTATTTCGGGCAAAGAAAGGTGTTTTTATTCGGTGGAACTTTGGGCTCACACCACGGGTGCAGAGTGTGTGAGAGCCATACAACTTGAGTGTTGGGCTGATGTATCCTAGGGGAGAATAGTTGTTGTCTGCTGCATCGGTTGTTTGGGTTTCACCCACCGCAGAGGCTATATCTCCTTAAAGAAAGCGAGATACCCGCGCCTCAGCCATTCTGGTGTTGTTCTGAATTTATTAAATATATATATTCTGCGGTAATTTCACTAACACTATCCAACCTCACATTCTTACATAACACATCCAAACCTAATCCCGCATTCAAATAAGCCCAGAGTGAAATCTAACTACTACTACTACTACTACTACTACTACTACTACGAGAGAGAGAGAGAGAGAGAGAGAGAGAGAGTCGTATTTGAAGTTCCAGAAAATGTCTTTGATACTACGGCGGCGCACACGATCACAGGTACGATCTCCCAAACCCTAACCTCTCTATTTCTAGAACCTCTAGATCTGTAGATATCTCAGCACCAACAAGAGAAAACCCTAAATATCTCGGCACCACCAACAATGGTGACGTCGCTGAGGCGCACAAGGTGACGGCTCCGCCTTCGATTCTGGATCAGTTCAATGACTGAACAAGAGAAAAGACGATGAAGGAGACGAAGTTGTGCGTCTTTACGAGCTAGTTGTTAGGGGGGGAGCGGGTGAAGAGGAACGACGATGAGTGGGGGTAGTCTGGGCCTACACGGGTATGGTTAGATGCGCGCGAGGGCCTGGACAGGTAGGCAAGTACAAAATGGGGCCAGCTTGGAAGAACCCCAATTTTTTTTTTAAGTAAGGCAATAGGGTAATTCCACTTATCAACTCACATAAACATTTGCTTGGAAGAACCCCATTTATATGTGCCATAACCTAAAAATGAATTTTGGGCCTAAGGAAAAGACTATTTGCATGAGAATATAACGGAGGCACCAACGCACTCCACTCCATTTACAATCGGCAAGAAATATAGTTAACTCGTCAAAAAATTGAGTGTTAAAATCATTACCCAAACACAAAACAAAAATGGAGAACAAAAACTAAAATCTTGTTTGTTTTGGAACCCAAGGGTGCGTGTTGTTCCTTAGGGACAGCACGCGTGTTGGGCCTAGATAATGGATGGCTCATATTGTATCACAACTGAGCAATAATGGACGATCGAGATCTGTTCGGTCGAGATGCAATTTGAACCGTCTATTGTCGAGTATGAACGACCCAAATTGACCCAACACGCAAAAACAACGGATTTTGAAGTTTTAGGCACGATCTCCAATAAATTATCACTGTCTATCTCCATCCACTCCACTTATTATTACCCTTAAAAATCTCTCCCAAAATCCGAACGGAAGCCAGTGACCAGAATGAGAAGCGGGTTGCTTTTGCTAGCCGCCGAGGACCCCAAAAGAAACGCACGAGGATAATACTCCAGCTTATGCCCACGTGTCATGATCCAATACGTTATTCCCTTAACAGAATATTCAACGGACGCCCTTCATTTTTTAATTCATCTAGTCCGGTAAACGCCTCTCTCTCTCTCTAAGAATGCCGGCGACGGACCTCCTCCGCATCTCTCTCTCCCCCCACCCCAACCTCACCTCCACCCACCTCTCTCACTCCAATGGACTCTTCCTTAAACGACGCCCCACCAATTTCTCCCCCCGACCAATCAACCGCAAATCACCCAACATCATCCTCGCAAAGGCGGCACCCCAGCTCCAACAGAAACAACAACCGCACGCCGAAACGCCGTCGTCCTCAGTCCTCCTCGACGTAAGCGGCATGATGTGCGCCGGCTGCGCCTCCCGCGTCAGATCAATCCTCTCCTCCGACCACAGAGTCGACTCCGTGGCGGTCAACCTGCTGACCGCCACGGCCGCGGTTCGGTTGAGAGAAATAGGGCGAAACGCGGTGGGGGAGGAACTGGCGAGGCGGCTGACGGAGTGCGGGTTTCCGACGGAGACTAGGGTTTCGGGGGCGGGGGTGGAGGAGAAGGTGAGGACGTGGAAGGAGATGGTGGGGAAGAAGGAGGAGTTGCTGGCGGAGAGCCGGAACCGGGTGGTTTTCGCTTGGACTCTGGTGGCGCTGTGTTGCGGGTCTCATGCTTCTCATGTTTTGCATTCTCTTGGGATTCATGTTGCTCATGGTAAGTAAGGTGCAGTTGAATTCGCAAGAGTTTTACTTTTACCCCCTTTGTTTCCTTTCCGCTATATTATTGGACTACAGGTACGGCTGCAAACGAGGAGCAGCTCGTGGCTCGGCTCTTTAGTAATCTGAGTCGAGCTTGAGTTTTGCGCTCGTTTACTAAACTAGCCAAGCTCGCTACTCAAAAGCTCGGCTCGTTTGTATAGGCTTGACTCGTTTAAAGAAACTTGTTAAGTAAATTAGTTAGGTTCAGCTTGGCTTGTTTACACCCCTAACTATGGGCTAATGGCAAAAGTCAAGTTGTTTTCGCTAAATGGTATTTTAATTGAAGCATGTGAGAAGAATGACCAGCCCAAAAATCTATTAAAAAAAATGAGCTTCAGTCTATTTAATTTAGTGAAAACGCCCTAGAGCTATTGATTTTCTATCTAATTCATATATAGTCTAATTTTGGATTCCCCCTCTATTTATTACTCCCAGCTATTGTTCTTTTCAAAATGGCAAAGAACTTGTTGTGCTCAATTACAAACAATTTATTCATCAGAACCTCATGTTTTTCTAGGGACAATGTTATTTTGGTGGTTGTTTTTTGCCAATCAAAAAATAAAAAAACATTTTGGTTGTGTTTCTTTAAATTGAGGTATAATGTTCTTAATTGTATTATAAAAAGCAAAACAGTAAATTTGTGCCTGACATCCGGTTCATACACAGTGTGTATTCAACTTACAATAGACGGTAAATCTTCTTCATTAACCACCAAATAAAAAATGATAATGAGTCTCAATGTTGACCCCAGTACTGGTATAGTAGCTGTTGTTCGTTAAATAGACTGGGATCCGAAATTAGACTTAGGATGAAATAAAAAGAAATTGAGTAGTCGGGGGGATAAGTAAAATTTAGCCTAAATTCACAATGAATGGTTTCAAATGGGCTGGGCTATGGTGGCATGACCTATTTATTCCGGACCAAATTCTCATTCTAGCCCGACCCCATTATTAATCGTGTCATGCCGTGTTAGAATAATGTAGGTTCAGCTTGGCCCCAGACAGAGGCACATCAATGATTGTGTTTTGCATGCCTGGGCCTTGCCTGTCCCAGTTTACACTTGTATTAATATAACTATATGTACACAAACTGTTGTACATATATTGCACTGTTTGCTAGTTGAGATTAAGATGGAGTGGAGTGTGTACCCTATAAAAAGACAATTTGTTGGGATAATCCCACTTTTGTTGTGTATGCATACAAATAACGATACAAGTGCATCTCTAATGTTCTAGCCAAATGTCATTGCCCAAGTTATTTTTTGTCTCAAAATGTCATTTTTGGCTATAATGTTCCAATTATTGACATGCCATTTTGGCAAAATCAATTCTTATATTTAAATTTAGTGTCATGGAAACAACTTCTCCAAAGAGTCTTGGGATCATGATGAGGATTTCGCAGATATGGAAACTTTGGTTTTGACTTATCATGTCCAAATTTTGCGGCAAGATTCGGCAAATCCAAATTTTGGCACACCAACAGAGAGGCATTTTTTGATGCTTTAAGCTGAAAAATAGGTTTGGGTTATTCCATAGTTGTCAGAATTGCGCAATTCACGAATTAATACGTAGGCAAATCAAGGTTTAACAGAATCGATGATGAACTGTACATTTCAGATTCGATTTTTTTGGCAAACCTAACTCTTGTTGCATTCGATGAATCTGAAACTCCCTTTCCCCGTCGTTTTTGTTTTTTGAAAAAGTGAGAATATTGCATCATAGAGTTTCAAGTTTGAAAGTAATGTGTTCTGATGCAAAATTTGCCAATCGTTTGTAGATTATTTATTCTTATTCGGAGCTTTTTTTTTTTTCCAGTCTTATTCGGAATTTCGAAGCATGTTGTTAACCCTTCTTTTTGTCATTTTTCCATAAGATTAAAATAATCATTCTTGGTATGTTTAGGGTTAAGATACCTTATTTTTGTGAATTTTCTATTACTTAGTTTGGTGAAATTTCCATAGTCACCTACTAGGCTATGTAATCATTGATTAAAACATACTTTTAGCTAAGCTTTCATTTTTATGATGAACATTTACTACCTATATGCATACATTTGTTTTTTTCTACTATGACCCAATCTTTACGATTCACGATTCGAGTCGATTCTTCATTAAAAAAAAAGACCATTTTGATGCACGATTTGACCAGCTTGGGTAAGACACTTCCAGCTTCCCATTGGAGATGCTTTAAGGTGGAATTGAATTTGGCATTGTTTCATTAGTGTTTTGGAAGTACCTTTTTTTTAATAGGGAGAGAGAAAATTATTATTGTAGTTTTGCTTTTCATTAGCAAGAAAATTTCTGTCAAATTTGAAGGAACCAATTTTATTCTAATGACTGCGAAATGGCTGAATATTATTTTAATATTATTTTGGTGTTTATGTTTATTGGTTTAGGATCAATCTGGGAAGTACTTCACAATTCCTATGTGAAAGGTGGTCTGGCTTTGGGGGCTTTACTGGGACCAGGACGAGGTCAGTTGGACTGGCAATTTTTTGTTGCTTAATCTTTGTCTTCCATAAGTTTTATGTTCGAGGATTTAGTCCTCTCACCACATGACACAGGTGCTCACACCGCACACTCACTCTCGTTTATTGAAAATAGATATTTGAAGTGATGGAATAGAGTTACACATAGATATCGTAAGATTATGAAGGCCACTGAAATTTTTTCTTCCCATTTGATCTTTTGTCTTGGCCTCAGGCAAGTCTGATCTTTGCTCTTCTACTGTGGGAGGGACAAAGTAATGATTTATGCAATAAAATCATTTCTACCATTGAGCTATTTTGCCTGTTTTCAATGGAAAGAGTTACTAGAGTTCCATAGCATAATAATCGTTAAAGATTTCAATTCTACACTGTGCAGTCTTTCTATGTTTGGTGCGATGTACATAACGGTATCATGCAAGACGTTATAGAATGTTTCTGATCAGTTATCTCATTCCTAGAAATATACAGTACGTTTTGTATGTTGTGTATGTTGGCTCTTTGGCGTAAAATGTAGTTTGTAAGTTCCATTCAGTAAACTGATCGAACCAAACATGTACAGACTTGCTTTTTGATGGTATAAGGTCACTCGTGAGGGGATCACCAAATATGAATTCTCTTGTGGGATTTGGATCAATTGCTGCATTTATTATTAGTGCGGTAAGGCTTTTTCTAGATCCTGAGATTGAGATTTTCTTTTGGTCATGATGGTTTCAGTTTCCAGAGCATTCCTGATAAGCTCGTCTCTTGTAGGTTTCACTTCTTAACCCGCAGCTTGAATGGGATGCATCCTTCTTTGATGAACCGGTGATTTATTTTACTCTTCCTCTTTGAAATACTTTCAGATTAAGCTTTCTTCTACCTCTCCACCTGCTGTAAGTTGGAAGCTTTGTGCACTGGGGTACCCTTATCATGAGGATGACTGATTTAGAGATATATTGCTGGCATTTTCTATAAGTTCAAACTTCAAAGACTAGGAATTTAACTGAATAATTTCTTCGGAATATTTTTCTCACGCACGGTTACTGGTTTTTTAGCATGCAGGTAATGCTTCTTGGTTTTGTGCTTCTTGGGCGTTCTTTGGAAGAAAAAGCCAGGATTAAGGCATCCAGTGATATGAATGAACTCTTGGTAAGTCCAATGTGTCTCGCAAGTCAATTCTCTACAAGGTTGTGAATTTAGCACAGTATTTGTGCCCTCCCCTTGTTTAAAAAGTTTCTGCTTGGCATTGTATTTATTGTATCTCTGTCGATGTTTTGTGTCATGTGTAGTGCATAATTCACTGTTCAATTTAATTATGACAGATATGTATAGCTTAATTTTCTTAAAGTTACCATGTATATACATTCCAGGAACGGTGTCTTAAAACGTTTATCTTAAACACTGTGTAGAAAGATATGACTCGAGTAAATTGATCTACAACGCATGACCCTAGTCCATCCTTCCAACGAGGCACTCATTTCCAAACATGTAGGCATAATTTTTCTAAAGAGAATACCAGTTACGTGCTTAATTTGTAGAAATGTCTTTTTCTCAAGCCTTCATATCATTTTTACTACGGTATTCTCTCACTACCTGTTCTTGATGGATTATCTTTTTCTCTTCCTTCTCTTCTCCCTGTTGCTATTTTTTTTTGGTCCTTAACTTATAACCTCTTTGTGCTGGAATTAGCTGAATTGTAGCAACTTTTCTACAATGATGACATAAGTTAATGCTATATATGTGTGGTGAAATTTCTAAATCACCCATTCCTCGGCTACACCGTATGTGTGGGCAGCGAGGAGGTGTGTATGGTTAAGAGATCAGAGTAATACGTGATCATTTTGATGAACATGCTAGTAACCACTGGGAAATGAGGAACCTTTGTTAAAATTATTATATTGTTTTAAGTTAGGTTATATTCACATGTTTGGTCACAGAAAAGCTTCATCAGTATAATCTTATTGATGCTGATACCGGACTTCTGTTTTGCTTTTCTAATTTTTGAGATATGCTAGTTAATGTATGCATGGTATTAATGATATTTTGTGGGTAATCGTTAATGATATTGGTTTGTTAAGCCATCAGTTAATTTGATGATCACCGTCCTTTGATCTCAATTTTTACTCTGGAATGAACTCTATGTCAATGTCTGTGTCAGAAAATTACATGGAGTTGATGTTCTGTACTTTAATGCCTGTGGTTCTCGAAAGCTTCTCTCTAACAAACTTCCACTGGGTTTTTCTGCAGTCATTGATATCAACTAAGTCGCGACTTGTGATTACCCCATCAGAAAGTAACTCATCTGCTCGTAGGGTTCTTTGCTCTGATGCTATTTGCATTGAAGTCCCAACTGATGATATTCGAGTTGGAGACTCGGTGTTGGTTTTGCCTGGAGAAACAATACCTGTAGATGTAAGCTAATTCAATTTCATTTTAAAAATTTCTATTTCTTAAATCTCATGATGAAAACCCATGTCTGGAAAATTCTTACTGCGTATACCTTGTTGTGTTTTGTATTCACCTTTCATCACCAATTCAAAACGTAAATAATTTTCTATGCTAAACTGAGCCTGTATGGCCATATGTGGTGTGCAGAGGTAGAGATCATGGGAGGTGGAAAATTTTTTGTAGACTTACATGAGTACATCTACTTTACGTTGGTATTTGATGAAGATACTGATAAATTGGTACACATGAAGTTTAATGTGCTTGTTGTGTCGGTAACAGATTTCGTTTTGGTGCAACAGTGTGAAATTTAGGTGAATTAGACCATCTCTATTTGCAAATTCAACAATGCTCAGTAGCAGCAGAAGTTTAAGTACTCTGTCTTTTACGTAGTGGTTAACTACCACTTGAAGCACAAATCTGCCTACTTGCTTTATGAAATGGTTTAACCCTAAAATTGGACAGACCCTTATTTCTCAGTGTTTTTTACACAAGTGTCCTTCGTTCCCTGTTTATAAATGCAGAAATTGATTTGGTATTATGAAATGCCTACACAGGGTATTGTTCTCGCAGGACGAAGTGTGGTGGATGAGTCCATGCTCAGTGGAGAGTCGCTTCCTGTATTTAAGGAAGAAGGCCTTAGGGTCTCATCTGGAACAATTAACTGGGTAAGACATAGATCTCTTATTTTGACATCTATCATTCAGGTCAACTTCGAATTTCCAAGTTTCTCTATGTCAGTAATTTCAATAGTTGGACCATTATATCTATCTTGGAATCGAGCTACACCCCTATCTTGGGAAGTGCTACAATAAAATCCCCTATTTGGGTGTGCACTGCATGCAAGCTCTTGAATCACCTTAAATCCACAACATTTGTATAGAAATTCTTAACAATCGGATTTAAATTGATGTCATCAACACTAATTTCATAACTTTTTTATTAGAAATTCATAACATTTGCATAGGAAGTCACACTATTTGCTTAAAAACGCATAATGTGAAGACAAAACTCATAACCTATAAATGCTATGGATTCAAGGTTGTCGTGATTGTATCAGCAAATGTTATGAATTTCCATGCCAAAGTGGAGAAATTCATGTGTTCTACGATTCACTGGTTCGATTGTAGTTGGTCGAATTTGACGGTCGGATTTCTAATTTCTAAGTTAGCACGTTTAGGACATATCCTAGGTCTCATGAGCATGAATGCCAAGTTCGGTAGTTGTAGACATAAATTTTGAATAGTAGAATTTACCCACACTTCGAAATCTATATCTCAAATATCCACGGTTCAAGCGAACAGTGTTGATTGTTTATATGTAGGCTCCTATTTCCGATTTGGATTTCAAATCGTTAATTACATACTACAAAAGTAAAACCTCCAATTAATGAAGAATAAAGAACAGGAAACAAACTAGAACAATTTAATTTTATTGATGATTGGGGTTCAAAACCCTTGTTTACTTCAAAACAGAGAATATTTGATACATTTAGAGGGATTGGAACCCTTTACCTATCACTTGGTAGGCTTACTCTTATTGATCTTCGAAGTTTGCTGAAGATTGTAGGTGGTAGTGAGCAAGTAGGTTGCTTGGTGGTTGTACATTGTAGTGGTTTTGCTTGAATGGAGTATATCTTCTCTCTCTGTATATTTTCTACGTTGAGGGAGAAGAGGTGTGTATAGCTTCTATGTTTGGGCGGAGTGTGATGGTAAAGAGTTGAGAGTTCTGGCGAAGAGTTGAGAGATGAGGTTTGAGGTCTAAGGTCTGAAGTACCTTCCTTTGATGATGGACCTCATATTTATAGGGGCTTCATTCATCAGATGCTTGTCTGCCAAATAATTTCTTTGAATTTGAATAGTTGTTGCCAGAGGATAGGATGATATTATATCTTCTCAGTCTCTTCAAATTTTGAATGTTGGTTGCATCAGATGGCATCCACCTTGGAATATTCTTCTGCTTCCACATAAGTGTTTCTTGGGCTCTATGTAACACCTGATTTGAGACTACATGAACCCATATTTGGTTTGTAGGGCTTGCGAAATGCGGACCTACATGGTTCAAACGAATATTTGATTTGTAGGCCCTGAGAAATGCAGGCCTACATGGTTCAACTGATTTGTAATCTTCTGCAGGCCGATATACTCGTTAGGTTTGTCGGGCCAACATGTGTTCGTTGATTCGCAGGCTCGCTGAGTCAACATGCTCTTTATACGCCTTTAAGTTTGCAAGCCCAACATATGATACATTGACGATATTCATTAATCTTTGGTTGAAATTTATGTGCCAACAGTAGTGTTACAAACGTTTCGAGGCGTTTTAGGGTTACAACGAATTGCTCAGTACACCTAAAGGCATGTTTAACAATACAAGGGAATGATAATCAATATTTAAACTACACTAATCGATGATAGATTATTAAACCTGATTATGAAGGTTGGGGTGTCAACTATTATGGTTATTACCTCCTTTCTTTAAGAAAAGAAATAGGTTTATATTTCCATCATTAATGATTGTTTTGTTGAGTGTCTTAACTTTAATTGTTCAGACTTCTTGTGCTCTAGTACCATATTTTTTTCTCCTCTATCATGTTTTAGTTGGGGTCATCAATCTTGCAAACCACATTAGGCTTTAGGGATCTTAGGTGTTAGTTGGGTGGCTTTGTCAGCTTGGAAATAGTTAGGTCCCTTTTCTTTTTATTTTGTTGGTATTTTTTTTTGGGAGAGAGAGGAAGACACACACTCACACAAACATTCAGAGAGAAAGAGAGATTTGGCAGAAGTGTTGATAGCCCTAGTGACTTCGAATATGTTTGACATTTCAGTGGCAATTGTTGCAAATTGTGTTAACCACTGAGTTGTTGGCGACGGGAATAAGTTTAGTATTTACCCTACCAGGACATCCCCTCATGCGTGACTAAGCTCTCCTCCATAAGCAGGCTAAACGCATCCGAGTATTATTGATAACCAGGTTGGTGTTGAGTTCTGAATACCAATAATAGGAAGGTTTGATAACATATCGACTGTTATCCCCAATGCATCTGAAGGGTTAAGTTGTTAGAGATAGGGTAACTTTATCACCTGTACTCTTAGTAAGTGACATTCTGTCTAATAAAGAATATTAGTGGGGAAACCATGCACGTCAACTGAACAAGCCCTAATCGCAATTGAGGTCAGCTACATGCTCTACCTTGATTAAGTCTTAACACAATTATATACTTTTTACAATCGCTACCTACATCTTTCTTTTCATTTCCTCTCGTTCTCTAGGTGCTTTATACCTTTACCATGTCACTGTTTGTTGGTCCACATTGCATATAGAAAACAACCTCGATCAATGGCCTTTCACTTCATCTTCAATACATAGACTTCTGACTCTCATGACACCATATATTGGCTACCACTATATTATTAATCCATCAACTTCTTGGCCAGTGAGGCCAAGTGAAAAATAGACACCGATAGATGCACTTATGGATACTTTTTAGAAGTGAAATGCATGTGCATGTTTCATTTGATGTTTCAGTGGTGGCAATTTCTGAAACAAGAAAGCAACTTTTTTTCCCCTTTCAGGATGGTCCTTTGAGGATTGAAGCCTCTTCCACTGGCTCCAACTCAACTATAGCCAAGATTGTTTCTATGGTCAGTAACCATTTCTTTGATGGCAGACATTTAAGTAACACGGGTAACATATCTTCCTGTGTATGTTGCCTTTCTGCTGTTGTGGCATGTAACATACCTTTTTTTTTTAAAAAAAAAATTTGTTAAACGGTGTGAAGGATTACATTCTAATACCCTTATCTTGGCTAAATCTACTTACATTTCGTATGTGTCACAACTGGAATGCAGGAAATTTGTAGATGTAGTTGACCTATGTCTGAGCTTGTCAGATTTGCATCGTCTGTTTCTTATGAAACCTTCCATATCCTGATTTCAGGTTGAGGATGCTCAAGGCCATGAAGCACCTATACAACGGCTTGCAGATACAATTGCTGGGCCGTTTGTGTATACTGTGATGACTTTATCAGCTATGACATTTGCCTTCTGGTAAGCATTTGCTTGTTTACTGTTTCCTGATACAGTGAAGGCAATTAAGGACTCTTTTAAAATGGAGATGGAAGCCGAAATCTAATGGAGATCATGGGGAAATATATGGAGATTATTGATGAAGCACCAACATGCCTAGAGGTCGCCATATCCGTGTCCACCACGCCGAGGACATGCGATACGCCGGGGACATTCCAAAATAAGGGTGACACGCTACGTGGTGTGTCGAATTACTTTAATTGACTTTTTTAACAGGCTACATGGCTTGGACATGGGGGCACCAAAGGGACACGCATGGGGACACAACATGCTTAAATATGCAATTTTTTATATTTCTTTTTGGGAGTAAATATGTAATACTTCAATTATTTTGGGTTAATAGTGGCATACAATTTATAAAACACAATACCTTCATCCATTATTACAAGCCCTAAAAGTCGATCACTTCCGGTCTCTCTCTAGACTTTTCTCTGAGTAGATACTATTTATACACGTATGTATGTACAAGTATAGTACATTTTATGTACAAACCCAGTATCTATTCTACTATATAATGGGAGAGCACCTTTTGGTGTAACCAAAATTTTAATGCTCCATCACAAAAGTGTTTTCCTTTTTTAGTCCTACAGGAAATGATAATAACCTTTTCGAAGCTTTCCATGTAGTAACCATCTGGGATAAAATTGTAAAAACACTCATAAAATATATGTGTGTGTGTGTCCACCAAGAGTCCAGACAATCACCCAAGGTGATTCCTTTATTGCACTTGTGTGAAGTTGAGTTTGTCACACGCCTATCTTGTCCTTAGATACCGCCTTATTAGTATCCCCAACTCTCTCGTACGGTCTTACTACAAATGAAATATTTTTTTGTCCTAAGTCAATATTTCTTGTCCCACCGGACATTGGAGCAAGTATTCTCTTCATGAGTACGCCATTTTTACGAAAATTCTCCGAAGCTACTATTTTTGTCTTACTTATCATTCAAGTTAGCCTTCCCTTCCTGATTATTAATTGGAGTATTTGCTAAAAAGGATTTTATAAAATTACATGCTAAGGAGTTTGAATGTGAAGCCTAGTTACCTAAATTCTCTTTATCACTGCACTGGTAGGCAGTGTTCTAAAAGTCAGCCGCCTAGGCCAACTAGTCCCAGCTTAGGCGTTAGGCGGTGGTCCAACACCTAAATTAGGCAGCCGGCTAGTCGGTGCCTAGGCGCCTCTTTCCACCCGACTAGCGCCTAGCAATTTTTAGAACATTGCTGCATGTCTATATTGAACTTCTATTGACTTGATCCCTGTGCATGTCCTCATAAACCTCACCACGTATGGATGATTACTAATGAAACAAATTGAGAAGTCGAAAAGATATATTGTGTAACCTGTACATGACAAACCATTAGGTTATGGAGGCAAATCCTATTTATTCCTAGGAATCATAAAGTGTTAAGGCCCTGTTCTAGAAACCTTTTTAAAAAATAAGCAGCTTATTTAACATTTTCAAACTAAAAAATAATGTAACTTAAAAATAATTTTTCAATTTTTTTTGCATCGTATAATAGATCTTGATAAGATATTTCAAACAAGATCCATATTGCATATTTTTAGATTTTAATAAACCCATCATTTTTGAGCTTGAAATTGCCTTCTTAAAAAATAAGGGTTTTTTTTCCATTATGGAACGGGCTCTAACTACTCTTGGAAATAAGAACAATTGTGATACCTATAAATCTACACTAATATGGCATGGTCACTGTCTGGTCAATCAACTCAGTGGGATGCCAAAAACAAAAACCAGAAGTTTTTGCATCTTCCGGTTTAATGTCATCGATCTTGAAACAAAACAAGAAAATGGACACATATATAAACAACAGACACCATGGATAGTTTTCAGATGGTGTTATTTGTGCAATATTTATTCTTGTGGCTGCATTCTGGTTGTTTGTTACTGACAATTTGTGCTTAGGTACTACTTCGGAACTCACATCTTTCCAGATGTATTGCTTAATGATATTGCTGGGCCTGATGGAAATTCTTTGCTCCTAAGCTTGAAGCTTTCTGTGGATGTCTTGGTGAGTCTTATTGAATCTGCAAGCCGTATGCTGATAGTTTCTACTTTTTTTCCAACTTAATGTGCAAAGCTTTGCTTTGATGTCTTTGTAACCCATTTTTGGCAGTAGCAGGTAGTGACGCTCTAAAAATATTTTGGGGTCTCTGTTTATTAATCGCTAGATTTATCCTCATTAGAGGAACCGTCCTAGTGAATGAAGTTTAAACTATGGACACAAACAGCTCTGTTTGAATCTGTTGTGGTAGGATAATGCAGTGGACAACTTCTACGTAGTTTTTAGACAACCATCCTGGGACTTGAATAATTGTATTTTAAGAATTTGGTTCCACCTTTTCCTTATTTTACTGTTTCCTATTTCTCTTCTCTATGTTTTCTTCTTTCTTTTGCTCGAAGTCCTCCACTTCACTCGTAGTTTGCTTCTCATGTTCCACCAGCTTCTTCTATTACTCATAGTTATCTTCACAAATAAGAAGGTTAAAACAAACTGCAACATGATAATTTCCCGGAAGGTTGGAAGGTTCCTGGCTTAGCAGCAAGGTCGCTGAAATCAAATGTAACTAAGTCAAGTAGCCAAGAATGGAGGAATATGCCTCTGATGCCTAAAATGGTGCTATGATCCAATAGTTTTTCCTATATATCCAGACCTGCTGCTCTTGTGGATGATGTGATGATGTTCTCTGTGCAAGTTTTTCTCTAATGAAGTTAGGGAGTACATATGCTTGTGTGACTTGGTAAAATTGGTTTCTGTTCCAGGTAGTCTCCTGTCCTTGTGCGCTGGGCCTTGCCACACCCACGGCAATTCTAGTCGGCACCTCTCTTGGTACATAATTAAACCTGGTCCCTTCTTTCTTTTGTTGTCAAAATGTTATCTGAGAACCCAAAATTGGGCAGCAAACCAAGAATAAAGTTGCACTTATGTATGCATGTTACCTAACTTACCTTATCTTCATTTTGCTATAGATCTCTTGTTCTTGATGCTCTGATTTTCTCTGATGCAATACTTGTTTTGTATTGATGAATACCAAATTTTGAGGCATGTTAAGTGATTGGTAAATGTGTCGGTATTAGTTTGACAATCATTTCTTGCATTGTGATGGAAAGAAATGCTCTTCCAGAGTAAACTGGTACAGTTCTTGAATATTAAATTACGCAATGACATATTTGCTGAACTGGTATAGTCTCATGAGTCATGACAGTTTCAAATCTGATCATTAGATGTAGGTGACTCCATTTGGATTTTGACAACATAGTTTGATTGCATTAAAGTGATATTGCCAACTGTGCTATGGGGTGTTCTTGAGTAAACCCAAGTCTACTTATTTTTTGTAGTGTAATGGTTACGATATTAGAAGCTATTAAGCAGGAGCATGGAGAAAGTATGCAAAAATTTTATGTCTTGTCAATCAGTGTATCTTTTCTTAGATGTAGGTACTGATATTCTTATGAAAGCTCCTACATTTATCCAATTTATCTGGCCGTAACAATATCTATATTTTCTATCGATCCTCATTTCGTTACTGCAATATATCCTTCTTACAAAATAACCTAATCCTTGGGCAGGAGCAAAACAAGGACTGCTCATCAGAGGAGGTGATGTACTGGAACGCTTGGCTGGCGTTGATTTTGTCGCTTTAGACAAGGTGGCTCATCTTTCGCTAAATTATATTGCATTTGATGGCCAATACTTCTTGAAATTTTGCACAAATATCTTTAACTAATCTGAGCTGTAGCTCTAATTGTTAACCATACCACCACTGCAGACTGGCACCCTCACGGAAGGTAAACCTTCTGTGTCTGCTTTGGCAACTCTGGTTCACGATGAATCAGAAATGCTCCGTATCGCTGCTGCGGTTGAGAGAACAGCATCACATCCAATTGCAAGGGCTATTGTAACGAAAGCAGAGTTATTAAATTTGAATATCCCCAGTACAAAAGGACAGTTAACAGAACCAGGTTTTGGATCATTAGCAGAAGTAGATGGACATTTGGTTGCAGTGGGTTCCATGCAATGGGTTCATGAACGTTTCCAGCAAAAAGCAAACATGCCTGAGCTAATGAGTCTGGAACAGGCTTTGATGCATCAACCTTCGGACCGTAACTCATCAGACTATTCAAATACGGTAGTTTATGTTGGACGTGAAGAGGAGGGCATCATAGGTGCAATTGCAATATCTGATAGTCTACGTCATGATGCTTTATCTACTATAAACAGGTACTATCTTCTTTTGTATAAAAAAGTTGTGCTAGATCCATGAACTGCTAACAAGTATGGCGCAGCCTAGGACAGTAACCTTAGGCTTTGATATAGCCTATGTTTGAAACTGTTAAATTGATAACATCCAACTCATCGGAGGGATTTCCTATACACTAAACAAGCTCCATCACAAATGGCCAGACTTCTCTGTAAGGGGACCAAATACGCAAGGGAAATTAAACCAAACCAAACTACACATTTTTCCCATCATATGAGAATGGCCAAACATGTGAACTATTATCTATTGTTAATTGACAAGTAGGCGGTGATATTTGAACACATACTCTATTGCGTGCCCTGATAACATGTTGAACTGCTGGCCACCAACTAATCTAAAAGCTTAAGTAATAGAGGCGAAACTATATCCTAAACTATTAAGTCTCAAAAGTAACATAGCTAAGTAATCATATGGCTCCTGCTCATAGTTCGATGTGATGTATTGACTTATTTAGTCATTCTACAGTCTTGCTGAAAACAGATTGTTTAACCCAATGCCAAAGAAAGGACTGGTTCATGCTTTGTAAATAGATAACTAAATTTGTAGCTAAATCCATCACGTTTATATACTGACCAGAAATTTCTTCTTGCTCTTCTTTTCATGTGATTAGCCTATTGCCTGTATCCTTATATACGGTTTTTTTCCCTGGTTGGAAGGCTTTGTCGCAAGGGAATTCAAACAGTTCTCTTATCAGGAGACAGGGAAGAGGCAGTCGCAAGTATAGCCAAGACAGTTGGAATAGGAAGTGAATGTGTCCATGCATCCATGACTCCACAGCAGAAAACTGGTGTCATATCAACTTTACAAGCTTCAGGTCATCGTGTGGCTATGGTAATCTATTCAATCAGGCTAATTGTTTCTTTGGAATCCTATTTGAACAAGACATAATTTGATTTTTACAGTACTCTCTTACGTGGCATATATCTTATACCTTGAATTGTGCTTTGATTCTCTTGTTAATAACTCGGACTTGTTGGCACACTAATGAAACACCTTTGACAAGGTAATTCAGCTGTTACCTGGTGTTTCAAATGAAGATGTTAAATGAGCTGCTGCTAATTGGGTTTTGCAGAACAATTTAGAGCTACAAAATGTGTATAACACTAAATAGTTCACCATTTCCATTTTGAAATGCTTTATCTCCTCAAAGCTTTGGGCCATTCAATTGGCTTGGTTTGGAGGAGATAACCTAGACAGCAATTGCGGTCCCTCTATATTATAAATCATTCGCTGGCCTGGTCATATGATGCCTATTTGTTATTACTTGTGTATAGAAAAGCTTTAGGCATAAGAGTTTTTATATTACTAGCTCTACTTTGTGAGCAACCAATTCATTGTAGTAGAGTATTATACAACCAAAAGAAACTACATCTAATACTGACATGTTCGGGTACCTTTGAAGGTGGGTGATGGCATTAACGATGCACCGTCTTTGGCCCATGCCGATGTTGGGATTGCTTTGCAAATTGACGCTCAAGAAAATGCTGCGTCAAATGCAGCATCCATCATTCTACTTGGAAACAAACTTTCACAGGTCTGTAGTTTTACTTTCTGCCTTACTGAATAAATTCTGCATCAAAGACTGCCAGATTCATGGCAGGCTATAAAGAATAAACTATGAAGACAAGGGGTGTCTGATTTGGCGAGAGATCAAGTCCCAAGGGAAGGATGTAGAAAACATAAATAACAAACTTCACTATGTCAAGCTAATGCAAATTACACCGTAATGAAGAAGCATTTGTGGTTTCTCCCTAGGAACTGAGATGTGTGACGATGGTAAACTGACTACATTTTCATATTGTAGACAGCGTCAGCATCCTATGTCAGTATGTGCATGCTGCACATACAATGACATTATGCTTTCAATAGCTTTCCGAGGACAGTTTTCTGAAAGGATAAAAGTTTGTTATGTTACCTAAGTTATGCTATGTCATTCTACTTAAACATTTTCTTGTTAGTAAATTGGAAATATGAATTATTTAGGAGTCATTTTCTTTTCCTTCAAGGTTGATTTTTTTTGCTTTAGGATTGTAGGCCCTCTTAGTATGATTTAGAGAAGTCTATATGTGCTATTGCAATAACTTCCCAACATTCATGTTTCACTTAGCAAATCGAGAACATATTTTCTTTGAGAAATAGATGCCATGACGTGACTGGCCACTTTAATACCAAAAAATATCTTAATTGTCCCAGATACTTGGTATGAAACTGATTCTGCGAAATCAATATTAGTTTCTGATACCATTAACATTAATTAGAAATAGGTTGTAAAGTACACGATCTCTTACCCTTCCATATAGCAATAGGAACATCTAAGTCTTGTGGTGGAGAATGAGAGAGCTTGATGACTTGGATTCGGTGACAAGTGATCACTTGGTGAAGTAGACAAGTTATGTGAATCCACTTGTGCACAATGAGGAAAAGATAGTGGCTCAACAATGTTATTAGAAACAGGTGATGACGAAGTCGGACTGGGAGAAACCATACTAAGGAGGAGAGGAAAATCACTTGTAAGATCACTAGCAGAAAGATTATCAAAATAGTATGGATTAGGCTTGAAGAAAGTAACATCTTTACAAATAAAAAACCAGCGTAAAACTGTGATGTAGAACACGTGGAGGCCCAATTCCATGATCAGCTGGACCGAGCCAAGTCCCGGAAGCCCAAACGGTGTTTAATTTCAGATTATTCAAATTGGCAAAATTCGGACGAGCTCGGAATAGGCCCAAACTTGGTGGGCTGACTTATTTTCGCGCTCCGGTCAAGGCTCACCACCCTAAGTTTGTGAGCCCTGGTGTTTTTTGGCTTAATTCCTTTGTTTAGGCCTTCAATTGCGTTATTTTGCCGTTTTAAGAAAGATTTGTTTCGTTAATAACTCTTAGACCGTAATTCCTTTTAAGTTGATTCTTTTTGGGAAAGTCTTGTTTTTTCTTTCCCGTTTTCAATTTTAGGAAAAGCCCCAAATTCTGGGACTTTCTATTTTTCAAGTTTATTTTTAGGGTTTCTAGGGTTTCGGCCTATATAAGGGTTTGTAACCTAGAGTATATGGAACTTTTTGTCAATAATATTGCAGAGTTTCTCTCTTTCTTCCTTGTGCGCAAGGTTTGCTCATTGCGACGAGTTGTTTATCTCGTTTGGACTAGTACGCTAACTAGTCTCTCGTGAATTCCGCTATGCTAACTAGTCTCACGTGTTCCGCTGCGTCAAACTAGATGATAACATTGGTAGCTATGTAGCACGGATACGGACGTGGACATGGGACACGTGATTTCTAGAAATGGGGAAGCGGATACGGCAGGGGACACGTTAAAAGTAAATAAATAACTAACACTTATGTTGAACCTATGGAAATGTAGTTGTATGTAGAAGCATGAAATATCAACATGTATACATCGTATTACGCTTTTAACCCAAAAAATTGAAGTAACACACATTTACCCGGAGTTTTTTTTTCTAAAAAATGCATATTTAACGCCAGTCGTGTTCCTATATGGGTCATAAGAAGAGAACTAGCCTTTGCTTGTGTTGGGAAACGCCACTTAATCACTAAATAAATTCTCACAAAATCAACTTAATTCAATTAAACGGTTATGTTAAAGCATCCAAATCAAAATCAATTGATAATGAGTAGAGAGGCTCCCCAGACAGGCTCATATACTAGTGTAATTAACCGATGTAGAACAAACTCCAACACTCCCTCGCACGTGGAGAGGTAAACATACGATCCAATAACACTTGGATCACAACAAACAACGGTGCACTTATGGCACAAACAAGGGGGAACAAATTCTCCAAAACCCTAGCTCTGGCAATGAGTGGACAGCACGCCCAGGCTCATATACTAGTTTTAGAAGAGATAATTAACCGATGTGGGACAAACTCCAACAGGTTACCAACCGTTACCTACATATTTACAAGGTGCTATGCTGTGTATTACAAGCAGGGTTAGTTTCTGGGCTAGGAATCCGTAGCTGTGAAGGTAAGAATATTATATTTTTACCTACTAGTTTGTTCTAAACAGAGTAAAGACCCATAGCATAAATTTGATCCATAACAAGACCCATAAGCGATTCCCACAGCCCATGACCAAAGATACGAAATTGCCAATACACCTGTAACGTCTATAGCTGTATGAAATGCTGGTAAATCTGTCCAGAAACAGTCAAATGTGTGCGGCACATTAAAATAAGACTCAAACTGAGTCTATATGGTATTCTATGTGTGTTCCGGGCAGGTGGTAGATGCAATGGATCTTGCCCAAGCAACAATGAGGAAAGTTCATCAAAATTTGTCATGGGCTGTAGCATATAATGTTGTGGCCATCCCCATTGCAGCTGGTTTGCTACTTCCCCAATTTGATTTTGCGATGACACCTTCTCTTTCAGGTAAGCAACCATCATTGTTCTTGTAATCTTGGTTTTTGGTGAATTCCTTTTTTTGCTAAATATCTTCATTTTGTTTTGTTTCTTTCTTTTGTATTTTTCTTGGCAGACGTCATGCCCCTTGTTTCTCTTGTACCCTCATTTGGTATTCATATTTACTTGTACTGCTACTAATCAAAAACAGAAAAAAGAAAGAGAAGTTATTAGCTAGGACACTCCCTCAGGTTTTCTTAGTGACAATCTCCCTTGCACAATTGTCGAATAAGAATTCTTAATAAAGGTTTCGTTGTTTTAATCATTTTATCCTTGTTGGAATGAGCCTATCTATCCCAAAAAACACATTATAGTAAAGAGAGACCCGATGTACTTGATAACAATCCCCACTGGCAAACTTAAGGCATACCTGACTGGTCACAGTTTGCCATCAACTAAAGAGATGTTACAGATTGAGGATTGACTGATTGGACTTACCACATCAACCTGGGTAACCTTAAGGTCACATTTTCGCAATCTCATAGGCTAGCTGGCTCTCCACTCGTCGCAGTTTTTCAAGCGGTGGCCATGCATGTACTGAACAATGTGTGGGTTCAATAAAACTTTCTCAATCATGAAGATGAAAGTAACAAGAACGATAAAATGATACAAAAAATGGATTTTGTAAAGCTTTTTGATCACTGTAAACCTTCAAGGTTCTCTTGAATATTGCTATAGTTCTTCTGCAAAACAAATATGACGTAATATATTCAAAATGGATGGTTTACTAGTTATAACTTATAAATATAAAACGACGAAATGAAAATTTCCAAAGGTTCTTTAATAATTACCTTTGGTCAAAAGGCGAGAACATTGAAACAGTCCACCTACCATTAGGTTACTAACCATTTCACATGCCTTAAATCATGACGACTCAATTCCAGTCTTACTTTACAATTCTATTTTGAAATTAAATTCTTTCCACTGGCGGTGGAAACGGTGGGTTTTCCGCCACCACCATTGTGCGTTCCACCGTGCATTTATTGTTAAAATCTGAACCGACCATTTTGTGAGGCCCACAGAGTGGTATGTCCATGCAAAAAATCAGCTTGATCGGACATCAATAGATATATCAAAAGTTGAATTTTAGTTTGTCAAATTGATGGTTTGATTCTGTCAAGTTAAATTGTCTACGACCATCTATTTTATAAACCAAAATTCATATTTTGATACATCTATCGATGTCTGATCATGCTAATTTTTTGAACGAATGCACTCCACTACAGCCCTACGGCCTACAAGATATATGCTTCAATAGACGCACTGTGGGGCTCATAATGACGGTGGTAGAAAATCCGAAGTTTCCACCGCGGACCGAAGGAATTTCTAGTTTTGAGAGGGCACCAGGACATCATTAGTGCTTCCCGAACAGTTTGCTAGGAGTAATATTTTGCAATAATGTGGTGTTTTTCCTTTCTTTTTTTTCTTTGTATTTGCAGGTGGGTTGATGGCATTGAGCTCAATATTTGTCGTTTCCAACTCACTGCTCCTGCAGCTCCATGGTTCTCAGAGGAACAAAAGAAAAGAGCTGAGGTCGCAACCCACCCCCCTCAAATTCGAGGCGAAAATCTAAAAACGTTTGCCTATAAACAACATACAAATCCTTGTTAATTTTGAGGCTACCTCTGTTGATAGTGACAGAAACTCGTGAGGTGGTAATTTTTTTAGTTCACGTTAGACTATATATAGGATCTTCGTGTTCGAGTAATAAGAGATGTTGAGAGTTGAGACCCTTCATTGGGGGAGAGAACTGTATGAACTTTGAACAAATTGGGCAAGAAATGTCAAAGGAATGGGGCACAAAGTGATGTTTCTAATTTCTGTTGTGTGGTCTTGAATTTGCGGAGGGAAATGAATAGGTAACCTCTGGTGGTTTTGAACGAAATATAGTGGGAAAAAGTAATGATATACTGAAAGACAACATGGTGCAGCCAATGTCACCAAAATCTACCCAGGAATAGTGATAGCAACGGGTAGATCGGAGGTGGATATTGCGATATCAGACTCCGATTCCCGAACCCTCCACCTGTCCTTGAATCCACCCCGATTCCTAACGGAGATTTCGTTTGGTCCTCCATTGCTGCCCCAAATGGGAAACTAAGATTCTCACGGAGATTTGTAGATCCGAATTTGAAAAAAAAAAAAAACAGATTTTATCGGGAAATATCATTTTTCAGAAAATCTATGAGTACCGACTAAAGGGGAGGGAAAACGTACCGCCGGCGGGCCGTCTCCGGCCACCGACGAGCTGTCTCCGGCCACCGGACGGCCGATCCGAGCTGTCCAAAAATTTTAAAATAAAAAACAGATGGGGCCCTCGCGGGAATCAATGGCATCCGAGGTGTTTAGGGTGCTTGATCTAAGCACCCTTTTTTCGTGTATATATGTGTATATACACATATATACACGAAAAAAGGGTGCTTAGATCAAGCACCCTAAACACCTCGGATGCCATTTTTGGACAGCTCGGATCGGCCGTCCGGTGGCCGGAGACGGCCCGCCGGCGGCCGGCGGTACGTTTTCCCTCCCCTTTAGTCGGTACATATAGCAGCTCTCATCATTTTTTTTGTTTCCAGACCATTTACATAGCAAAATCAACACCAAATATGCATACAACTAATGAATCCTATGTTCCAAACCCTTGTAAGCACATAATACATTCCACAACCATATAGCACAAAAAACATGAAAACATTCTACAACTATTACGCATTAACTTAGCCAAGCCACAATTTGCCAACCAGGTTCAAACTCTGCATCCAACAACACAATGTTGGGCTTCCATAGTTCATACGGAGTAATACATAATTTCATAGTAGCAAAAAAAACAATTAGTAAGTTCATAATACATGATTCTAAAGTTCTTGAACCTCTGAAGAAATGAATACAACATTAAAAGCATATCACTCTCTAACAAAACGCATCCATCCGAAGTCCAAAACTCCAAAGTTTCAAAATTCCATAGTACCACCTATGACATAAAATACAAACATATCACTCTCTACACAATCACGAACTCTTACCCATAACGCAATCAATCATCTACACATGTTACATCGGACATACACTCATCAACGTCCGTATCCTAATCATTAATAGTTGGAATCTCAACTTTGAAGAAAAATAAGACATATTTAAGAACAATCATTGTTATAGCATATTAGCAAAGGAAAAAAAAAGTATGAAAAAGAAGAACAAGTTATTAAAATTACCTCCATTCGCAAGGGCTGCCAACCAACTTTGACTATACGTTAATTTAATTTAATGCTTCCAAAGTCTTCGGGTGAAGTCTATGACAATTTGGACTCACCACCTTACCACTAGTGCTGAAAGCGGAAGTCTATGACGACTTGGACTCACCACCCTACCACTAGTGCTGAAAGAGGACTCTAATTAGTGGTGTGGATTTCTTCATCACTTGACATACCATGGAATGTGCGATTATCGTTGCGTGTAAATGCCCGAATATTTTATAATATCAAATGCAGTAGAATTATTTATTTATTTTTTGGATAGGCAATGCAGTAGAAGTTATTGTACTCGTATACTCCTATACTTACGAAGTATAGGTGTGCAAGAATTTTTTTTATTTTTTTTTATTATAGGCAATGCAGTATAGGAATGTGTGATTATCGTTGCGTGTAAATACAGTTATTCTATATATACTCCTATACTTACGAAGTTGTTTAGTGGGCTAATACTACTTTAAGGCCTCATTTTCGCTAACCAAAAAGTTATTGCAATGTTTTTGTTTTGTCCTTATTCAAAAATTTTTGTCGCATTTGTTAGTTTTGAGCCAAACTTTTGTGCATTATTGGTTCATCTCGTCAAGAGGAATCGAAAAGGGAAAAAATTAGGACTTTTACACAATTATTTTTCAAAATAATCGAGAAAAATCGAAAAAGTCAGACAAACTAATAATACATAAAAGTTTGGCGCAAAACTAACAAACACAAAATAAAAATTTTGAATAAAGACAAAATAAAAAAAGTTGTAATCTTCAACTTTTAGATTAGCGAAAACACCCTTACTAATGTCATCCCCCAAAATTAACTATCACTTCAACATTTATTATTGTTACACCAAAATCCGTTAGCACTACACCTATAAAAACAATTATTCTTTAGCCCAACCAAATATGAAAATGAGAATGATATTGCACTCTTATCCATTCTAATTCTTTCTGTGTCCATTTTATTCTATTGAACCAAATATAACCTATTAAGTTTATGAGTGGATGAGGGTGTCGGTGCACCAAGTAGTAGTGCCCTTTCATTCTTTCCATCGTCCCTTTCACTTATAAAGATTATCCAAACTTTCTTTTCTTGTTCAAGAATTTAAAATTTTACTAGTCAATGTTCGATCACCATATTAATTAAGGAGTTGTTTCTTAAAATAAGAAAACCATAACTTCCACTCCTACCACATTTGATATAATATAGGAGCACAAACTGTATGACAGGGGAGGTCAGGGCAATTTTTTTTAAAAATGTAGTAGAGATTATGAGTACAATAAATTAGGAATTATAGGATGACAGGGGAGGTCAATGCAATTTAAAAAAAAAAAAAGGGATGTGTTTGAAATTGTTAGAAATCTCAGGAGAGGTGAGTGTAATTTGTCCTAAACCAAAACATGCTTTGCGCGCGCACATATATATATGTGCATATATTAATGGATTGATATTGCTCGTCAAAAAATATATATATATGTGAATATATGCTAATGGAAGCAACATGATTTGATACTTTCGAAATAGGCAAAAGATTTTTTTTCACATTATTTTGACTAGTGTCGCTTTCAATCTCATTATTTGGACAATCTTTTGGGAGTTTTTAGAAGAAATTTGAACCTTTATTAATAGATTTTATTTTATTTAAACAGGCAAAAATCGTCTCAACCTTTAAAAGTCTAACGATATAATGGAAATTTTTTTGTTTTGTAAGATGTGCGTGAATGGTATTTTTTCTTTCATTTTCACTTTGGCTGGTATTATTTATTTGAGCTCCATTATTTTTATTTCTCCTGTATTTATAACAATCACGAATAACAAATTGGTCTTATGGTTTTTCTGAATCATAGTGCATCCAATTTACAAAGCCCTTGCTTTTTCATTTTTCTTTTTTTCCTTTAAACCAATTCATAGGTTGTTTTTCTTTCAAATTTCCATATTTTTTTAGTGATAAATTGCGTTGGATTATTCCAATACATACCAAATTCTAATATCTTAACCAATAAATATTAAGGAAAATGACGGCCCAGGACCTGTTTTGATGATTAATACCCGTCAAGGATAAGCTAAGAACATTTGTTAATGCCGAAAATGTCATTGGCGGATATTAATTATCAAAACATGTCTTTGACCATCATTTTCCCTAAATATTACCGTATTGCTTATAACAACTCCCTCCCAAGTATGCAAAGACTTTTTTTTGTCAACTATACAAGGAGGCCCACGCAAGGAAACTGGAAGGCCCAACCTGAAAAGGGTCAAAGTCTATTTAATTGGGCTGCAAAGAGAGAAATAGAAGATCCGTAGCTTTAGTCACATGACTTGTGTTCGTGCAAGAGCGGGAGCGCACGAATGCCAATGTTTCAAAAATATCCAAACTATCAAAATTTATCAGATCGAAAATTGCGAGAAGAAGCATAGAACAATGATTAAGAGCAGTGCGGTTATTGGTAAAATCAAAACCAAAGCCCAAACACTCATACCTAAGACCAAAATCACAAACAAAGCCGGCGGTTTTTCTTTTCATCTATTAAACCATAACCATAACCAAAACCGTAGATTACTAGTTTGGTTCGGTTTTTCACTCAAAATTGATGGTTAACATTTGTAAACACTCAACCTTAATCAACGAGACAAATGGGCAGAAAAAAATTAACAACACTGTAAAGTATAAGAGCCGATAAAAAAAATTAATACTATAAATTATAAAAATGCAATTAACACAAAGTGAATCAATCTTTAAAACACAGACATTCAGGCAAAATCACAATACACAACAAAGCTGGAACTTAAAGAGTATAATAGTTATCCATGTAAGGGTAGTTTTCGTTTTTTTTTTTTTTTTGCAGTTCGGTTCAGTTTGGTGCGATTGTCAAATAAAATCGAAACCAAAAATGTACGGGCCTTTATAAAAAATTAAAAAAAAAGTTAAAAACCAAAGCCATAACCATGGTTAAAAAAATCTATCGAACCGTCTTGACAGGTTTAATTCGGTTAACCATCGGTTCGGTATAAATTATCATCAAATTTTTCTTTTGGGTGTACAATCACAACCACAAATACATACATACACATACAAACTCCCTCACATGTGAACCCTGCACTTAAATTTGTGAGACGGAGGGAGTAATATTTTACGGCCCTTTCCTTTTGTAAACCATAATAATAGCCACCACTGTGATTCGTGATCCACGTCCCCAAATGAATGAATGATTGTGATTTGAAATCATTGCATTTTCCGACAAAGCACACAATGACCAAAATTTACCATGTCCTTTGCATCTTCCATTGCTCTTTTTGTAAAACTAGTACTACTACACTTTCCAATGTAAAAAAAAAAAAACCCTACCAGTACGTATTATCTTTACTTAGAAAAAAAAAATCAAAATAAAACTATTATTCCATCCGTCTCAATTTAAGTGTCTATGTTTCTATTTTGGAATGTCCCAAAATAAGGGTTCACTTTCTATAAATATTCATCAAAACATGCCAAACTTTCAATTTTACCCTTAAAAAAGTACACATTGATTTGGTATTTTTTTTTTTATGTTCGTATCATTTTTAGATTAACAATATCTTTCAATTTATAATATTTTCATGATTTTGAAAACTTTGTATAATAAAATTAATTGAGATTTATCAAACAATGTCTATATTATATATTTTTTGAGATTCATATGGAAAGGTGTAAGCGATTTTCATACACATAATTAACTTCACAGTTTTTAAGGTTAATTTTAAAAATTTAGAGGATACTGAAATTGGGACGGAGGGAGTATCTTGTATCCATGGACTCGGCTAGGGCTGATCCTAATATTTTTGGTGGCCTAAAGCGATCTTTAAGACGGAGCCTTAGGTTCTTTAATTAGCAGAAAATTTCAATATACGTGACTTATATAAGGTAAAAATATTAAACATGGTATTTTAGCTTCGAAATTTAAGTAAATAAACATTTAATTTTGTGTACCATTAGAAAAACATGAAATCAATATAACGATATACAACATACTCTACGTTTTTTCTAACTATTCCTGTTACTATCTTTAATTGTAAGAATGCTATGTTTAACAATAAAAAATTGATTATTTTAAACCTTTTTTTATCAAATTTTGTTAAGTAAAAATAAATTTATTTTGATTTATTTATAGCAAAGAGTATTTTATTTGTGAATTTGATATTTGGACTTAAAAGGTAAAATTAATGCAAACTAATAAATTTGAAAAAACTTGTTAAAACATTTATGGTACGCAAAAGATTTGAACCTTGAGTTTGAGTAACATCTATAACTATTAAAGCATAATTAGTTATTAGTTGTATTAAGTCGTGAAAGAGTTGCATATTTTCTAGAAGAAATTAAATAGGCATTCTATTTGGAAGACTTATTTAGGTGCTTATCCTAGTGATTTTGAATACTTATATTTCTATCCTCAAAATGCTTTATTGCCCCATTATACCCCTAGTTATATATTAATATAAATATTATATATATATATATATATTATTTTGATTGTCTCAAATTATTTAAGTTCCCCTTTTGAAAGAGTAAATGGACTCCTAAACATTCTCACCATGCTATTCCATCCAACGTTCCCTCCCTACCGTAAAAAAAAAAAAAACTACTGTAAACTGATATCATGATGAAGTTGTGAAATCGAAACAAACATACCGAAATCATGACAATTGAGAATCAAACTACGACAATCATTTCATGACAATTTTTTGCAAATTCACCATGTTTTATCATGACACATTTCAACACAAAATTACTCAACGAATGCATTAAAATTACTCGACAATACTCATCATGAATTTTTTTACAAATTACCATGAAATTGAAGGTAATATTATTAGACACAATATAAATCTGCCACAAACATGACAAATAAGTTAAAAACATAATAAAATGGGTCACAAATTTGCAAACACGACAGCACAAATGCAAAGAATGCAGAAGATGAGTGAAACGAACAACGTGGACATGACGACGTGCACCAAATACTACTAAGTTGAAATATTTTTCAAGCAAAACATGACAAATTGCCATATGGTTTCAAATCTGGAAAAACCCATTGACGACAAGAACCAGTAGAGAGTCAAACTTCGTCGTTCATCAACTCAACGTTTGACACTCATTTATCAAGGGGGGAAAATGTACGACATGCATGGTTCAGATCTAGAAAAACTCCCGAGTGCCAGCTGCCTCGTGAATCTCGTCCACCACTTCAGCCCGCTGTACGTTCGCTGCCGTCGAAGCTGATCACTTGGATTTCGAGGTCAGTGGTGGTTTCCTTTTGGATTTTTTTCGTCGCGGAACGAACTGCAAGCGGAAACGGAGCTCGCCGTTTCGATTTCCTTCTTTATTTTTTTGCTTCGAACGGGAAAGGATGGGGAAAGTGGACCAACGGGGCTCGCCGAATTGACCTACCGTCCTTTTTTTCGTTTCCCCTTTCTTGTTTTTTTTTTTTCAGTTTCTACTTTCCCTTGTTTTGAAGGATGAGGATGGGGAAAGTGGAGAGTAAATGGGATGGTGGGACACTTGTGCAAACAAAATAAACGTGTATAAAGGGATAATAATTATCTACAACCAATTCTAATAAAAATAGGATCGACCTCCATCAAACAATTCTTTCTGATAGTTATGGGATATTATCCATTCAAATTTGTTTAAAGAAAAAACATGGTAAACCAAATATTAAGGGTAAGATGGATATTATTTAAACTTTAGGATGACAACATAAATTTTTAAACCCCTAAAGATTAGGACATATAAGTATCTATATAAGAGAGGACCCCTATTTAAGTTTCCCTATTTTATAACACTAGATCCCACTGACAAAAAAGAAAAAATTTACTTAACCAAAAGGGCCCTCACAGGACCCTTATCTTTAGTAAAATCTCAATCATCACTAGTGTCACTGTGCCAAATTTCCATCTATGGAGTAAATTGCAACATTTTATATGTAATATAATCGCGAATTCTATAAAAAAAAAATGGGCCTCAGTTTTCGCTTAAATTTCAGAGGTCTAAAGCCGTCGTGCCTCCGGCTTTAAGCCAATGCCAGCCCTGGGCTCGGCGGTTTGTTTGATTTTTTTTATTTTAAATAATCAGGTTTTTAGCTAGGGAACCAATTCTACTGTCCATTAGTAAGGGTTCATTTAAAGTCAGAGCAACGCTCTCTATGGACTAGCTTCAAAAGAGTTGAGTACACCTAAGAGATTTCTCTTAAAACATAAGCAAATCCTTAAGTACCAGGCCTTAATCACCAGGCCAACCCCTTGGGTTTTCTTTTTTTTTTTTTAAACGATCAAGAAACATAATTGATCTCATATGTAGGACAAACAATCTCATATAATTACCAAAAGGAGGCGTTGACTGGGATTAAACACCAATTCATGGTCACCAGTTTACAAATCACCAATACATGGTAATTCCTATCTTAATGACCAATTAATACATGGTAAAGATGTCTGGGCAGGAATTGTAGATTTCTCAACAAGGACGCTCTTTTATTGAAGGGCAAAAGAGTCTTTCTGAATCATGGTTACCATATTTCGGTCATAATTTTTGAACTCCACCATTCGTTTGAAGGACGCTCTTTTTTTTTTTTTTTTTTTTTTTTTTTTGCCGAGCAAAAAAAAAATAGTTTTTTTTTTTTTTTTTTGACATGTGGTAGTTTCAATAGTTGAGACCATTAATTAAAGTGGGTATTTGTTTGGGGACCCACCAGTGTCCCGTAATTTTCCCTATTAATCAGGACTAAACAAACAAATAAATCGCATTAAATATTCCATGTTTCTCATAATTTTGATAATCAGACCGATTGTAATTCCAATTGTAAATTTTTTTTAAGAAAATGAAAACGGGTCGGTCTAGCCTAGGTTTTTTATGGAATCCGAATTGAACCCGAAATATACAACGAGCACAGTACCCGAACAAAAATCGATGAAACTATAATGACGGGGATTGGTTTCGATTTTTCTCCGAATACGATTTCTATGTGTGTTTGTGTGCACGCGCTTGTACATACAAAGGCATATATCGTGTGTGTATACATATAGGAGGGCATTCATGTAGATATATATTACATTTCAAGTTTGGGTTTGAATTTTGGCACGGATATTGTGTAAAACCGAACCCGAACTGAAACCCATTGGCTTTTACAAACGATAAACTAAAACTATATGCATTGTAAAAAAATCAGGAAAAAAGTTACAAACCGCGTCCTAATGGGTACAGTACATCTACAGATCGATTCAAGTATCTATCAGTTTGGATGAGATTGTCATCCAAGGAGGCTAACAGAGAGTAGGTGCTAATTACACTAGTTGTAGCAAGGAAATTAAGCATACAGAAACGAGAGGACCCATTCTACACGTGAGGTGTTGGGAGAATGTCTTGGTCCTCTTGGAGGGTGAAGAGCAAGAAGCATCATGCATGCATTACACTTGCCCAGGTTAGCTAGCCTACCCAAATGCACTTAATCACTTATGTTAGGATTGTGAGGCCTACTCAGTCCTCATATTGAATGGAATGAGGCCTTCTTCTAGGGCATGTCACGTGCCTCTGCCCCTCTGAGCACGTGTCCATGTTGGACTCTTTGGAAGTTGGATTTTCCTGTTGGCTTTTTTTGGAGTATTTTGTGTGGGAGCCATGGAAGGCTAGGCTAGGGCTGGGTGAAATCATTAGTGCAAAAGTTTTGAAATTTGGAGCATGTATGTTAAAAATGAAATGAAAGAAAATGCTAAAGCATACATTAGTCTTAAGAAGTGGACTGGTTGGCCCTCTGTGGGACCCATCGGTGCTATCGCGAATGCCTTTTAATTTTAGTCACGTACAAAATTGCGCGAAAATAATTATTGCATAAGAGATTGGGCACAAATATATAGAAGCATTTTCAGTGTAGGTGATTTGAACTCGTGTCCCACCATGAGCCCTATTTTGATGATTATATCTGGTTAATGTTTAAAAAAAATTGATGCAGAATAATATGGTATTGACACATATTCAACAATTCACATCTAGTTAATTATTCAGCAGAGAATATTTTGATTGTATTTGTGATTTTCTATATAATAAGGGAACTCAGTTTTTCAAAAAAAACATGTATGTGTAGTGTCCTGACTGGTTGAGAGTCTTGAGACAGAAACATATATAAATTTAAACCATTCATCTTTTTTATCACATGGCTAGCACCCTGTGTGAAAATAGAGCAAGAGAACAAAGACAAGAAGGTAGCATTTGCTACTCTTTTACCAGAGTCTAGCCGTGCCTTCAGCCAGGGACATGTACTAGTGTTTGCATAAAAGGTGTCAGCTGCCTCAGTTGTGACATGCTTTATTTCTTTAATATTAATCTTGGCTTAGTTGGTTGATTTTCTTCTAACCTAAATAATTTCACCCAGACTTCTAGCAACAAGTAAACTTTTCTTGTTCTTAATTTTTTTCCTGTTGAGTTAATCTGTTGTCGGTTGTGATTAATAATTCATTAATCCAGAAGCTTCAAAATATAAATATTTCCCCTCCTTGAAAAGACAGAAAAGAGAAGGATATACTTCTGGTGAACAACTAATCTTGATTTTGTGGTAGTTAGTTGTATACTCATCACTGATTAATTAAAATTGAAAAGAAGAAGAATAATAATTAAGCTACGCAATCATTTAAAAAAAATAAGGAAGCCACATATTATTTTATTCTGTTAGGGGAAGGGGTCTTAAAATATTGGTTATTTACACTACAATATAAACTGTCCCAACAGCAGCTACAGTTGCACCCATCTTCTCCTTCAATCACAACTCCACTCTCTCTCTCTCTCTCTCTCTCTCTCTCCATACTTTGGCAGATCGAATTCCCAATTAGTTCCAGGTTTTTCTCTATTCAACTTTAAACAAGTGGTATGTTTATTTGGACATATCATCTAATAGTCTAACCCTCATTCCGTTAAGATTTTCATTTGTAAGTACTTATTTTTTGTTTTACGAAACATGTCATTCTATCACAAATTCACAATACAACACATGTATTTGTTCGTAAGTACTTAATTTAGTTAGCAAGACGGGATCTAAATATTGATTCTGTGTGCTGTAGTGTCTATCATCTTATTTCATGTTTCATGATGTTGGAAACTTGGGGTGTTTGTATTTTAATTTTTGGTAATTTAGATTTCTGACTTATACTAGTGCATGTGGCATACTTCTGTCTTGGGTTATTCATATGATGGATTGATGTGATTGGGTACGTTGAACAAAAGATCACGCACAAGCATCGCATGTGGCCACACTTCTTGTACTCTATTTTTAAAAAAAAAGGCAAAAAAAAAAAAAGGAGATGAAACTTTTATCGTCCCGTTGTATATAAGCATAGAGGTAATTAATATTAGCGAGGAATTAATTTAGGAATAAATTAGAGTCTTAACTCTTAAGTAGAGACCCCACTTAGTTTGTCATCATATTCATTATCGTAAATTAAAATTTTACTCTCATTATAATACTGTATTACATACACATTTACACGTCTAATTATCAATGGCCTTTATTTTATAAGGTGTTTCCTTTTGCCCTAAAAAGAGGGGGGAAGGGTGAAAAGGACATTTTTCAAATCCCATAATCATAAGATCCCTTAATTTTAGTTGTGATCCCTCAATTTAGGAATGGTGAAAAGGGCATTTCACAGCTCTCTTACCGCAACGCTCAATCTCACCGTCCGTCTCGATAATTAATAATCTGGATTTAAAAAAAAAACTCTTTCAGGGACTCTTCCCTGAAAGATTCTTTTAAAATCTAGCCAAACCGTTCAAATACTTTTAGATTGTGAGATTGAGAACGGTAGAGGAAGCGGTGAAACAAAACGTAGACTTTCTGCTTAATTTAGTGCTAGTACTGATCCCTCAATTACGTAATCTTTGTGATTCTTCCTAGTCTCCCTGTGGGATCTAGTGTGTGAGGGGACTATCGAAAATCGTCGGGGTTGGGTGATTGAATGGGGTCAAGATGTTATCGTTGATGTCTGCGGTGCAGTGCTAGGGCAAATGTGAGAAGTTATATTCACTTGTAAGGCGAAAAGTCTACACCCTACACAATAGAGAGAAATCCCATGGAGGCAAATGGGTATCCACAGGCCGTACGAACCATTAGAGAGGGCGAGAGGGCAATCAAAACACAGTATGTGACCCTATTACAAACTTGTCTAACAAGATCAGGTATGCAAAAAATAAAACTAATATCAAGCACATGACTAACAAACCACCAAACTAAATTCGAACTAAAGCGATGTTTAGCATGTTTTCTGGTAACTCCATGAATCATGATAACTATTTGATCATATATTTAGCATGTTTTCTGGTAACTTCATGATAAAGATTTGATAATAAGCTTTAGCGGTGGGATTTGTCCTAATTACTACAAATTTAGGAAAGTATCATAAACTAATAAATCTGTTTTTATTTGATTTTATCATATGTTTAGCAAGATTTTACAATAAGTTCATGATAAATTGATCATATATAATCCGTCGCATGGACGTAGGTTTTGTCATAAATACGATATATTTATTAAATAGATATGTGTTGTTTGATGTAACAATAATTCCATTAAGTTTTAGTGTGTGTGTGTCATAGCTTATCATATTGTGATAAATAAAATTTGGTATAATGTTTTTGATAGTGTAATTATTCAAAGCTTTGCAATTTACTTTAATTATTTTAAGATTCTAGGAGAGACAATATAAAGAGAGATCAGAAAGAACTGAATATTCATGAGAGAAAAAGATCTCAACAATTAAGATGGAAAAAATGGTAGTTATGAATTTTTTTGAAATATAGAACTAAAGCATAACCTCTTAAAGAAACTAGGGCTCCGTTTGTTTGGGCGTAAAATGTTTTACCTATTTTTCGGTGTTTGGTTGTGTAAAAAATGAGGAAAACATTTTACATGTAAAACATTTTTCATTAATTGGATGAAAATAATTTACCCTTAAATCTTCCGTAAGTTATTTTCCGAAATAAACCCGTTGCCATCTATTACAATTATCGCTACTCAGTTTCCTCGATCGTCAGTCGTGACCCACGTTCAATTACAATATTCTCAAATCTCTCTACCGTTTAAGGCCCCTCCCTTCTCTCTCTCTCTCTCTCTCTCTCTCTCTCTCTCTACATTATTTTGTTGATTTTTGAAAATATTTTCAAGTGCCAATCAAACACCGAAAAATAAAAGTTAGAAGTTTGTTTTCTGAAAAAATATTTTACATGGAAAAATATTTTACATTGTAAAACATTTTACATCGAAACAAATGGAGCCTAGAACTAACACTTTTTTGTGGACATGCAAGAAGAGTTAGTTATTAGTAGTTATTTTTAGTGAGATTTGACCCTTAGTCTTGTGCATGGGGCATACGGTGTCTACCAATTCGTCTACCACCCCACTTGCAACTAGGACTAACTCTTGAAAGACTAGAAATTAGGACAATTGTTTTAGTACATGTGTCATTTGCAGCATTTGTCTTTCTGTTTATAAAATGACAAACGTTTTATGAAACATAAAGAGGAGTAATTTTCGCACTTTCCAAATTGTTAACTTTTGATGAGTGTGAAAATCAATGAGTTAATTGGACACAATTTGAAAAGTACGAAAATCATCCCAATATAAACCCTATTGCTCCAATGGCTCAGGTATTGTGTACTAGAGTTTAATTTTCAAAGACATGGGGCCACTCCACTCAAAAGGTTCCCTTGTTTTATTTGGTTTCAATGGAAGAGGCCCATTAGTCCCACACTCCCTTGTTTTGTAATTTAGTCAAACATCTGAGTTATTAAAAAATATAAATATAAATATTTTATTTAAAAATTTAATTTTTTTCCCGACATATGGGTTTTTAATAAATTTGCTAATAAATCGGTGTCGGATACAAGTAATTACAAGTGTGGTCCGCCATGTTTGTCTGTCATTTGGGATATAACAATAATAGGTGAACAACAGTGAAAACTTTCTAAAAATCAAAAGAAGCCAAAAAAAAGTTGAATTTTTTCCTAACTTATTTATTTTCGAAAATGATTTTATCACTCCCCTTTTTTCCATTGGCACTCCTTTTTTTTTATTATCTTTATTCACATAAAATTACAAACTTGTCCTTCATATAGAAAATGTGACTCAAGAGGTAATGGTAGTTTAATAATTACACATGAATAAAAGACAAAAAAAAGAAAAGAAAAGAAGTGTCAATGGATAAAAAAGGAGGTAAAAATCATGGAGAGTGATTTTGGCATTTCCCTTTGTGTCTCTATTAGATGATTTGTTTTGTGAAATAAGGAGAGTGCCGTTAAAAAAAAAGAGAAGAGACAAAATCAATTCCCAAAATGATTTCTCATTTGTAACAGAAAAGCTAAATTGCCAAATATGTCCAAATATCCTTTCTTTGACTAAAGGGCGCCCGTGCGGAATTTTCCTGGTCAACAAAATCCGCCTCACAATTCCGGCCGAGAAAGTAAAGCCCAGTTCTTAGCAAACCTATTTTTGAACCATGCTACTCGTACATTGTGCACAGATTTTATGGTGGGGCCCACCACGGATCCCACACAAATGATCCGAGCCGTTTATTAAATATAAAATATTTTTTTAAGAGTTTCCGTAAAAAATCAGCTCAATGTAATATCTATAAGTGCTCGATCCAATCATCTAAATTTTCATTTAGATTTCTAGGTAACGAAAAGTTAGATGATTAGATCAAGCACCTATAGGTATTGGATTGAGCTAATTTTTAACAGGAACCCTTGAAAAAATATTTTACATTTAATGAACGGCTCGAATCATTTATGTGGAACCCATGGTGGGTCCCACCATAAAATCTATGCACAATCTGTGTATGTACCAGTAGCATTTCGGCCTATTTTTTGGGATTTTAATTTCAAGGAAAAAGAAAAAGGATCTCTCTTATACGCTTACGTAGTAGGAGTACTAAACAAACCAATTTATTTGGACGTAAGCTTGGCCCGAGTGGTCTATCCCTTCGGGTTAATTTTCAAGAATGATGTTGTTGTGTGTTGGAAATAATGCGATAGTGGAGTAGTAGTTAATTCCAACTATGATAAACTCTTATTGGAAATAATGCCACAGTGTCGATGTCTCATAGTTAATTTCAAACATGGTAAACTCTTATCATGTCTCAAAAAGAAAGAAAAAATACATTTTTCCTATATACATAGTAGATTTCTTCTCGTTTTCTAATTCAACACAAGAAATTACCTGTGTTTGGTTAGGTTTTGATAATTTTACTTTTAGTTTTATTTTTTTGCCTCGTTTTCCGTATTTTGTTCGTCTTTAGTGACTTTTTCTTAGAGTACTAATAAAAATTTATTTTTTAATTCCCTGCGACACTACGAACTGGAAAAGTAAAGTTTTGTCAGGAATCTATGAAAAGATCATGACTAAAGACAAAAATAAGGTGATACACTCACCTTTTTTTCGTCTTTAATGATTTTTTTTTCGTAATTTTTTTTTATAAGTTTTTCTCGTTGAGACGAAACGAAAAAATAAATTTTTTTTTTTTGTCAAAGCTTTAAAAACCACAAAAGGTGAACAAAATACAAAACACGAGAAATAAATCAAACTGAAAAAACACAATTTTCAAAACTATGTTTGTGCATTCAACCAACCTTCACAAAATTCAATTTTCTATAATTACCTACCTTCAATCTATTTTTCTATGTTTGTGTATCTATTAATCCTTAACCTCCTCAAAATTCCAAGCGCATGACATTAGCTCTAGACTTTTATCTACTTGAGATAATTTTTTAAGATTTTATTTTCCATCCTTAATCACAGATAAGACGTCTGAGCCACTACAGCCCGCAAAGTTTAGTAGTTTTAAAATGGAGTACTACTTTCTTTAGCATGTCATTAGCAGTGTTTATCTTTTTCTTTCATAAATAAACAAAGGAAATGCAACTATGGATAAGGGATTCGGGAACCCTGTAGTACAGGAGTGCACTACAAAGGGTTGTAGGGCATCATTCGAGTGTCGAAAAGTGTTTTTTAACTGTTAGAATTTGAAACAAACTCTTTAAGGAAAGATTATATTTTGATCATTGCATGATTGCTGAGATGAATGGCTGGCGTGATGCACTATATAACCCGGTAAGACAACCCATCCTATGGAATCCCCGAATCAACGGATAAGACATGATACAGTATTCACGAGTGGTTGAATTGGCAAATCTCACCAAGCTTCCACTATCTCTTTCTTGCTTCAATCGTCTTTCGACAAATCATCATGTTGAATGTACTTATTTCGAATCTGCCTGTTTGTATCTCTTCAGACAAATATGATAGTGGTAGAAACATATTTTTTTTATGCTTCCACTAATTGCATGGTTGTAGAAATTAGGATTGGTATATAAACCAAGTTACTCGAATTTATGTTCTTGTTCGCCCTAAATCATAATCTGTTTATTACACAAGTACAAAACACTAGTAATATTTTTGAAAACTCGTTAAGTTTTCGAACTAAACTTGTACAAAGTACTATTTTACTAGTTGATGCACAACTTGATTAGTCTAAAAATCTAAAGTTAATGACCGATAAAATTTCTAGTTTATCCATTTATTTTCCTTAGTTAGGACTAATAAAAATAATCGTCTGCCATCTAAAAGATTAAAAATAAGCCAATTTACTTAGGGTGCGTTTTTGGCTGTTTTTTTTAGCTGACGTAGATGAGAAGAATGACCTGCGTAAAAATACGTAAAAAAAAACACATGAGCTTTATTTGGTCCATTAATTGGAAGGCAACACCCCTAACCGTAAAGTGACAACCTCCCCCGAATTAATCTGTCTGCTAATTTAACGCTCCCGATCTCGCCACGTCATCAAAACTCACCCCACTCACACGACGTGGCACGATCTCAACTCTCTCTCTCTCTCCCACCGTATCTCCCCACTTTCAAAACCGTATATCCCCTCTCTCTCTCTCTCTCTCTCTCTCTCTCTCTCCAAGTGTGTATCCGTTTTATCTCTCCTAAAGCAGAGAGTGACATGGAATAAAAAAAAGAAAAAGACCTTTGAGAGCCTCTTCGTTTCAAAAATCAAATACTCAACCCCTACCAATAATCAAGTCATCAGAGTCCACCCTTCCCTCTCATTCCAGATTCCATTTTGCTTCGGATTTTCAAATTAAAAATCTCCCTCGGGTTCGTCCCCAACCTCAGATCCTTCAATCCACTCTCACCTGCTCACTCAATGGCTTTCTTTTGATCCTCAAATGCTTCATTAGGTAAGACCAAAAAATACCCAAAAATCTACTCCCTCAATACTGCTAGATTATTTGAACTTCCTGTTATGTGCTTTGCGAAAGACTAATGGGTTCAATCTGGGTTTTTTTTTTTTTAAATTTTGTGTGCAAATGTGAAGATCTCTTTGACTTCGTGTTCTAACCAAGTTAAACCCAGATCATCAAAGTGGGCCCGTGTTGTTTATTTGGGCTGAATCTGAGAACGGGGGCAGTGGATCTTTTCCTGGGTTTTGAAGATCTAGTAGAATATACTCTCGTTTTCTTGTTTGTCTCTTGAATTTACTGATTGTTGGGTTTAGTGAAGTTTTGGGGTTGAGGGATTGATCGGTGTCGTATCGGTAGCAGCGACTTGTGTACTTGTTAATTTACACTTGGGGTGCTATTTTTGTTTGTTTTATTGAATCAGTGCAGCCAACCCCCGGGTGATCAAGGCCTGGACTTAAGGTTCTGCTCCCTCCTAAGGTCTCAGGTTCGAAACCTCTCGCTGTCTAGTCTGTATGGGGCTTGCTTCTGTTTTAATTAGGCCCTCGCTAATGGAAGGTGGGATTGGTAACCAGGATGAGTTGAGGTGTGCATAAGCTGATTTAGACGCGTGAGTTATCAAAAAATTGAATCTTATGACAACATAATCTGGATTCTAATTTACTTTTTTTTTTTTTGTTTCATGGTTTTGTAGGATGTTAGTGGGTTAGTTTTATCGCCAATGTTTTTTCAAGAGATGCAACCACCTGGGCTAAGCTCAAGTCTTGCAATTTTTTTCATTGGGTTTCGTTGATTAGGTATTTTTCTGAGACAAATAAACACCGGAAAAGTGTGTTTCTTGTATTTGACCTCAACTAAACAAATTAGTAGGTACATTTGCTCCCCCATTTCTTTGAGTGAATCTGATTTTGTTTTTCGATATTTTGTGTTTTATGCTCATGGGTGATGCTCGATTGCTCGTCTGCATAAAGTTTGTCATTGGTAATAGTGATCTTTGGGTGATGGCAATCTGTGTAGAAGTTTCCATGTTTGTTTGTTACTTTTATGGTAATAACTTATGCTAATGTAGAAATTCGTTTTGTTCTCAGAAGAATTTTGGGGATAATATCTGGAATCTGGTTCACAAAGGGAGCCACTTTTTAGCGTTCTCTTTTCTTTAAAGGTGGACAAAAGTGGCTACTAGTGTTTGAAATTTAATCTGAAACTTCTGGCCTGACTTGTTTTTTTATTCAATATTTGTAGAATTTTGCAGTTGTCATTTGTTTGATTTACTGTTATTTGCAGTGTGCAATGGACTCTGACAATGTCGGACCTGTTTTTGCCAACGGGATGAGCCATGAAAATGGGGACCCAGAGCAAAGCATTTATGGAGAAGGAGGTATTGTTTTGGGAGAAGTGAATGGGACTCCTGCCTGTGTTTATGAGATCGATGGGCCAAACAGCAATCCCAAAACCGACGCCAAGTTGGAGGACGGTGCATCCAATAACTCATCTAGTGAAGCAGCGCGAGCTAGCAAAACTGCATTTACCGAAAGTAATGGTTTGGCCAAGTCCAAGTCCAAGGTATGAGGTATTTATTTTTTCTGTTAGTTCAGTAACCCGTGCACTCAAACCCATGTATTTGTCTCCCTGATGAAAATGGAAAATTGTGAATAACCAAACATTAGTTTGAGTGAAACCAACCTAGATTTCCATCTTATCTTAGGAACATGGAATGAAAGAAGCAGATCATTCGAAGGATCCTAAAACTCAAAAGGGTCCAAGTATGGCCAAAGCTGAGAAGTCTTCTCGCCCCAAAGCTGTGGTGACAACATCGGTGAAAAAGGGAAAAGATGGGAAAGGTGTGGAGACAAATACTGCTGATTCAAATGGTTCCTTGGTTTCAAATTCGCACCCAAAACAATCATTTGCTCTTGGAACAAAGAGTGGATCATTTAATGACAGAGAGTTTGCTGACCGCAACTCTAAACCAACAGCTGTGCCAATCCATGCTCGTGTAACTAAGGTCAACATTTGTCCTTTCCTTTCATTGCTAGAAGTATTTTTCTGTGTCAATGTTTCGCTTTTGGTATTTGATTCTCGTATCTTACAAACTATTGTTGCAATTCCCTGTTTGCAGCAATCTGGAAAGTCAGATGCAGTATCATCCACCATGAATGCAACAAAATCCGAGGGACTCATGTATGCTGTGATTGCACTTACTTTCTTACTTGCCTCTTTATCTCATTAAGCTCAATGTTGTATACGACACTGTTAGCATCAGTTTCACTATCATGTTCAAGAGGATATGGGATGACTCGTAGAGTTTAATGATCACCTACTTTTGAAATTTCTGATTTCTTTGTCATTTAGCTAGGAACCTTTGAGATATTTATAATAGATGACCCTGTTCTGCCAATTTGTGAGCTGCAATTTCATGACCACAGGGAGAAGACAAAACTGACGGCATTGAGAAAAGGTCCAACTGATAAAGCTGAAGATGGTGTGGATTCTGTGGAATCTACTCTGTATCCTATAAACGCTTATCTTTTTTTTGGACCTCCTATTCCATTGTGTGGCAGCCGGGGTGGTTCTTCGTTTCCTGGAGGCCTGTCTGTTGAATGACTAATTTCTTCCATCCATAATTATGATCAGCTCATCCTTAACTACTTGACAGAAGCCCCACTGCAGGAGACGATAAGACTCGCAAAGTGGGTACTCTTCCATCCTACGATATAAGTTTCAGGTGTGATGAAAGAGCCGAGAAAAGAAAAGAGGTTAGATTTTATTTGTATTGAGTATTCCTTCTCCGATTCTGTAGAGCAGGAGCTATGCCTATCAGCTGATATGGTTATTGTCATTTTGTTTGGACAGTTCTACTCCAAACTTGAGGAAAAGATTCATGCAATGGAAGTAGAAAAGAATAAATTGGAGGCCAAAAGCAAGGTATAGAACATTGTACCTATGGGTCGTTCAAAGTTCCTTGGTTGTTTATTATGCAGTAAAAGTTTGTGATTGACTAGTCCTATACTTCTCAAACAGGAAAGTCAAGAAGCTGAGATCAAAATGCTAAGAAAGAGCTTGACTTTTAAAGCAACTCCGATGCCAAGTTTCTATCAGGAACCTCCACCTCCTAAGCCAGAGTTGAAGAAGGTAACTTTGTGTTTCTCTTTAAGAACCAATTCAATACTTGTTCACTCAATCTACAGACCAGATTCTTGTTACCTCGAAATAATAGAAAGTTAACCCTCTTCCGGGGACTCGACTCACAAGCCGTGCTTTTTAGCTTCACAACCATTTTAGCATGGTTTTGTACTTTTAACGGTTAACCCATTCTAGAGGTGCTGTTTTTCATCAGACAAGACTCACAGGCAAGAATCATGCGCTTCTTTGATCAATAGACAATTGTAGACTTCTCGTTGGTGGAGGTAGAATTAAATACTATGTTTCCGGAAAATAGATGGTCTTATATTTTGGGAATAGTATGTCTTTGGAAGTGCTTTGAGGAAAGTTGTTCACAAACCAGCAATGACATCCATCCTTGTGAAAGTCTATCTTTTGTGAATTGATTTCCTGGTTCGGATCAACCCCTCGTTAGCTAATAAATAGTAACTCCGCTTATTTTTCTCTTCTTCTTTTCTTTAAGACGGGATCCTTTAAGTTTGGAAGGGCGTATTTGGGAATGGATGAACATTTTTTCCAAAATTATTTGAGAGACATCGTTAGTCTTGGCAGTTGGCACGTTGACTTTTGTTGCCTTAATTCTTTGAAGCAACATATTTTTCACCAGTAAATTAAAGGTGTTAGGCCTAGTATATGATGGCGAATGAGTTCTCGAGTTGATTAGAGAATGGGCTCTAAGTAGTCTCTTGTGATAGATTGCTCCTGTTTAAAAGTACCTGATTGTAACTTCTTCTTTAGTTACAAATAAGGTAGTCTTTCTCCTCTTCGTTATTCACCCGTGGCTCGAAGCTTTGTTGCATTGGTTGAATGGTTTTTAAAGCTGAAAATGAATCCACTTTTCCTTTATCAAGAGAGGATAAAACTCTTTGAGGCTTAGTTTGGATGGTAGGATATCTTGAAGGGAATGCGAATGTGATGTGGTTCCCCATGGAACATATTTGAATTGAAAACTGATTCCTTATTAGATTATGAAGTTGGAATCCCATTCCCAAACTATGGAATATAATCCCATCACAAATTCGATATGGACTCCGATATGTACAAAAAGTTTACTAGATGAGATTTCTAAACTGATTCAAATACTTGAATGGGTGTACATCGGCATTAGTTTTTTTTAATATATTAAGGAGATTATCATTCGATTCATTCCCACTTGAGAATTACGCCCATCAAAACTTAGCCTAAATTGAAAATCAATTGTTTGTTAGAAGTTCTGGTGGCAACCTCTATGAGTACAAGTCTTCTGCCTGGATTAATATTTCTAAGCAGAATTTTTTAGTGTGCTATTTTTTTTTTTAAGTAGATGCAACAAGTTCCCCCTGTCTTGGTTACTTGGTGTTTTATTTTGATGGGTTTTTGTGTGTGTGTGTGTGTGTGTGTGTGTGTGTGATGTCTTCAAGGTATATTTACGGGTAACTTTACTTTTTGCTCCTGTCCTGAGTGTCTTTAACAAAGGCAGTTTCGTTGATGATTTTGAGTTCAAATTTGATTTCAGTCAACTATGAAGCACAGATACTCTATTTTGGCCTCCGTATCACGTATTGTATCTGGAGAGTATTGCATCTGTATCGGATACCGATACTCTCCAGATACGTATCCAATCTATTTTTTAAAGTATCCCGCTTTTAGAATTATTTTTTGGTATCCCGATAAGTTTCGGATACGCACAGATTTGTGTTGGATACGCTCAGATACGTTTTAGATATGCGCGAGGGTAAATATGTTATTACATAAAATCTATGGGTTAAAATTGGAATTAGGACTATTTTTCCTTTTTCCCCACCAATCGACACCAGAAAGGTAGAAACACACCGACGATATGCTCTCTCTCTCTCTCTCTCTCTCTCTCTCTCTCTCTCTCTCTCTCTCTCTCTTGCTGTGTGTATGTAGTTATAGGTACAGTTATATGCAATAATGTGTAAATATATTTCTCTCGGCATGTGGAATGGTGAACTTGTGCAATGGAAATTAATCATTAACGAAATTTTAGGAATTAAAAATCATTTATATAATATAGTTTTTATTTACTTTTATATTCAACGTATCCCCCAACGTATCATATCTTTCTTTTTGGAAAAATCACGTGTCCGTGTATCCGTATCATATCGTATCTGTATCCAGTATCCGTATCCATATGCTTATCCGTGCTTCTTAGACAGTCAATATTGTATTTGAATACTGATGTTTGAAATCAGGTAACAATTTTTAATCGATTCCCTTAGTATCAGTATCATGCAAGCAGCCCATTCGGTTAAGCTGACTAGTATTACCTGATGTTACAGCGACTCAGCGAGTATGATTCTTGGATATCGAAATCAAAAGGATGATGGTTTCTATTACCATGTGTATATTGTGAAAATTAAGAGTCTCTGCATCATCCTGTCTATTTGGTTTAGGAGGCATATTGCGTGAGTATGATTTCTATGCACTCATATTCTGCATTGTGTGTAATACCGTTAATAGTCTACGCACTCTTTTCTTTTTTAAAGTCAGAAACAATTATGTGGCCTACTTTAAGTCTTTAACTACCGAAAAGTACCTCATATGAACCATTTGTAAAATTTTCAAAGTTTTTTCCATTTACCATATCTTCTTGCATTATCTTTGGATTTAATTGACAAATTGGGAAAGGGAAAAGGAAATGGCTAACCCTCCAAGAAGCATAGATACGTCTACGAGCCTTATGTATCTGTGTCCAACACACAACACCACATGACACGTGTCAGACACGCACATGACATACTCCGAATGTGCCAGGTGCGCCTAATTTTGTCTGTTAACTTTTTGATCATATTTGTTTAGTTGATTAGCTAGCTACATGCTAGGACACTTTAGGAACATGATGGGACACGTTAATGCCACATTAGGAGGTCAAATTCATTATTCAAAAGTCAAAATTTCCATGGATGGTTGGTTCATGAATAGGGAATTTGATTTACGTCTTCATAAAGTTATGCGTATTCATGAGTTTTATCTTAATTTGATAGAAATATTGTTTTTGACTTACGTTTGAACACGTTGGGGACACATTAATGCCACATTAGGAGGTCAATTTTATTTTCCAAAAGTGGGCCCAAACTCAAAATTTCCACGGATGGTCGGTTCACGAGTAGGGACTTTGATTTACGTCTTCATAAAGTTATGCATATTCATGAGTTTTATCTTAATTTGATAGAAATATTGTTTTTGACTTGCGTTTGAACACGTTGGGGACACATTAATGCCACATTAGGAGGTCAATTTTATTTTCCAATAGTGGGCCCAAACTCAAAATTTCCACGGATGGTCAGTTCACGAGTAGGGACTTTGATTTATGTCTTCATAAACTTATTTGTATTCATGAATTTTATATTAGTTTGGTAGAAATATTGTTTTTGACTTTTGCATGAATTCATGAGATACCACTATTAGAGCATCCACTCTGCCCAGGTAAAATGGCTAGATTTCTTGCCATTGCGAGAAAATGGTACAATCGTACAAGATATGGCAAAATGGGCACCACACCCACAAACTTAACTTCCTCCCAAATTTATTGAATGCCATATTTTCTGCCATATGCTGCAAAAAAATTTGGCGAAATGCAATTTGAGAGAGAGAGAGAGAGAGAGTTTTTGGACACGAAAAGCACCAAAGTTGAACTCCTCCAATATCCGATTGAGCTAATTTTTTGTAGAGGTCCTTAAAAAATGTTTTGAAAAAAAATAATGACTTGCATCATTAATGTCGTATCATGTCAAAAAAAGTTAGATATGAACTTCATTGAAAATAGTGGAAAATCAAATTTTGCCAAAAAAAGAGAGGCAAAACATGGGTGCTAAAACTAGGGGCGGTCCTAGGGGGTGCAAGAGGGGGCCCGGGCCCTTGCACACCTCTCAATTATCCATTAGGTTTCGTATATTTTTTGTTTTGTTTGTAAAGGAAATGAAGAATGCCCACACATCTCGAGCCCAAGTCAAAATTCTTGCAGTGCCTTTTCCCTTGAGAAAATGTATACCACCCATTTTCTTCCAAAACTTATACTTATGTAATCACACTTTGGTCATTTTTGTTGTATGCAAGGTGGAAATGTACCTCACGATATTTGCTTTTGTTACTTTTTGGCATAAGTTTCTGTTATTACAATTTAAGGATAAAATTTTGTTGTTAATTTATGAATACATGTGATTTGGTCCCCCTGCGTCCACCACTAGCTAAAACCATTGTCTTCTTTTTTTTTGTTGGCAAAATGGCACTATTCATTGCCAAAAAATGGCAATGGCAATGGCAAATGATGCTCTAATATCTCTTATATTCATTGTGTCCCACAAATATAATGTGTCCATGTGTCGTGTCCCTTGTCTATCTATGCTTCTTAGCAAAGCATGTGTGAAATATAACCAAGAAACATGTTCCAAAATATCATGGAAGGTGGAAAAGATTGGTGACATGATATATTACATTGTTTTCTGAGTCAAGTTTGCCAGATACCACTTCCTCTTTCATGTCAAAAGGGAGATGAATTGGATTTCCTTTTCTAACAGGATTTTATACCAAAGATGTGATGATTGCTTATTGTTTTGGTATTGGTCTCCATCATGATGTTCTTTGTTACTGAGATGCAGATACCGATTGCTTATTGTTTCGGTATTGGTCTCGATCATGATGTTCTCTGTTACTGAGATGCAGATACCAACAACAAGAGCCAAATCTCCAAAGCTTGGTCGAAAGAAGGCCTCACCCACCAGAGATTCTGTAGGGAACAGTACTGGAAGCTATCGATCTGCTCGCTTAAGTTTGGATGAGAAGTCCCAAAATAGTAACACCACCAAAGGACCTCCTTCCCATCTCAAGAAGCCACTGCGGAAATCCCTTCCCAAGCTGCCTTCTCAAAAAACCACCTTATCCAACAAATCAGGCGAAAATAAAACTGATGAATCACTCATCAAAGTTGCATCTCACATTCAAGAGCTCAGTGTGAACGGTGTGCCTGTAGTTGAAGATCCAAGCCCAGACCACCTTAGTGCAGGAACCAATTGCATTGGAGAAGTAAACGACAGCAATCAGTGGAAGTGAATTGGTCTGAATTGCCCTCCATCAAGTTTTTGCCTGCATATTACTACGAGAGGCTTGAATAAGACTTGAAATTATTTGATGATGAAGGCTTGAAGGGTTTCGAAACAAGGGTTGTTATGTTGTCTTGTCCATAGGCAAAGCAAGGTTTGCTTGTTTGGTCATTAGGATTGTTGTATGTTGTTGCAGCATTGTATAATAACCGTGTCCGTTTGTTTTGCTCCTTTGTCTAAATATGCTTTAGTTGCCTGGTTGTTGGGAGCAAATGGGAAAATTTTGGGTAAGTCTTGTGTTTCAGATAGTCCATTGTCTCTGTACTTTCTGTTTGGATTCTGTCATGAATTGGTGGGTTGTATGGCTGTTAAGATTACTCCGATCAATATTTATCTAATTGTTAAAGGGTTGAGGCTTCCGTTGCGATTGATAAGGTTATTTGAGCTTGAATTCTTCAGTTTTGTCGTTGAACTTATTCTCACCGGAAGCAAGAAATGCTGGTATAGTTGGTTTGCAGCCAATGATGGCGATGTGACAGTTTCTGGAGCCTCTTCTCCCTTTGAATCCCGGATTTGTGGTGGAAAAAGAAAATCAAAAGATAAAAGAGAGAATTTTCACAAAATGCCTGCCCATCTCTTTCCAGTTCTCAGGAGTTGGGTTGTTTTGGTCATGTATTTTTCCTGTTTCTTCTGCCATTCTGCTTCAAATGCATGGGGTTGGATAGAAAATCACAACCGTTCAAGTGGAAAGAGAGGAAGAGAAACAGAATAACAAGGGGAAGAGACCCATGCATCATAGAGAAGACTTTGTGATTTCTTTATTTTTGATATGTTTTTTTGTACTAGTTACCAATGACGGTACACCGTTCACGATGCGAACAACTCCTCTCTAATCCCTAAAAAGGGAGCTGTCGGCCCTAATTTGGGTCCTTTCGGAAACTATTTTGATAATTAGAAATGTTCTCTCCGTAAATCAAGTCGAGCCATCAATCTTGCCAAAATTCACGTTGATCCGATCACATACATGATTTATCCTAATGAAAGAAAAAACAATTTTTCACGTTGGGTGCAATACACTTATATCAATGTGTTCTATGACCATGCACAATGTATTGATGGCACTGGATTACCATAAATTTTGACGTTCTTCATGTATTTGACGAGATCTACAAAATGAATGATTCATGTGATAGCATCGTTGAGTAACAAGAGAGGAGTCATTCCATCTAACAACTCCCTCTGCGATTTCACCAGTTCCTGGATCATCTCATCATGGGGTGAGTCCAAGGCCTAAACCCTAATCATAAGATTAAACAAATGTGGGAGGAAATATAATTATGGTTTCTTGATTCCCATAGGATGAGTATTAACTATTTTCTATTCAATGACATCTTTTGGAGATGTTTCAGCGTTTTCTTTAATGGATTCTATGAGATTTGCACTGAGGGAACCCACACATCCCAGCAAATCCCCAAAGGGATACTCTCTATAACACCTTCCTCCCCCAAAAGAGGAAAACCATATTTTGTTTATATCAATCAATCACACATGGCACACCTCAGCAAGATCACACAAGAGATCATGATTCCTTTCCTCCCATGTAAACAAACCCCTAGAGGTCATAGGATTTTCCAACCGCCATGTGAACAAGCGAAAACCAGTGTATCGGTCAAAGATCTGGACACAGAAAACCAGTGTATCAGTCAAAAATCTAGACACGGATGTATCCAGAACTGTACACATCATCTGGACACAGAAAACCAGTGTATCAGTCAAAGATTTAGATATGGATGTATGATGTATCCAGAACTGTCCGATGCGTAGGAGCTCCACATCTACCATGTGGTCCAACATCGCGGTTCTGAACCCATATCAAGATATGTGCACATCCATTTGTCTGTAACGTTGCTTGGGTATTTATTTACATTGATCAATTTTTATTGCACAAGAAGGCTGAAACAGATTGCTTACAGCAGAACACAAATCTCATTGGAACAGAAAGGTAGCAAGCTTTTTATTCAAGATTCTCACATAAACAGAAGCCATTACAAAGATGAAACTCAAATCCAGTACATAACAAAGCGGTTGCAGAATACAGTTCATCAACTGGTGAAGCCTGAAAAAACTAGGGCTTGGAAAAAACAAAAAACAACCCTTACCGAAAGGAAAGGGATTGTCACGGCCAAAGCCCAAGAACACGAGGCCAACATTTTGAACTGTCAAAAGCAACCTTAAACCAACAGACTTAACAAGGAATCTTAACCCACCCTCATATATGGAAAACAGAGACCTACCAATCACGCGAAGAACACAAAGGGTTTCACCGACGCTGGAAGACTCTGAAAAACTGAAAGCGGACAGACTCAAAAAACATGTTGCAAGACAGAAAGCCAATAAAAAGCTTAGCCTAAGCACTGAAAGGCTAATTGCCAACAACAACGGAAAACCATTGCTAGAACCAGAACCCAGAACTGAATAATCAGGGAAATATGACCATGAAGAATGCGGGGACCCATGTTTAGGGAACCAAAATTCTTCCAACAGCTTCCTAATGTAAGATAAGCTGCAAAAAAGGAGTAATAGGCCATATTACCTGAAAAAGAAACTGGGTCACTGGACTAAAACAAGACCACAACTTATGGACCGCAAAACTAGAAGTCCTGCTACGGAAAAAGTAAAACTAGATCGGAACTTCCCCAATATGTTGAGGAAGGGGACACTTGAATCAAATTTCTTCTTAGGAAAAGATATCACACTGCCATAGGCGCTCCATGAAAAAAGTCAACCATTCTGCTGCTTATTGTGTACCACTGCTGTTTTCTTCTTAGGAAAGGATATCACACCGCCATAGGCGCTCCACAAGAAAGTCAACCATTCTGCTGCTTATTGCATTGCACTGCTGTATGTTCAACCCCAGGAGAGTCCGACCCAACTCCATCAGATAAGCCAAGCTCATATCAGATATGGAGGAGCAACCTGAGAGAGAAAGGATCTGCAAATTGAGCTGGAGTGCAGAAGCCAAGGCTGCAATGCCTGAATCGGTAATTTCACAGTTGGAAGCATCAAGCTCTCTTAAAAATAAGCAATTGTCTGCAATCGCTACTAAGCTGGCATCGGTGACTTTCTTGCAGCCGTCGAGATTCAGTTGTTCAAGAGTGACACCATGCAGCTTAGCAAGTACGGTAATGACCTTGTCTGTTAGATTCACACAATTGCCAAGATTAACCTTCAAAAGACCGGCCACAGAGTTCTCAATAAGTGGGAGAAGAGCCTCGTCTGTTATTCCATGAAGCCCATTGAGTTCCAAATGCTGTAAACGGGGGCACAATTTACCCAACATATTCATGCTAAAATTGCCAAATCCAGGGCAATTACGGACGGATAAGGACCGAAGAGAAGTGCAACATACCACTGAAGGAAATCCAAAGACCAAGTCCTTAAACCCCAAACATTTAGCCAGAGAAAGAGCCTTCAATTTTCTGCCACTACTAAAAATAACATGAGAAAGCCCATAGCCAGTAATTGTATGGCATTCCTCCAATTGAAGGCTCTCAAGTGATATTGCGGAATTGGAAAATGAAACCAAGCCAATGTCCGAAACCGAGCTGCATTTGCGAAGGCACAAGTGCTTCAGATTTGGGCAACCTTTACCCACAGCCTCAAGGCTTAAGTCAGTAACTCCTTGGCAAGAAGTAACTGTAAAGGACCTCAACTTTTGCAAACCCTGACCTTTGCCCATGACCCAGAAACCCCTCTCCTTTACATTCTCAAGGCCAATAAGTACTAGCTCGGTAAGATCTTTTCCATAGTGCCCAATGACAGCAAGAGACACATCGCTGATGCTCAAACCCTGAAGCTTCAAATTCGTCAGCGAACAGCTGGTTGATGACAAGAGGCTAGAAATTCCTTGATCTCCAACAAGAGGGCAGTTTTTTATCGAAACAGAGGTCAAGTTTTGGCAGAAACTCCCAATTGCTTGCAAACTTTTATACCCAATGTTTGAACAAGATTCTATTGTCAACGACGCCAGATTGGGACATTTCTTCGCAATGGCTATTAAACCATCGTCAGAAATAGCAGGGCACTTGGAAAGGTCAAGTTTTTCCAATAATGGACATCCATTAGCAATCTCGTATAATCCTTCGTCTCCTACAGAAGACACGTCCCATAGAGAAAGTACCCTTAATGAAGGACAGCAACGTCCAATTGCCCGAAAACCAAGGGTTGTGACACCACGAGTAGAATGGCTTCCTCGGATAGAGAGCTTTCCTAATCCGCCGCGGTGACCAGTTCCCACAGCAATGGATGCAAGTCTGACATCTGTAGCTTTCTTCCCTTCAAGGCACCTAGAAAGATATCCATCACCCTCTCTCTCCTTATCTTTATTGTCATCACCACTCAAACCAACAACTTCACCCTTCTTATCACAAAGGAGGGGCTCCTCTGGTTCACTGGAAATCGGTTGAGTTACTTTTTCGGCGCATATTTCATCATTCCGGATGCTAGTTAAAAGCATAAGCCAGCGCTTGGAAACACCAGCACATATGCTTCTATCTTCTCCTCCAGGTAGACGTCTGAAGACCTCAAAGAGACATTCGTCAGGTAGGACTTCAATAGAGGCTGGCGGCTGCTGCTCAAAGATTTCTCCCCTGAATAGAAAAGGGCTGCCGATGCGAGACCTCTTGCGAGGAGGAAAATAGACATCCACATCATGACCAAGGGACAAAAAGAGACTTGATTCCTTTGGATTCGGGTATATAGATCCCCCAGGACAAAAAGTAGCATCTCCTGAAAACGAATATACAAGGAAAACAATTTAGCAAATGAGTTTGCCCCAAACATGACAAACTTCAAAAAATACTATACTTCCCACGTTACTAATCAGAAGTTACGTTTTATTTGCAAGCATGCTAGATAGATGTGCACTATAGGCCATTTAACTGATAGGTAACCCAATTAAATAAATCTTTGCTTTCTTCCTTCAAATTGTGTTCCATAAATCCAAGATCCAAACACAGCCTAAAAACACAAACCTCTAAATTTGTTCCCATAAACAAAATCTCTCAATCTAGCTATATTATCACCCATATTAAAATTAGTTGGTGATAATATGGAAAACAATTAGCTTCAAAAAACACTGCATTTAGCTTCTCAGAGACAAATAGCACAGAAAAGCCCAAGTTAAACTGGTGCTTGATGTTGCACCAGGAGCCGTTGAACGGAAGCTAAACAACAAATGAGAATTTCAGAACTTGATAATAGAAGCATTCAAATATATCACGACACAAAACACCTTTGCAATCAGTTCCACGGATTCATAATTAAACCCCTAAACTATGACTCATCAGTTCTGCTATCATTCTCACGCATATCCTGAGACCTCATCACCTTTGCAACCCACGTGGCAAAACAACACATGAAGAACTAAAGCTCCGTTTGGAAAGATATGAATTTCAAATGAAGTGATTGAATGATAATTTTCAAGGGCTTTAGCTAGAGGAGCCAGGAGCTTGAAAAACTAGCTTCAAAGACGAATTTTTTTATAGAAAAAGATATAACAAGGTATTTCGGACTAGTCAATTAATTCAAGCAACGAATCTGAATTTAAGCTAAGTTGTTGAAAAATAAATCAAATTCATTCATCTGAAATCCCACATACAAAACGCCAAGGGGTTGGCCTAGTGGTCAAGGCTTGGGACTTGCGGGGCTTGAAACCTCCTAGGTGCTATAAGGTCTCAAGTTCGAAACCTCGCCAGTCCTTACAGAGCTTTGCTCTGCTTCAATTGGGAACCCACAAGTAGGGGTGGGATTGTTCTTCCGGGATTAGTCGAGGTGCGCCAAAACTAGTCCGGACACCTAAGTTACCAAAAAAAGAAATCCCACATACAAAAAAGACTGACATCACGTAGACCCAATTAAGAAAAAAGACATAATTCATAGTCAAAACTATGAATTGGAGAAAATAAAAACCAACAAAATCAAAGGCTTACCCAAATAATCGAAGATCTTTGACATGGGTATTGCTGGAAAACCCTAGGGAGGACAAATCCGCACCGTTGAAACCCCAAAAACCCTCGATTGAGAGCAAAAAAGTGAAGACCCACGAACAAGAAGAGGGTGCAAGCAGGGTAAAGAATTTTAAAGGGTGAATGCATCAGAGAAATAGCAGAAAAGAGAGCATAAGGAAAACCCTAATCTTGTTAGGGAAAAAAAGAGGAGATAGAGAGAGAGAGAGAACGAGAAGAAAAAGAAGGGTGTGGTGGTCGTTTATGCAATGAATCAGGTGTAGAGTATATTCGTGCGCCACCATTTTATTATGAGTGGTGGGGCCAATATTTTTCTTTATTATGGAGCATTAAAGACATAGGGGGGTACACATGCAATGAACCAAATCCTAGAAGAAGATTTTTGGAGTTGAATATTTTCCTAATTCCTATAATCCTATTGCCCCTTCATAATAAATTAAGAAAGACACATGGGAAAATTTCAAGGAATGATGTGGCAATTGGGCTTCCCACATGGGAAGTTTAGGTGAGTGTGTGTGTGAATTTAAATACTCTGAGGCAATTTTTCCGGTCAACAATTACCTAGATGTGATTTTCTCGTGGATTTCACGTTTTTCCGTCATGAAAATTAAGTGTCGAAGCGTGTCATGCTGGGGTTTTCGCGTGACACGTCGTGGCGCACACTCTCTTTTTGGTTGGTGAGGCTCATAGGCTTGTGACGTGGGGTTGGCTTTCCACGTTGAAGAGCTAAGATGAGTGTGTGTTAATATAAAACGCACATGAAATAGATAGCCAGACATCAATTGCCTAGATGTGGTAATCTAATGGGTCGCACGTCTCTATAGCCACAGTGTTGGTAACACTCGATAAAACTTTAACTTTGACGCCAACGTCGCTGTAGTGAGGTCTCTTATAGATAGCAGCCTATGTGATGCTCTAACAACTCATATGTAGAGTAGTTTATCTCCTAATCCATTCATGAACTATTACCTAAGTTTCATGTGAAGTTTTGTTTTGGACGGTGAGCCTATACAAAGGAAAATAGAATGGACCTACACGAGGTTCATAAGTTACTAATTTGTCTATTTTTGGTTGAGTCGGTCAAAAAGGAAAAAGCGAAAAGGGAAAATTAAATTTTATACTTACAAAGAAACCTGTTTTTATTTGATTTTCTATAAAAATCTAACTTATTCAAATTCTAAGACATGATATAACGGCTAAAATCACTTTGGTACATGGGAACAGAGGGAGTTCGGTACAGAAGAATTCGTGTGCGTTGAATATCATATTTGGGCACTAGTTGAATGGGCGGCACCTCATGTGGAAAAATTCGTAGTATGGATACAATATGACCATGGTTTTTTCATATCTCAAGTGTTCAGATCAGCTTATGCACATGCTAACTAATCTTGTGGCTCAATTCCAAAATAGTACTAGTATTGGGATGCTATTGTAAGTGTCAAGAAAGTGAACCGAAATAGCACTTGTGTTTAGTTTACTTTTTATCTTCACTAAACTGGAGTGCATACTTAAGGTTAATTGCCATATTTAGTATGCTTAATTACAATCAAATATGCAATAATTGGAGCATTCCAAAATCAACACTAAGCATAATTTTTGGCAGTTTTTATTTGGTAATTAGTTGGCCAATATTTCTTTCAACATCATTATCTGATACCAACACAAAATAAACAAACCTTCTAGGGGCAATGGCACTCAAGTTCGAAGCTTACTTGAAATTTCTCACTCCAATACATTAGTGAGGCAGATATGGGTTGTTGTCTTCAAACACTTTTTTTTATAATTCAGGTATCCGAGCTAGCTTATGTGTATTTTGACCAATCCTGATGGACTAATCTCACTATCCACTTGCGGGTAGCCCACTTAAAGCCGGACCTTTGCTTTGTATGGACTGGCCCCAAAGTAATTAATAATTTTTTTTCGATCAATCGGAAATTCTCAAAGAAATTAATAATTCCTAAGAGATTTCGAACTTAAAACCTTAAGAGAGATCAAAGTCTCTAGTCTCAAGCCTTGATCACCACACCATGTCCTTGGGGTTTTGTCTTCAAACATTTCTAATACTATCAAAGAGGCCAAACCATGTTAATTACACCATATTCAAAGGCAGATAATTCTCTAAATGATCTCTATCTATACTAGTCTACAAGGCATAAAGTTTGAAAAAAGCAAGATTACGGCAGTGTTAGGCTTATTGTATGAGAGATAGTAAAAGATAAGATATGTGCATCTTAAGTATTAGGATTTTGTGAAACCCTAACACAGGCTTCTGATGCATGCAAAAAAAAAAAAAACAAAAACAATTTAATCGGCAAAAATAACAATTTATTAAAAAACTTGATAAAGGTACATCTCAAGTAATAACAATATATACATGCAAAAAAAAAAATCAAGTAAAAACAATATAAAATTAACACGTGAGAAAATCATATTTATGCAATTCACCCGGTGTGATGAGCTAAGTTTATGGTCGCTAAAGTTATTTCAGTACAATGAAAAAGAATAATACAAGAGACATCGCTGTTGCTGGGAGAGCCCATATTGGGCAACATATAGTCCCACATCGGGAAATGATGGAGAAATGAAATGTTTAAAAAGTAAGGCCCACCGGCCATTATTAATTTGAAGTTAATTTTTCTAGTTACGTAATTAGACTAAAGATTAAGCGTCTTTAAGCTGGTTAAATGGTATGGGTCGTTATAGTTGTCCTATCTTTAGAATTGATCTTGCGCTAAAAGCTTAAGTTGCGGCGGCTTTAGACCTCTAAATTTTTTGAATTTTACGGGTCCCTCGTACTCTTTTTACTTTCTATATAATCCAACAAAAATACCTAATTTTTACTTTTCGCTTCAACCCCTAAAAAATCAATAAAAAGACATAAAGCGTACCGTAATCGGTCTTTACACTCCACGATTCTCAATGGATATACAAATAAACGGATTCAGGGAGCGTGCTGCACAGCTACGTGCTGTGCAGCGTGCTGCGCGGCCTCCGGAGCCGTCTTGCCGGCATCGGTCCGATGATTAGAGACGTCCACTGCGTAGAGCTCGTCGAGTACTACACGTATACCAAAAATCAACCCGATCAAATATCGTTAACTACTTTATCGGAATACATATAATTTGAAAAAAAATGAATCCTAATGGATACGAAACACTAGATCAAAATCACTGAATCCATTCTTTTGGAATTAAATGTGTTCCGATGAGGCACTTAACGATATTTGATTAGGTTGATTTTTGGTACACTTGAAGTACTCGACGAGCTCTACGCAGTGGACGTCTCCGATCGTCGGGCCGATGCTGGCAAGGCAGCTCCGGAGGCCGCACAGCACGCTGCACAGCACGAAGCTGTGCAGCACGCTCCCTGAATCCTAAACGCCAAATAAACGTGTTTTTTAAAATCCATCAATTTAATAGACATGTGCGCAAAACCACCATTTGTAGAACAAAGTCAACACTACTAATTATTAGTTCGTCGTTAGACCTGGACTTCTAACTCAATGGACATATACCAGCAATTAAGTATTATTATTTTTAATGACTGGATTTCTGGGCAAGCTTATGCGTACCTGAACTAATTCCATGGCCCTGAAGATAATGACCAGACATAATCCTCAATGGCCCCAAAGTTGGGAATTTTCGGCCTCCGTGAGAATGGTACATGTGACTTCATAGAAGAACACTTATTATTTTCTCACAACCATTTGATCAAATCCCTCGGGATTAGCAATAAAGTATTGTGGGGGTTCTTGATTCAAGTTAGTTGAGCACCATCGACAGTACTACTTATGAAAATGGAGGAATAGAGCTTACCCGGTGGGCAGAGCCGATCCTGAATTTTCAGAGGCTTAAACTCTGTTCTTTTTGTGTCTCTTGGTTAAAAATCCTAGTAGTAGTTTTGTGAGACTTGATTAGAGATAAAGTGTCTCTTTGTGAGAGCTTTGTTTGTTTGTCACTATTGTTACTCTTCGGACAATAGTTCTCTTCACATAGTGGAATCGTCTCTCATTTTCTTGCCCATAGAGTAGGTTTACAGTCGTAACTCGAACTTTGTATATCTCGGTCTCTTTAATTCGTTTTTGTTGTTTGGTTTTGGTTTGGTTTCTCCGTTTGTTTTGTTGGAATTCGCCCATGTGGGTGACGGTGATGTCTGGCCCAAAGTCAAGAACGGATTTGCTTGAGCAGCCACTGATAACTTTTGGCAGCTATTGGAGATCCTGGAAATCTCATGCATGAAAACAACATTAATTGTTCTTGGATGTTTTGTCATGGCCCGCACGCCAGCTGACCTGCTAACTACTTGCCTAACCATGTGGTTCAAAAGGTTAACCTCAAGTTATACAGTAGATCGTCCTACATCGGTAGTGTACGGAAAGTTAATTCCGTATATTATGAAATGAGACAAGCTACTGTATAACTTGAGGTTAACCATTTGAGCTAGGTGGTTAGGTGAATGGTAAGCAGGTCAGTTGGCACGGATCGTGACAAGTGATATCAGAGCTTGCACCAACCAGATGTTTGCTTGGTTGCAAAAGGGCCAAATTTATATAGAGAACTCCACGACGAACATTCCCTTAAAGATAAAAAAATATGGCCTCTTTTGTTGACCTATAGTAATAAGGGATAAAAATGTAGAAGGGGGCTCTTGTAATTCAAAATTTTTTAGAAGCCTAAAACGGCCACAACACTTGCTTTAACTTAGGGTCGGCCCGGCCTGCGTGAGAAAAAGAGAAGTAATGGAAGGAAGAACAACGAACTATACTTTGTTATGGTGTATACGTTCAACAATCAACCTGAAGTTGAAGTGTGATTAAATGCATGTTATTAATGGAAAGGAAACAATTTAAAGCGACTTTTATGTTAGGTTGGAAGACAAAACAAAGAGAGAATGAAGGAACAAGGGAGTAAAGTAAAATAGAACCACATTATGCCGCTTAGCTAGGGTTGGCCCAAGGGTTTTTAGTGTCCAAGGTTTAATAAAAAAAAATGTGCCTTTAAAAAGTTAGTAATACTTAATAATTTTTCAGAAAGTCTACACACACATACATTTTGTGCACAGATTGTACACAGATTTTATTATGGGGCCCACCACGGGTTCCACACGAATCATCCGAGCCGTTCATTAAATGTAAAACACTTTTTCAAGGGACCCCATAAAAAATAAGCTCAATCCGATACCTATAAGTGCTCGATCCAACCACATAACTTTTTATTAACCGGAAATCTGAATGAAAAGTTAGATGGTTGGATGAAGTACCTATAGGTATTGGATTGAGCCTAATTTTTACAAGAACCTTTGAAAAACTGTTTTACATTTAATGAACGGCTCGGATGATTTGTGTGGGACCCATGGTGGGCCCCACAAAAAAATCTGTGCACAATCTGTGCACAAACTGCTGTGTGTGTAGCAGCTCTCATAATTTTTACAGTAACAATCACAATATGAGAAAGCTGAATCAATATAAAGTTCTACTAATTATTACATATTAACAAAATACAAAGTCTCCAAATAGGTAAATACATATTATCTCATAAATGCATGAGTATCACTTGAATACAACTCGTGTTGTATTTCTAGAAACAAAAGTATTAATTAAATTTGTACTAGGCTTAAAAAAAATCCTACTCAAACCCAAGTAGTAAAAATATTGAAGTGCCCTTATTTGGTATTTTTGGGATGTCCAAGGCCCATGCCTCTTGGGTCTTGTGCTTGGGCCGGCAATGCGCTTAGCGGTTCCCCTTCTTCTTCTTCATTACCTTAGGAGTAGACTAGACATCTATTGATTTACAGAAAGAAACAAAAAAAAAAAGTAGCAAAGGAGGTTGCTAGGGCTTGTTCACATTGGTCTATTAGGGAGGAGAGTAACGGGTTCTTAGGCTGTCAGAGTCCGTTGATGGAGGGGGAAAGAAAATGGCAGGGCAAAAAGGTCCAAAAAAATTTGGACCATTTCTCGATTTATGCGTGTCATCCTTGCACAGGGGCCATGCTAATCTTCTCTGTATGTATCCAATTTTATAGGATGTCCCCGAAGAGACAATACTCTATTTTCTCGCTTTGTTAAATAAACGCTTCTCTCTCTGAGTAAATAGGGGATGTGGGACAAAAGTATGGTGATTAAATCAATTAAGTTACTCCTTCCGTCCGGATTTAATAGTCATTTTTTGGAATTCGTGTCATTTTTCAATCGATTATATCTTCCAATTTATGATATTTTAGGCAATTTCGAAAACATTGTATTATAGAACTAATCAAGATCTATCAAACAAGATTTATATTCGATATGAAATTCATTTCGGATTCAAAGTTATAACCAATTTTTTAACCGGCTAAAATAGAACTAGGGACAATTAAATCCGGACAGATGGAGTACACTCATTAGTAGTGGAGTATTATTTAGCCATTTAGGTTAGCCCATACTCAGGAGAAATTCATTTTTTGCCAAGATTTAACAAAGTCCACCACTGCTGTAGTCAGGATCATACATCATTGGCACTATAAGGGCGCTAAACAAAAACTCTAGGTGATGGCCAATCCTTGACAACATTCTACCGACTCATGACTTGATGGTTGTTGGCAATGCAACAGTGGTTTGCATGCTGTTTGTTACATGAGGAACGAATGAAAGTTTTCAAGTTTTAAAATTCTGTTTTGTTCATCTATGCACCTAAACACTAGGTAAACATTACTTACTCACTGTCCATACTAGTTGAAAATTACTCATTTTTCAAAAAAAAATTATGCCGAATTTTTACATAGATAATCAGAAACATTGATTTTGTGGGGTTTATTTTTTTAACAATTCATGCAAGCCATTCTTATTTTCCTAAAGTATTTGATCGAAAAACAAGTGTTTTGCTTTAAATTTTTCGTTTAAGTAGAACTACGAATTTAAAATAAATAAAAAAAAGTACAATGGGGACCATGCCTCCGGTGGCTGTTGAGTGGCTCCACCACTAAAGTCCGCCTTCACGTCAACTGAAATGGTTTTTGGAACATAGTAAAAAATGGTTGATGTTCAAAATAATTCACTTTTTAAAACTCATGCCAAATTTTTACATCAATCAAATACGATTTGACATGATTTCAAAACTTACCCGTTCGTTTAAGGATTTTAAATTTTGAATCTTAATCATTACTCTCATTTTTTTCTCTTCAATTATTATTCTATTTCTCTATACACTCATTACCTACAAATCTAAATTCAAAATTCCAAAACGAACGAGTCTAGTTGTCTTGAAAAAAACGAGGTTGCAATAATGCATCGGGCTTTCAAAAGCAACGTTAAACTATTCAGAAAAACTTATTTACAGACCTTTTCGTGTATTCGTATTTATTAAGCCAAATTGTTTGCGTTCAAAGTGTATTGGACGGTCCAGATTGTAAAAAAACTACTCACGGAAAGAATTAAACTATTCCAGTGAATAGTTTTTTTAAAATCCGGACCATCCAATGCCGAAATGGATGGCCATGGTTGCGCAACTCCGTGAACAGAGCCTCTGTGAAAAAGCTTATCTCTAAACTCTAAGAGCAAATTGGAGAAAGAAGGGATCTATTTCCCATCTATGCACAACTCAGGTTCATCCATACCAACCTAACCATCACCTTGGGTTTGCCAACTGCCACGCATATAAGATCGATGGGACGCCCGTATACTTGTACGTTTGAATCATATCAACATTATACAGAGAAGACAAAACATTCTCAGGATTATGTGGCTATTGATGTCAGACCATTCTGATTTTTTCCCCATGTATGATACACTTGCCGAATGCTATCAATTAACGGTTCAGATCACATTGGTGGGCTAATCTAGTGACCGTGTTGCGTTACGGATGACACCCACATCCGTGTTTGGGCAGCTCTGATGATTGAAGGGGATTGGAAACAGAATGCAAATCTAATTATCAGTTACAAACCTCTTAATAAATCTGGAAGAATGAAGAGTGAACTACTTTTATCCTGATGGATCCAAATGGATGGCCCGCACCGTAATTCCTAGTAAGCGATTAGGTCCCTGAGAGGATCAAACATCAAAACTTTCATTATCTCTTGTCCGAAGGTAAGCTAGAAAAATATGAAATGTGGTTTCTTCCTATACAATACTACAAACTGTAACTCCAAATAAAATGGGGAGTGAGGTAACACAGTTTCCAGTTCAAAAAGGTAACAGTACAGTTTGGATTCCAGAACTTCCTTGAAAAAACTAGAGAAAATGTCAAAAGGAGCAAGGTATTATGAAGTTGTGAACAATGACACGACGAATGATATCGATGGTTTATGGAAGTAGCGGGGTCTGTTTTTGGGTACCGAACACTAATGAAGTTACAACGAAACACCGAAAACCAAAAACATCAACCTTGAAGCTCAATCATACAATCCCTCTTGTTCCCAGACATCAACAAGGAAGTCTACCATTTCCTGTCATTTGAATTCAAATCCAGTCACAAACCACAATACAGCTACTAGCTTGCACAAAAACTAAATAACAGAAACTGTACACAAGAGTCACCGAGTACTACAAATTGAGCTTACCGGGAGAGGGATGGGCTGGGTAAAAGCTTTATTGGTCCCCAGTAAACTCTCGTAAGTTGCATTTGAACTGCAAATGATAACAGAACAATCACATGAATATAGATACCAAGTGCTGGTGACATCAACAGCCTTCTCAACTAAGAACAAATCGCATTGCAATAGACTTTGGGCTCTCACATATGGCCTTATGCACTCTTGAGAAACAAGAAAATAAGCTTAAGACTACGTTTGTATCCTGAATTTAAAGGGGATTGGTGGAGAGAACAGAAAGGCAAAAGCAAATACAAGAAGATAACAAAGGAAACAATAATGTAAATTTGTTTCTCAATCTCCCTAAACTTCCCTTTCCTTGGTAAATTCTTCGACAAGTTCGTATTACACAATGCAATCACAACCATATGGAACCATATAGATGATAAGTTTGTACTCTCTCTGGATGACGAGAAATCACTTAGGGAAACGACGGGTCTATGTACGCCCTAATGCATAGGTAGACCTGGCAAAACCAAACCACATGAGAACCATGATTATCTTGTGCAGTGGCCCAAGAGATTAAGAGGGGTTAGGGCAGGAGCTACACATCTTTGAGTAAGGTTCTTTACCAACAAATCTACGCCTTGGGGTTGACAAGAATAAATTAAGCTTAACTGCCTAAGATAAAGAAGTAAAAAACCTTAATTTGGGTTCCCGGACTTGTGTGCTGGTCAGAGGCTTCTTATTTCCAGTCCATTGCTGCCTTGTTTGATTCCAAAGAAGAAGACCTACACGAAAATAAGTTTAGAAAAGATAACGAACGAAAGAAAACCTACAGGAACATAAGATAACGAACTAAGTTTAGTTAAACATTACAAAAGTAAGTGAACCTCAAAAAGTTCTGTTGAGACCTAGTGGAGATGCACGGCGTAAGAAACTCAGCAAGTCGGTAACATAACCCCAAAGCAGATCCATGTTATCACCAGTGAAGCAGCAGGGGAACTAACCTAATCTTGTTGCCTGAGCCAAGACCTCTTATTTGATCATTTCACAAAATAATAGAAAATTATGAAAATCATTTGACTAACCTAGACATCCACAATTCTCCATAGGACATCTATGTTTTTACTTCTTCTTTTTTTTTATTTTTTTTCTTTTTTAACCAAATACTGAACAGCTAAGGTAGTTTGATTACGTAAACGTTCACCAGTAGATTAGAGTAAAAAAGGCGACAAGATATTTATCAATAGAAATGTTAAGGGAAGGGGAACATGAATTGACATGGGAATATGGGATGCTTCGTTAAAAAAGGATACGATCTGATCATAAAGCCCTTGATAGAGGGGAATACCACGATTAAATGGAAAACAGGGTTTAACTTGGTTTAACAGAAGGCATAACAACAGAAGGGATAACAACTGACATGGACTATGAAACCACTCAATGCGCATTAAATTGGAGGGACATGGATACCAGAGGATTCTCAAAACTTGGAGTGTCCAAAGTCTAGTTACAAAAAGAGATTGTTCCAGCCATATCTAGAGTTTCTAGAGAACCACCAAAAAACAAACTTAAGCTTGATAATCAACTAGTTCCTGGTTTTGGGGACTAGAAGATATCTTGAAGGCTGAGTTGAGGTGACTCATCAAAAACAATGTCGAAGCACCTCTTTAGTGATAAAGGGCAAAAAAAGCAACCATTATGGCGAGTAGTAACTAACAGGAAAAGTTGATTAGTTTGAACTTGCCGTGATTTACATATTCAGTAGGGTTACTAGTGCTTCCAACATTGCTGTAGGGATCTAGGGGGAGATTAGATGTGCTCATTGATGAGACACTTCTTTGGGACTGAACCGCACTATTGTCCATCTCACAAGTGCTGGTGCTCCAAAAATCCTCTGAAATGCTTGGTTTCTTGACTGCTTGGCCTCGAATTCTCAGTCCCTTAGATGGCTCATCCACAGCAATTATATGTGGGGGCTTAGTACAACATCCAAGACAACCTCTGCTCTGTTGCAAATCAGGTTTACAACCATACAAAAGATTAGTAACCACACAACATAAATGCATCACCAAAAACAAAAAAATCTAGAATCTTTGAAAGCTGTAAAACTATGGTCTCTCTCTCTCTAAAAAACCGTAAGTCAACTAAACAAAAAGGAATAAAAGAAAACTATGCATTCACATACTTGACCAACTAGTGTGGTGTTTCTAAAGACAATTAGCATCTAGTGCATCTAACTGCAAACTGGGCTATGTTATTTTTCTTATTCACATCATCAATCACGAAAGGTCATGTCCCAAGGAACCAGCAGCAAGTCATGGAAAGAAATCTAAACCGAGACAAAACAATTGAAATTCCCCCAATGACGCTCTCTAAATGGATCAATAATGTATTCAGTAGAAATTCATAATCCACTCACAAATGGAGATATATAAATCATAATACCCCCATTTCCATAGCAATGCAGAATGATGAAGCAATATGACTCATGCGAGTCACAGAATGACCAGCATAAAGTACTGACAAACATGAAGATCAATGTTCATTAATGAAACCCAAAATGTATAACATGTAACAAAACTTGAATATCAGTGTAATAAAAAGAAGCAAAGCGAAGAGCATCTCCAACCATGCTCCAAATCTCCATATTGGGGGGAGATTTTGTAATTTACTCCCTCTTTTTGTACCCATCGTCCTTTTTAGAGATTTGGTTTCAAAAATGGACCCAAAAGTAAATTTGGAGACCAAATCTCATGATCAAATCTATGTTAATTTTGGTATATACGATTTATCCAGGTGATAGATTGAAAAGTTGAAAGATAAATGTGGGGCTCTTTTTGGTGTAAATATATATGATTTATGGTTTTTCTTTTCTTCCTAGGTTTTGCGCTTGGTGGGACCAGAAATTTACTAGGGTTCTGTTGGATTGCCTGTTAGTCAGGGGAATTGTCAGATAGGAACAATTTTTTCTACAATCTAAGGAAGAGGCAGTGTGATGCAAAATATGTTCTCCCACACCATGACAATTTATTTGCGTCATTGGAAACAAAATCTGTTATTTGAAGAGAGCTAAAGAGGCTATCATCTATCACACTACCTCTTCCTTCGATTGTTGAAAAATCTGTTCCTATCTGACAATACCCTTGATTAAGGGGCAATCCAACAGAACCCTAGTAAATTTCTGATCCCACCAAGCACAAAACCTAGGAAGAAAAGAAAAACCATAAATCATACATATTCACACCGAAAAGAGCCCTGCATTTATCTTTCGACTTTTCAATCATCACCTGGATAGCCTAGCAATAAGCTCCACAAAAACTTAAACATGAATAGTATGGCGCTGCTGTCCCAAGGCATACGTCGACTTGAATTGACAAACAACATTTATGGTATGTAGCTAGTGTCGTAGAATTTGGGGATGAGGAAAGCAACTATATGACAATAGCAAATGCAAGATAATAAAACCCACTAAATACATTTCTGCTAACTCACTCTTTGTCTCACTTAAACTACAAGCAAACAGAAGTGCAAACTAAGAAAAAGGAAACCTATGCCTTGCAAATCGGAAATGGTCTCCAATTATTGGTTTTAACTACAGAAAGCAAACACACACTAGCATATACATAATTACAAGCTAATTGCCCCTGAGGCCTATCCTTGTTTTTTGTCAAGGGAAAAAACCCCTAAAACGGTAATAATAATTTGCCTCATGCTGTACCCTTTTGAGTTTTGACCTTTCCTAACATTTCCTCTGTCATTCCCTAACATTTTCTCACCAGCCAAACAGAACTTCCAACTTGAGTGAGTATAACTAGGGCTGCAAATGAAACGGGCTGCTCACAGGCTCCGCTTGACTCAACTCGTTCAGTAATTGAGCAGAGCTCGAGTTTCAGGCTCGGGTAGTAAACGAACCAAGCTCAACACTTTAAAGCTCAGCTAATTGTATAGGCTCAAGGCTCTTTTATAGAGGCCCGTTTTGGCTCGAGCTTGAGTTTTTGGCTTAAACAAGCCGAGCAGCTCAAACACCGTAAACCTTGGCGCAGCTCCGCTCGCTTGCACCCTTAAGTAGAACTAATGTATGCATACAAAATAACACAAACATATATGCACATATATGAAATGGACGGAAAGACTGACCCCATGCATGCGAAGATACGGCAGATCCAAGACGGAACTGAACGGCAGAGTTGCATTTAATCAGGGAAACAACTTCTTCGATAACCTGCAAATTGAGAATTCAAAAGCCGGGATCAAATTTTTTCTTTTTAACTTCGATCAAGTACAACTCCGTTTGGTTGCTGAGAGGGAAAAAAAAAGGGAACTTACTAGTCAGTGTTCTAGGCAACCAAACATGAATACAGAGAGAGAGACGGATACCTGTCGAAAAATAACATGTTAGGTTGGTTGAAATTCTCGATCAACAAGACTCTCTGGAAAGGACGTGACGGGTAACCTAATCTAATCAATTAAGTACGTGGTTTCACAGTGTTGCTGCTCTTTCTTTCTCACAAAGTTCTACCCCAGTGGGATTATTGGGAAAAAAGGAGGAGAGAGAGAGAGAGAGAGCGCATGTGCCCATGTGCTGCTACACGGTTCCACCCATAATTTAAAATAGAGGGAAAAAGCATGACCAATAGTTATGTTTCTTTGTTGATAGCATAGCCAATTGTTGGAAAATATAGAAGCAGTGTTTGAGGCCAATTTTTAGTGTAGATTTTGAAATATCAATCAATTTGCAAAAATCAACAAGGAAAATAGAACAATGTTTTGTGATTCTCGTAAAAAGATGAAACAAAAAATTACTGAATGTCAAATGCGTAAATAATCAACAAATAGTGTAGCTTATAAAGAACACACCGAGTTATGAGCATAAAAAATTTAAAACACTGTACAGATTAGGGTACATGACACGATGATATGTGAGTATGTATATGAAGAGTAGTATTTAAAACGAAAGGTAGGTAATAGGTAGTATCATCCTTTTGTTTCTAAGTGATTGGAAGAACGCAAAAAATTTCTATGGGGTTGATTTTCTAACGGCACATTAAGTTTTGAATGAATTCCCTCATTTGGCAGCCAAAAATTCAAGTTTTCAAATCCAAGGGAGAATGCTATCATACATCCCATTTTATTTGCTCATGTTTTCAATTTGAGCCGTCCAAAATATTATTACTATACTTCTATAAATAACCACCAAAACAAGACAAAACTTCCAATTTTACCCTCTAAATTTGGAATTAAAGTAAATATTCAAGTTTAATTGTAGGCTAATTGTGAAAATATGAACTTTTGACTTTTTGCAAATTTGGATTCCCTGTGACAAGAAAACAAATTGGGATGGAGGGAGTAAAATGGTGTAAAACAAGGGCTCTATCAACATCACCTACCCATTTACTACATATGAATACTGACTCACTGCCAATTCATTATCCAAAGTACAAACAAACCAAAAGTAACTGTAGAGAGAGAGAGAGAGAGAGAGAGAGAGAAGAAGAAGAAGAAGAAGAAGAAACCGTATGTGATTAATATAAAAACATCAGCTACTGTACAGATAATACAAATTGTCAAGCTTTCATTCGAGTCTGCTGAACCAGTTCCCGGAATTATGGATGCTGGTGAGGCTCTTAGAAGAGACTATCCAAATTGTTGAGATTCCTTTGGTCTGTTGGAACCAGTTTTGGGGATTATGGCTACAGGTGATGCTCTTAAATTGCCGCATTAGCTAGCTCATCAACAATACCAATAATTTGATCTTCCCTTCCTTCAGCTAATCTTCCAAGAAAATGAGACATAAGGATCATATATCCATCCATAGACATGTGAGTGGCTCGTGACATATATACACAGCTCACAGACACATACACCTATATGACATAAACAAAGAGATGAGAGATATATTAATCAACAGACACAGACTGAAAACTTTCAATCAAAATCATGAGGAGGACCAGAATCGAACGTGTCCACAACGAAACATTATTCAACCGAGGAACCAGAATTCACAAACAAAAGGTAGCACTCTGAAGATTCTCAGCAAAATCTAGTATCGACTTCAAATGATAGAATACAAGATAAGTTCAAGTACCTCAGAACAACTTATTGCTAGTTAGTAGTGAGGAGGAGTTGAAGTGTACAAAAGTACCTGGAAATTCTTCAAATCCTTTGGCAACACCATAAAGTTTCCATGCACCCAATTCCTATCAGGCAACTGTTGCACCAAAGTATATCACACCAATACGCCATGGATTAATCAGATAACCGCAAAGTCACATAAAAAAAAAACCAAATAAAGAATCCCAAACTCAACAAGATATAATTTGAACACGTGTATGTACCAACTGCACGCATTTTCATCAAAAATTGCAGCAGCAACAATTCTTGGATGTGTGTACTACAAAAAATCTACACAATATTGAGCATGGAGAACATGAATGTGATGTTATATACAAGTGTACTAGAGAAAAAGAGAGACGAAAAACCTGAGTCACAAATGCCAGAGAGGTGGAGAAAAAGACCTGTGTACTGTTGGGACTTGGGAGTTCTATTTCAGAAACTAAGCGGACTATATATAACCTGGTGAAACATGAGGAGATTAAAATTTTTGGGCTGCAAGAGGCAGACAAATTGTGCAATCATGCGACATGGAGAAATTGTATAGCAGTTATGTTCTTTTGGAGGTGGAGACTAGTCGTGTTTACTCAACCCTTTGCATGTTTAGTTGTTTGCACTTGAGATTACGGGTTAAATGTTACTAAGTTATGCAATTGTAGAAATAAGAATATGAAAATCATATAGTCAAGAAGTTTTGCAAATTGAAAATATCTAACTGCAAATAATTACCCTTTAAGATCGGAAAAATTCTCAATAAGTATCACTTTTCCTTCAATGGTTAGGTAATTAAATTTTCATGTACTTTTTTTTATATATATTTCTTCAGCCAGCACACTACACCAGTTAGGGACACTCTGGAAACATGTTAAAGACATGTTAGGAGGTCAAAATGTTATTTTTGAAAGAAGGCCCAAAGTCCAAATTTCCTTATATGTTAGTAGTGAATACTCATATATGGACCTCTGATTTGTATCTTCATAACTTTAATTTTATCTGTGCTTTCAATCTTCACGTGATAAAAATAATGTTTGGACTTTCATGGTGAATTCAAAAGGTTGTACACCTCCAATATAAATAAACTTCATTCTGCCCAACGTGATTGTGCCTTAATTTTTTTAAATTCAATCTTCATGTGATAAAAATAATGTTTGGACTTTCATGGTGAATTCGAAAGGTTGTACACCTCCAATATAAATATACTTCATTCTGCCCAACGTGACTGCGCCTTAATTTTTTTAAAAATGGCGTGTCTGTGCGGTGTCGTGTTCATGCTCATATCGGTGACCTGTATTCGTAATTCTTAGCTTAGCTTTAAGTAAGCCACATTTTTCTGTTAGAGACATAGAAAAGTAAAAGTGGTAAGCCTGTTGGATCATAGGAAATATGTGATGTTAGAGGTTTGTCATATTGAGAGAATCAACTAAAAATTGGTGAATCCTAAGGTTTCAAGTGGTGGTGGCTATTGTCAGAAGGCATTAAACATGTTAACACAACAACCCTTACGGACAATACAGAATAATGACAGCCAATCACACAATTTTAATGGCTGGAACAATCGGTGGCAACCACCCTACTGATATCAGTGTAATCCAATAGCCCAAATGGCATTATGCAATAGTCGAGGCCTATTTTTCAAACCATAAACTATCCCTTGTAAGTAGGTTGTGAAAGATGAACAAACTTTGTCACCATTGTCTTAAAGGAGAATCCACAATACACTTCCCTAAACTTATTGCTTCAATCTCACGTTGGAATGGGGCCACCACAAGTTCACAACCTTTCGAAATAATGATTATTCTATTAATTAAAACCTTCACCCAGAAGAATATCAAGGCAAGTTACATTATCACATATTCATAACTTCTTTGCTAGAGCTTTGAATTCTATCTCTAACATTCTATGGTCAATATTTTCAGGATTGGATCGCGGTCATAGAGAAACTACTAGCTTTGACTGGAGAAATTGTCCTCCCACGATCTATTCTCTGTAATTTATACCCACTTGAATTTTCTTTGAAAAGAAAGAGCAGTGGTGAATTCTGAAGACGCAAGAACCATTTAAAATTTGGTTCTTATAGGGGTTTTCAATTGTGTAACTATAACAATAGGTTTCGAAGGTCAAAATTACACAATGGATGACCACAACCTTAGTCTTTTCTACGAATGTCAAATGTCGATACTTACAAGTTTTATGGTGCTACTATTACTTGTGGAAAGTGGTTTTGATTAGTAGTCATTGATGGAATCTTCAAAATCCCTAGCGGGTCTTTTATGCATTACACCTTAGGTTTACATTGATGCACAATACCAAAGGGGCTCTAAACGCTTTGAAATTTGAATAACTCTCAAATGATCTCCCTTAGTTAGAAAGCATGGGAATCATGAAGTTCAGTCCTCTACGAGATCTTAATTTTATTTCGCCGAAATTCATTGATGGCTGCGATGAATCCAGTGGTGATCCTCATGGAGGAGATGTCAGTAGGGGGAAGCTCATCAAAGATGGAATTCAGGCAGGAGTGGGAAAAGGCAAAAATGACTTCATGCCATTACAATCTTTATGAAAGGGAGCACCTTTTCCGCAAAGTGCTTCCCTAACGTTTGGATGATGGTGACAGTCTCCAAGAGGGCACAAAACTTGAACCAACCTACAACATTGGGCTACCACTGTACATGGCCCATGACCAGCAAATCCTGAAATTAAATAGCCTATGTGGTTCATACAATGATAGGCAAATAAAATTTATTTCCCAATGGCTAAAGTGGGCTCTATCTTGAGATTCAACCAAGCTATAACATGATAATTGATTTCTATGTTTCCATAGTGCTCTTGATCTTGAGATTCAATCATCTATATAGTTACTCTCGGCTTGCTCTTCCTTGAGCATATTATTTACTACATGCACTATGTATATTAATCTTAAAAAAGAACGGTAATTCACTCTCATCAAACCATTCAAACCGTGACAACTTCAGAAAGAGTCAATGCAAAAAAAATAAAAGAAGAGGTTACACTATACTTCCAGTTCTCCAATAGAGGGCTGAATATAATGAAGCATAACTTATCGACATGCATATAAACAGAAAAATGTGGAGTGCTAAACTGAAAATTTGATATGTACACATTTTATGTTGAATGGATACAAAATGCAAATATATGCAATGATGCAAGGGTCCATCCTACACTTTTCGATTATGTAAGCAGGGAGATATGTAACTGACACATTTCATGTTATAGTTTTATTTGAGTACTAATGCAATGTTCAATGGAGATGAATGTATCCATTGTGACTTTTATAGCATTAGGTACAGAATTCCTTATCCAACTTTTATAGCATTAGGTACAGAATTCCTTATCCAATGTAGACCATATTAATTGCATATAAGCTATTGCAACAATAAATAACTTTATAGGATCAACTTTAAGATTCCAAGAAATTTTCTTTGATTTGGAATAGAATACATCAGTTGTGAAAAGTTAAACAAACATAGTGATTGTACCTCGGTGAACATGACAAGTAAAGAAAATGTCATTGACCTGTACGGTTGTACGAAGTAATGAGGACCACTTGAAGTCATTAATAGCAGAGTTACTAGTTATGCTTTAGTGATGGGTTGAACTAGTGCGCCAAGAGAACCCATGTTCTCATCCAACACTTCTAGTTTCAGGTTGTCGGATGTCATCTCTTTCCCTATCAAATTTCCAAAAAGCGACCCTCCTTTCATTGTCTTTTTCACTTAGATCCACTTGATTGCCATCTCAATCTATAATATGCAAGTTTGCAACTGGTTTACCTGAACCCGACACCCAATTCTGAAGCATCTCTTCTAGCTTTGGTTCTGGCAAAAACCGTTTTTCCTTCATCTCTTGGTAATACTTATGTGCTTCCTCCAACTTTCCATTCAAAAAGAGACCATGTATCAACGCAACATATGAGCTTCGGTTTGGGCCACCATTTTTGCTCATCTCACCCCACAACTTGAAGACATTGTCGAGTTGGTGCCATCGACAGAACTTCCTAATCAACATGGTGTAAGTATCATTATTTGGACAACAGTCCACTTTATTCATCTTTTCCAATAGCTCAAACACTTCATCCCCCGGTCTTAGAATCTGAAAGAAGGCATGATAAGTCTAAACTGTATGGGACATGCCACGCTGCAACATCTCATGGAAACCCTATTGGACTTCATCTAATTGACAAGCCCTACAAAGAGGCTTGATCAATGAGTTATAAGTAACAGCATTAGGACCAATACCCTCGTCTTCCATTGTTTTCAACAGATTTCGTGCATCCTTCACAAGCTTGCCTTTAGCAAAAGCGTGAATGACAGCATTGTAAACTTTCCTATCCGGACAAATACCGAATTCCTTCATCTGATTAAAAAGCATGAGAACCTCATTTAGCTTACTAAATTTCGAACTACAAGAAATCATACTCAAGTACGATATAACATTGCGTGACACCCCTCTCTCACTCATCTCCCTCCAGATTCTCTTCGGCTCGCGTGGATTACAAACAATGTTACACCACCCATTCAAAATGATGTTAAAGCTCTTAGTATTAAGCGGGAAAACACTCTCATTGCAGAAAAGTAAATGCTCAACATCTCTCACATTCTTGTACCTACACAGAGCAAATAGAAAATCATGGAATTCCTCCATACCCACTTCGAATTTGAACAGCTTATGCGTGTAGAAAGTGTTTATAGCCTTACCCACCTCATGCATCGCGCAATACCGCCTAATCAAGATCGACAGCGTCTCAAGAGTCACTAGAGATTTCCCCTTCCCATTCTCCCCTCTCATTTCATTGATCAATGCCCAGGCAGTGTCGAATTTCCTCGCTTTCGCGAGAATCGATATCATGGAGTGGTATTTGCGCAACGAATGCGCATAATTCGGCTACTTTGTGACCCACATGAAGAAAGTGAATGCTGATTCCCAGTCATTCCTAACCCTAGAAAGAATCTCCACAACTAAATCCAATGAGGGTATTACACCATATTGCTCCAACTGGATTCTAACTTGAGGTTTGCTATTCCCTTTTTCTAGCAAAATACCCAAAAGGGTTGACATGTCAAGGGAAAGACAACCTAATTTTCCATGTGGGTTTTTTTCATCGTCGTCATCATCTTCTTCTTCTTGTTCTTTTTTGTCTTTTTCGTTGTTTTGAGTGATTAAGGCAGAAAAAGGTGAGCAGAATATGGGGAATTTAGGGGGATTGAAGGGGATGGTGAGGGTTTGTGGTGTGTAAGAAGGGTTTAAGTTAGGGTTTGAAAAATGAAAATGGGTAGGGTTAAGATGTTGTGAATTGAGATGGTGGCGAAGGTTGAGGGAGAAAGAGGTTAGAGTAAATCTTCTTCTAAAAGATCCAAACATGATTGAATTTGTAGTGGCTGAGGTGTTTACTGTTTAGTATTGAGTGCAAAGTGTTCGAGAAAATACCTGAATGGGCACTACTCGTGTAGGGAGACCTGGGAGCCATCTTGGCCAACTTATATGTATTTTGGACTAATCTTTACGGCTCCTTTCACAGCCATTTCATGCGCTTAATCAAACTTGAAACCTAAAGCCTTGATTGAAGCAAACACCTACCACTTAGGCAGATCCAGAGACTGTGCTGCACAGCAAAACGATGTCGTTTTGACGCTGTGCTGATCCAAGTTTTTCAGCCAACAAGGGCTCTGTTTGGCTGCCCGAAATTCTGCAATTTCACATTATACCCAAATCAAAACAGAGTATTTCACCACAGTTTTTGATGTCTGATGGACAACCAAAGATGAACAAATATGTATTTTATCACAGTATTCCGCTGGGAACAAATCATGTCCACTGAGCACAAATCAAAACAGAGTAAAACATCCCAAAGTTTTAATCAATTGGGCAACAAAACAATAGCAACCAAAGCCTCGGTCAATACCAGTTTATTCAATTAATTTTTTAGAACCAAAGCAAAACCGGCCAAGTGCCTTTTCTCTTTTCTAATTTTTTAAGAGCAACAAACGCAAATAAACTAATGTTTATGACCACTAACTTTCACACACATATTCCAAATCCCTATTTTCTGAATGACTGTTAATAGTCAGATACAACTTTCATATGTCTTTTCTTTTTCTCAAATCATGAATATAATTTCGTAAATCAAAAGTTCTGGCATATCTTTTTGAATGGTTTCAGAGACCTTCCACGGTGGAGGATCGATCAGAGGTAGAAGGAATCAAAGATTGAAAAGCAACAACAGGAGTCCATGAGGGAGGAGAAGGAGGAGGAACGATTTTGGTAGGAGGAGTAGGAGTCGATGGATTTGGCGGGAGTGTATGAGGGATTAGGGAGAGATGTTAGGGTTTTTCACTACCAATAAGGCGCCTTCTATTTTGTGGGTATAATGTGAAATTGCAGAATTTTGGGCAGCCAAACGGGGCCCTTGTTAGCTGAAAAACTTGGACCAGCACACTGTCAAAATGACGTCGTTTTGTTGTGCAGCACAGTCCCCGGATCCACTTAGGCCCCATTCCAGAATGGGTTTAAGAACTTATTTTTTGTCTAATAATAAGTCATGTTCCACAAAAGGGTGAAAAAGTACTTATCTTTAAAAAAATACAATTTGAAGCTCAAAAATCATGTTCTTACGCAAATAATTTTTTTATCAATATATATCTTGTTTGATAGATCTCATTGAGATCTTTAATATGATGCAAAAAAATTGGAAAATTCTTTTTCATTTACATTATTTTTGAGTTTGAAAATGTGAAATAAACTGCTTATTTGGGCTTTGTGGTACAACCCTTCTTATTTTTCTTTGAGAAGTTCCAAAATAAATACTTACTATTTTTTAAGAAAGTTTCTGAAACGGGGCCTTAATTAAACAAGCCCATTGGAGTTTATGCGAATAACGCTTTGAGAGTAGCAGATAAAACAAGTTTTAGAGCTAAAACTCCGAGACTTTGGACCCATTATAACCCAGCTTACAAATGCGTTAGGTTGGGTCTATATATTAGTGGGTGGATTTGGGTTAATTTGTGGATTTGGGTTTAATTTGTCACCCTAGTTGGATCACACAAAAATTTTAAAACATAAATAAAAACTCACACAATATAATGCCCCAAATGCACTCCGCACAAGAGCACACTATTTTTGGGCACAAAAAATCTCAGGCTGTGTTTGGCTACTTGTTTTTTGGCTTTTCATTTTCCCTTTTTCAAGTTTTGAGTGTTTTGCATCCATCCTTCAAAACAAGTTTTCAGAGAATGAGTACATTATATTAAAGTTTCTAGGCCTGGGGAGTAAACTTTTTTCCGAACAGCTGCTGTAGGGAGTACATTAAGGGAAAATCCTATACGCACCGACCAAAAATATAGGGAAATCGTACCGACGGCCGATCCGAGCCGTCCAAAAATTAAAAAAAAAAAAAACCGAGGGGCCTAGCGCAGGAATCAACGACATCCGATGTGTGTAGGGTGCTTGATCTAAACACCCTATTTTTCGTGTATATATGTATATGGCTGGAGACGGCCGCGCGCGGCCGTCGGTAGGAGACGGTCGGTGCAAATAGCACCACTCGTACATTAAGGTTGCATTCTTGGGAGCTTTTTTGTCTAGTATAATTTTTTTCCAATTTTTTTTTATTTTTCGTAACTTTTTGTTTAGCTTTTTGTTGCAATTTTAAGATTAATTATTCGTGTCAATGAGAAGAATTGGAAATATATAAAAATATGGACCGATATTAAAAAAAGTTCATACAATACGACACTTTAGAGTTTAGGCAAAAAAACAACAACTATTTGATACTTTATTCATCGTAAGTGAATATTTTTTTTCTTTTGGTCATGACTTTTTACTTTTTAGACTCTTCTTGTCATAACAGATGATTAATCTAAAAAATATAAGACAAATCTAACAAAAATTTAGAAAAGACGAACAAAAATCACAAAACGAAATAAAAAAAAGTTCACAGGAATGCAAGTTCACTCTTTCCGTGAGGGTGTTTGGCAGCCCGAGATCCTCTATGCTGAAAAATGGTGTGCTTCTGTACCAAGTGCATTTGAGCCAGTTATATTGTGTTAGTTTTTTCTTTATGTTTTAAAATTTTTGTGTGATCCAATGGTTGAAAATACACTCAGTATAGGGATACACCATTTTTCAACACAGAGGATCTCGGGCTGTGTTTTACTACCTGTTCTTTGGCTTCTCATTTTCTCCTTTCGAGATTTGAGAGTTTTGAGGGAATGAGTACATTATTAAGGTTTCTAGGCCTAGGGAGAACACTTTTTTTACATTAAGGTTGCATTCTTGTGAATTTTTTTGTCCATAACTTTGTTTGATATTTTTTTTTTGTAACTTTTTGTTTTAATTTTTTTAAGATTAATTATTCGTTTCAACGAGATGAATCAAAAAAATATAAAAATATGGGCCGATGTTAAAAAAGTTTATACAAAATGATACTTTAGGCTAAAAAAAGATAGCTATTTGATATTTTTTTCGTCGATATAATTTTTTTCTTTTAGTCATGACATTTTACTTTTTAGATTCCTCTTGTTGGATGGATGATTAATCCAAAAAGTATCAGAAAAATCTAACAAAAAATTTAGAAAAGACGAATAAAACACACGAAACAAAAAAGGAAAAAAGTTCACAAGAATGCAAATTCGAATTATGCATTTATTGCACATATGATTTCACAAAAAATACAATAAATCGCTATGTTTGTTAACACTTATAAGTAAAATTATAAATTTATGATTATTTTGATTATTCGCTTAAAAACTTAAAAAGTTGCAATAAAAGTTATTCGCAAGAATTTGTTATCTAGAATTTTTTTGGTAAACACTCCAAACTGATTTTGAAAACCTAGAATCTCAAAATCCGCAAAAATAATTTTTTTCCTAAATGCCCACATAGAGGAGGACACAATTGAAATAGTTTCTTCACTATTTATTTACAGCTACATGATAGTAAGTTGTTGAATTATAATTTATTACCAAATATCTAGGAAAATAATTTTGTCACTCCCTTTTTTTGTTAACGTCACTCCTCTGAAAGTATATTTTTGCACCAAAAATACACTTGCAAGGAAGTGGCGTTAACAAAAAAAAGGAGTGACAAAATCGACAGCCAATATCTATCTAATTCTAGGTTAACCTTAATCATTCTATAAAAATCTTCTTGAAACAAGTGCTTTCTTTGAAAACGTACTTTTGCGTACCAAATAAGTTCAAATAAGGTACAGATTAAAGTGTTCAAACTATCTTTATAAAATGAACGGTTTAAATCATAATAATGAGTGCTCCGAGTGTCCAACCGAGGTTCAGGTTGCAATCCTGTAGTACATTAATTGTGCACACTGTAAGAAACCCGCATACAATGCGTGGTTGCTATTTCATGGACGGCTAAAGCCCAAAAGCGTGGAGGGTGACATCTGGGAAAGGAGAAATTGTTCGCTGTCGAGTGGGTACCACGTGTTGTCCGTTTGGCACATCTGAATCGTCCAATGCAATTTTGGGTGGTTCAGATTTGGAGAGAGAAAAAAGATAAAGAAAGAGGAGGGGTGAGAAGAGAGAAGGTTTCAATTTGAGCCGTCTAAAAATTCATCGAACGGTTCGAGAGTGCTGAGTGGACACCACCACCTGGGGAAGGCACACAAAATTGGCAGGTATACATGGAATTTATAAATCCAAATTCGATAATTGGAGCAAGAGCATTGAATATGTAGGGTCGGTTTCCTCGTAAATTAGATAAGTTTGGTTAAAAACATTAATGCTTGAACAATATATGATCAAGACCACACTTCACCCATCGACTTGCAAATATTTCCATTGCTTGCTAGCATCTCCCATTCCAGTCAATTCGATCGGTCATCTCGACAATCTACGGTTCGGATTAAAATTCGAACAACAGACAGTTCAAATTATTGTGCGCTCAAATTATAATCTAAGCAGTTCATGTCGAGATGAACAACTAGTGGCAGAGGGACATAGAGACAAAGTTGGGCATTCGACTCCATTGGCTGCCAAATTTTCATAGAAATAGATATAATATTTATCCTATTTTTACTAATTTGACCCATTTTAAAATTTATTTTTGCCCTTGTCCATATAAAGGTTTTGTACTTCAGGAAAAAAGGGGTAAAATAGAATCTTTACCCACAAAATTCCCGAACGTAGGGCTAGTTTGTTCATTCATCAAAACAAATCAAGTGTTTCATTTATGAATTACACATAGTTCAAATTTCCGACCCCACTTATCAAAAATCATGGCTCCGCCACTATGAACAGCCAGATGGGCCGCTTGGCACTACTGCCAAGCATTCCGCTTTAAATGTTCCCAATCTGTGAATTTAACGCCATAATTTATGATACTCCCTTCGTCCCACTTTAAATGTTCCCTATGGGAATTCGTTGATTTTTAAACCCAAAAAAATGTAGAAATGTTTTTTTTTTATTTTCTTACACCAAATTAAAGTGCTCAATATTTCAAATTAAAGTACTCAATGAACAATTTAATTTGGTGTAAGAAAATAAAAATAAAAATACGTAGAAATATGTTCTTTTTGGGTTTGAAATTGCAAAGATCCTCGTTAGGAACATTTAAAGTGCAACGGAGAGACTACAATGGTCTCAAGTATATAATTCTGGTCCACTTAAAATATTCTATATTTGTCCCATTTTATTACTATGATTCCGCAAACTGCTGCCAATAAGCGAGTTTTTTGCTCAATAAAAAAAATTATAAGAAGGCGTGTAATGTTAACCCAGGCGAATAAAATCGCCTTGCTATTCGCACGTAAGGAAAAATGTATTTGGACCCATTTCAGATTTCACAAAAATTTTAGAAAAATATTCATAAATTTTTGAATATTCTTTTATGGGGTCCTATAAAAAATCAACTCCAACAGACATCGATAAATATTACTTTTAGATTCGTAAAGGCAAACTGAGCAATTGCGCTTTACGAATCTAAAAGTAATATTTACCAATATCCGTTAAAGCTAGTTTTTTATAGGGGCCCATAAAATAATATTTAAAAACTTATGGATATTTTTTTAGATTTTTGTGGGATCCTGAATGGCTCCAAATGCGTTTTTTTTTTTTGCGTGATTCTCTGCAAATCTTTCTTGCGATTAGAATTTCTGGGAAAGAAAAGAGCATGTTGCATGGGTGTGAGTGTGAGTGTGAGTGTGTCACTATTTTTGCCATACCCACTACTACGATGTCTTTGCATGTAGGGCTGTAAACGAATCGAGCAACTCACGAGCTCGACTCGGCTTGTTAACATTCTGTTCGACTCATTTTCGTTCAGTAAATTAGTCAAGCTCGAGTTTTTTGCTCTTTCGACAAAAACTTGACTTGTTAAAGAAGGCTCGACTCGATTAAAGAGGCTTTTTCAATAAACAATTAAACTCGACTTGTTAAGGTTCAAGTTCAAACTTGACAAAACTCAACTCGGCTAGTTTTCGACTCTACTTGCATGCAGGACATTAGTACTTAGGTTTTTTTTTTTTGTTTTTTTAGTGGAAGATTCGTACGTTGGTTGTTTGACACTTTATGGGGTAGGCTGCAGCCCTATGACCTCAATTATATATCTATCTTCACCTCAATTATACATCTATACTTCACCTCCACGGAGCAGCTAAGCAGTCTCAACCATAAACCATTTACTTTCCATCCAAAGTCGTAGAATTTAATGAAGCAGAGAGATAGGGCGTGTTTGTGGGACCAGGGAGGCATGTTGTGCGGGTTGTGCACAGCATGGTGCTGTGCATTATTCGCGTCGTCCGTTTAGTGATTTAACGATGCAGATTTTATCTCAGTAATGAACGGCTCGAATGCTGCATAGTGCCGAGATGAGATCTGAACTATTAGATCGCCGAACAGATAGCTCAAATAGTGCACAACACCATGTTGTGCACCACCCGCATAGCACCATCCCCTGTACTGTGTGGAGGTGAGCAAAAAATCCGTTAAACTGTGAATCAAGTCCAAACCAATCCAAACCGAATGGTTTGGTAAGGTTTTTCAATAATGTGATTTGGTTCTGATTTAAAAAATTTAGAAACCGCGTTAAACGGTTTGGTCTGTGAATTTATGTTAATAGTTTTGGTTCCAAACTGATCCGATCCGTATATAAATATAATATATATACATATAACTCATTTAATTTAGATATACCAAGTATACATGAAAGTTATAATCAACTAATTTTATAAATTAATAATTTATTCAATCCACCATCTTATTCATTATTCATTTACTACCAAAATTATCTAGTATAAATTTCTATATATCACAACCCATATCTATAATCTCAAAAGCACATAGTATATAGATATATAATGTTCCATTTAGTGAATATTGATTCCACGGCTCAATTAATTCCTAAATTTTTCTATAAATAAAAACTAATTCTTAGTTTATCTCTGCAATTTTTCTATAAATAAAAACCAATTCCTAAAACGTGGTTCAAAATTGAAACCGAACCATAGTCTAATAGTTTGAATTGGTTTGGTTCTACACTTTATTTGAATTGGTTTGGTTCTCCAAATATATAATCTGTATGTAGTGATTTAGTTTTTGGTTTACTATAAAATCGAACCAATCTGGTCCATGCTCACCCCTAGTTCTAAGTTGGTGATAGTTTTGGATACAGATTTTTAAATTCTCGGTTCAGATAAATATGTTTGCCATAACTGTGAAATTATGATTAAACTATAGTAGCCACGGAAGCTACCTAAAACTGGGATTTTTAGAATTTCATTCCTTTTATAGGTTTTCAAAATTAGTAGTATTCGAGAATTTGTTATTTAGAAATTTTGGTAAACACTTCAAACTGATTTTTAAGATTAGCTAGAATCTCAAAATCAACAAAATATATAAATAAATATATATATTTGTAAATGCTCACATAGAGAAGGGCGCATTGAAATAGTTTCTTCACCACTTATTTACAATTACCAAATGATAGTTTAGATACACATGAAATCACGTACATCTAACGGCTCTTGACACAATATTTTAAAGGTTTGTTTCTAGACGTTTTGAATATAGACCATTAGAAATGTTTTGAGACGATTCGAATTGCGCAGGTCCCGGGTCCTATAGGTTATTAGGAACATATGGTTCAGTGATATTGATCGATGAGGGAGTCGTGGGTGAGCAAATGAAACTTCTATTGCAGGAGGTCCCGGGACCTATAAGTTATTAGGAAAACAACTCTCTCTCTCTCTCTCTCTCCATTTTTGGTGTTTCTGTTCTTCAAAAAAATTCTCTTTCTTCCTCCGTCCCTATTTGTTTGTCTCTTTTTTGACTTATATACGTCCCAAATTGACTGTCCAATTTCAAAATCAATAAATCATATTTAGTTTCTTTAATAAGTTAAAAATCTGAGATTGGATAAAAAAATCAGAACGGATGGAGTATTTATTAGCCGTTGAAAGGATTGGCTCCAATCTTGCCTTTCTAGACTTTTGCATATTTCATCTTAAGCAATGAATCTTCTTCGCACAAACTTCAATCAAGTCTTCAATCATCCTTTATCGATATTTGCTTTCCTTTGAAGTCCTTATAGCTAATCACAAATTAGGAGAAGATTTGTCCTTAATCTTTGTCCTTTTAGTTTCAATCTTGACTATTGGAGATAGGGATTTGGTGAAGAATTTTTTCCTATGTACTTCAACCAAATCCTACAAAATAAATATTAATTCAAATGAGTACCAAATATCACAATATTAATTATATATATTTCAATTCCAATAAAATATGTTTTGTTATCATCAAAATCAACAAGGTATTCTATAGAAACCTTTGGGCTAACAGTGTCACTACTTTTGGGGGGAAATTCAGTGCCAGGTAGATATCACGTGGTGCCCGCTCGTTACATCCAAGCCGTCCATTGAGTTTTTGGACGGCTCGAATTTGGAGAAAGAAAAATAAGAGAAAGCGTGGGAGTGAGAGGAGAGAGAATGTTTCAATCTTACCTGTCTAAAAGTGTATTGAACGGTTTAGATGTACCGAACGAATACGACGTGGGATATACCCGACCAATACCGGAAAATTTC